>JAHWFO010018456.1:0-21142 GCA_023313115.1 Rhysida immarginata | reverse complement strand
AAATCTGATTATACATATTCATTAATAATGTTAACAATTTACCTTTGTAAAAACTTATTTGTTTCTCTCATTGAACTTTGCTTTCCTTCCAATCGTAAAGAAATTCACAAATTTGCTGGCCGCCGCTTCTCCGCTCCGCTTTACCTTTCAAAACAAGCTGCTCCAATTATGCAAATCAATCTCCAGTCACGTGAGAGGAGGGAGTGTATTGACCAATGGACCATCAACAAATAGAATTTTCAGGGTGACAAATAAGATTTGTTCCACGGCATCACCAACTTTCCACTTTTCGCTGTCATGGCAAGCCAATCAGTCGCACCCGTCTGGCGTTTGAAAAACGAGCTTGCTACTTCCTTCAATTTCTGAAATTCTTGATTTCATTTTTAGCAAGCTACCACATTAACAGTGAAATAAATTCGAGCATATCACTAAAAATATCATATAAGTTGCGTCATCGTGTGCGCTCTGAGCTACTCACAATCTCAACGAAATCCGTATCCTTAATATGTAAATCTGATCAACGATCATTATTACTCTATTGAACTTAGGCAAATATATCCCTGTCCGTATACGTTATTGAGTAAAATTACCTCTTATCTCCTTAAAATAAAACCAACGAGTCGAGGGTACGAATGCATTCAGCGTGTATATTTCGTTGTTGTTATTCCAATTTACACATCATTTACACACCAATTTCTAATTTTTGATGGTCTTTAAGAATCTGAAGCCAGAATTTCTAAAATTCAAAATTTTTTAGTACATAAGCAGAGACTGTGCGTGGGGGTGGGGGATCGAGTTTCGTATCATTGAATAGCTTTTCGAAAAATATTAAACAGGTGTTTTTTGTTTTTTCGATCTGATATGTGTTTCTCCAGATTTTCCACTGTTCACTTTATTTGAAACACCCTGTATAAATCTCATGAAATAAAAATAAAAACGCAAAGAAAGAAAGAAAGAAAGGACTGGAAATTGAGAAGAAAAATTAAAAAATATCAAACAAATTTCAGTAGTGTTTCATTTAATTTATTTCTTAAAATTAAATTTTTGAATTTATAAAAATAATTTAAACTTTTTACAAAAACTTTTTAAGAAATATTAATTTAATGTGAAATCCTCCATATTAATAAGAATAAAATTAAATGAAAGAATTAAAGAACATTAAAGGGCAGACCGAAATAAGAATATGCATAATCATTTCCGGTGACGACAGATTGACGCCGCATTTCATTGTGGCGAGGCCAACGAGAAAGACCTCGTCCTTGCGGAGGCCTTCTCTGCCGTGGGCCACGGTCGGCCCTAATGCGATCTACATGGTACCTGGCGCGATCTGTTTTCCTTAGCTTCTCGAAACAATGGAAAATAGCGGAAGCTCGGTGATCATGTATATCTACAAACCGTGGCACGGTCTGCGCACGGTCTTTTAATCCCCTGGTCTGTGCCAACACCACCTCTATTCAAAGCCCAACACCTCCTAGAAAGAAAGCCTCACTACTGAAACGTCACATATTGTTACATCATCATAATTCGACCATTGTTGATCTATTTCTACCAATAGTAAGCCCTAAATTCGGTCGACTTATGATGATATAACAATGTATGACTTTTCAGTTGTGAGGCTTTCTTTCCAGGAGGTGTTGCAAAACCGGAGCGCGAAAACGTCATACATTGTTACATCATCTTCGGTAGGGTATTGTTAATAAGCCCGAAATTGTCCCTACCGCGAGGCCAACGAGAGACAGGCCAGGACACTTAAAAGTCACATGATCATCGGGGCCCGGCCAACAATTCATCCTTCATTGTCTCCATTTTGGATTTTAACAATCAGTATTTTTTGTTTGTTGTAAACAACGAAGGATGGATTGTTGCCCGGACCCCGTTGATCAGGTGACTTTTGAGTGCCCTGGTCTGTCTCTCATTGGCCTCGGTTTTCGCGCTCAGGCCTTATCTTTAGGAGGCGTTGGACCATGACCACCGAGAGAGAAGGCCTCCGCAATGAAACTGAATACACTGTTGCATCACTTAGATAGTGCATTGTTACGCTTTAGTATGATGTAACAATGTATGACGTTTCTGTGCGCAGGCCTTCTGTCTAGGTGTTGTTGGTTGGACCAACAGCTCCTGGAAAGAATGCCTCAACTGAAAAGTCATACATTGTTACATCATCATAAGTCGACCAAATTTAGGGCTTACTATTGGTAGAAATACGATCAACAATAGTCGAATTATGATGATGTAACAATATGTGGCGTTTCGGTTGTGAGGCTTTCTTTCTAGGAGGTGTTGGTTGGACAGGCCAGGGCACTTAAAAGTCACATGATCATCGGGGTGCGGGCAATAATCCATCCTTCATTGTTTCCAACAAACAAAAAATACTGATTGTTAAAATCCAAGATGGAGACAATGAAAGATGAATTGTTGGCTGGACCCCGATGATAATTTAATGTGACTTCTGAGTGCCCAGGCAACGCCTCCTAAAGATAAGGCCTGAGCGCGAAAACGTCAGACATTGTTACATCATCATCCGAAGATACGTTTAATCGCATTTCAGGGCTTATTATTGGTAGTAATGCGATTAAACGTATCTTTGGATGATGATGTAACAATGTATGTCGTTTTGGCCCAGGCCTGTCTCTCGTTGGCCTCGCTGTGCACACCAAAGACGTATATTAAAGATAGACTCCGAAGCAATTGTTGTTACTTGAAACAAATTGGAAGCTCCATGCCCGGAACTGTCATGGCCGAAAGTGAGTGAAGATGATGCAAAACACATAGCTAAACATGAGACAATGATTAACATGAGCTAAACATGAGCTAAACAATTAATAATTCTTTCACACGCCAATCACGGAGTGATCAGTTTATCTTTTCGTTTACTTTGTATTTGAAGTATTTTATTAGATTTTATAAACAATATTCCGATCATAGTTTCAATTTCAATTTCGTTTCGATCGTCTTTCAGTTATGTATTTTCATTTTAGTTATGTATTTTTGATTTAAGCTTGTGAAAAATGATTTCTGATCCTTTTCGTGTCTGTTTGTACAGTTGTACACAGAACCACTTTGAGGAATGGTTTTTGAATTAATTATTCCTCGGGCCCAAAATCTTCAAAAACAAAGCAGCCAGACAGCTAACTACTCCACGGCTCGCTCCTGCCCAGAACTGTCATGGCTCAATTTGCTTCACTTTGTTGGCGCTGTTAACAATAGGATTCGGAGTCTATCTTTAATATACTCATTGGTATTTATGGAAGTAAGGATTGTTTATTGACCTTGTATGGAAGAAGCTCTTTTAGTCCCCTCTATTGCATAAATTTGGCTACATTTCAAACTTACCAATATGATTTGACTATCGTACAGCATAACAAATCCGGGTATATGTTTATTTTAGTATACTAATTCAGGATTCGTTAATACTTGCGGAAAATAAAAATAAAGCTTAACGAAATATTAACACACCAGCAACATATAGTGTCAGTATAATTTCTTATGCACATTCCCCTTATCCGTCGCTAAAGAGTTGGTTATCCGGACCGCTACACTCTAAAGGCTCGTTCGCACTAGCCAAAAGAAACTAGTTCTATCAGACTAGTTTTATCAGTGAAGTGCGAACAAAACTGGGTGTAAGAAGAACTAGTTCTTTCGGCTCTGGAACTAGGGTTTCCAACCCCAGTTTCTCAAACTGGATCTGGGGCTGGAGAGTGCTTGTTCATGCAAAGACTTCTGGGTAGTTTCCCATAAGTCTTCACGAATAGCGATACGATCACGGATTAAAAATACACAATGGCTACCGAACAACAGTGTTCTCAATCTCAAACAAACCAAGAAAAGTGGAAAGATGGCGAAACTAAATTTGGAAAACAAAACGCGCCATCTTTAAATAACGATGAAGAAGCATTAATCATTCCAGGGCACGCTCTGTTTGTTGTGTCTGGAACTGGATTTCCACCTCTAAACAGGATTTCCAGTGCGAACAGGAGGATGATAAAACTAGTGTTCAATTAGAACTGGTTCACCTGGAACCAGAAAAGAAACTAGTTCTATTTGTAACTAGTTTCCTAGTGCGAACGTAGTCTTAGCTGGCATCTTAAGCCCGAGTTCTAAGCAGGTTCTATGGGGTAGCGGGTTTAAGATGTCAGCTTTGAGTGCGGCGATCCGGATAACTCAGAATTTGCATAAGAGACTATACTGAAAGTATAGGCTGCTCGTGCCTTAACTATTTTTTTTATTGTTACATTCTTTCTGATTATTTATTATCTCGATAGTGATATTTTTGTTGTCAGTTACCCTTTACGAATAAAAACAAGCATATCAAGGAATTAAATTAAGTATCAAGAAAATATTGGTCATGGAAAAATATTTTAAGATTAGCCGTTCTATTTGTTAGTTGTAAATATCTTATTGTTAAATCCGTCACTAAATATTAAGGAAGTTTTACATGGAGCAATATTTGGCATAGAAACAGAAAGTTTAATTTCTCGAATCGTTTGAAGTCTCTAAATGGAGGCCGAAGCAGTTAATATATTTACAAGTATTGGAACAAACCAACATATTTATGCTAGCAGAGAAATTACTAAATTATTAGAAAAACCAATTAAACAAGTTCCGTTTTACTCCCCGTGGAGCTATTGATTTATTTATTAATTGCTTTTTTAAGTCTCCAATTTCCCCTCCGTTTTATGTCGAACTGAAATATAAGACCAACACTTTACTGCAATTTTTACGCTTCAAATTTATTCTCATCACTCGACTATCCAGTTGCCACCACTACCGTATGCGTGTTAACCCGTGTCTGTGTAAATCACCTCCGCAATTAACGTGAAACCCTAAAAAGCCGTAAAGATTGAACAAGCAGATAATGGTGGGGGGAGGAAGGAAAAACCCAGGTGACGTGCCTACTAAACTGGGAGCTTTTACACGGTCTCGAACACGTTGCACGACACGTCGTAAAACAGCTTTTTTAACAGGATGTCGTCCATTTCGAGTTGACCAGCAAAAACCCATTCAAGAGCCCGCCACCCACCTTCGGGTTAACACTCGGTGCAACGATTTCACCTGACGAACAATAGAGTAATGGCGTGGGAGGGAAGAGAAAAATAAATAAAAATTTTCTTTGTGAAAACTGTTTTTTTTTTTTTTTTAGTCCTCTTGTTAGTTTATGGTTATTCCGTGATCCCGATATGCGCTCGTAAACCACACGTCAATGTGTCAGAATTCTTGTTAATAGCACTGGAGGTCGCCAATTGTTCAATTTGACTAATTCCTTGATGATTATAATAAAAGTGGATTGGGGATGAATATCATCGTGCTATCAAAAGTTAATGAGGGGGCGGGGAAAATGATCAGATCATGTAATGTATAAATATCGACTAGGGTTAAATAACCTTGTATAGGTTATTTATTAAGAAGGACCTCTCTCTACAGGCGTGAAAATTTCCCAGATTATCCTAATAAAGTAACTGAAAACAGATTCAAATAAAAATTGGAAGAGTAAAGAATAAATTTCGTCTACCATGAAGTTTTCATGTATGAAGGAAATAGACAAAACTAAACTTGTACGCTGAGTGAGCATATTATTATAACCACCTGACATGTTTACGCAAATGCGCGCACGGACTTCGCCACAATGTTGCTAGCGGGCCGGACCAATATAAAAAGGGAAGCTGAGTGTCGTCGACAACAGTAGACGTGTTCCATTCTTCAGTTATGGGTAAACGACGCCATTTAACAGCCTTCGAACGCGGGATGATTGTAGGTGCTCGGAGCTATGGAGCGGGTATCAGCGAAACAGCAACATTCGTGGGGTGCTCGAGAGCAGCCGTCGTTAAAATATTTAAAGACTGGACGGTTAGCCGGAAGACGGGGGGTTGATGATCGTACAGAACGGAGACTGTCACGACTGGTAAAGGATAACAGAAGAACAACTGCATCAAATCACTGCTGACCTTAATCAGGGGTCCTCCAAAACGGTCTCTGAATGCACTCTCCGCCGCACACTGCATCGCATGGGATACGGAAGCCAAAGACCTGTACGCACACCATTGCTGTCTGCAGCCAACAAGCGGAAACGACTCCAATTCGCTCAGGAGCACAAGGACTGGATTATCGAGCAGTGGAAACAAATCATGTGGTCTGACGAGTCACGATTCCAGTTACATCATGCAGACGGCCGCGTGAGAATCTACCGGAAACAGCAAGAAAGCATGGACCCCGCATACACGAGTACAACCCTTCAGGCCGGTGCGGGTAGTGTTATGGCCCGGGGAATGTTTTCCTGGCATCCGTTGGATCCGTTAATACGTGTTGAACAACGTCTGGATGGCACAGCATACCTACGTATCCTCGCCGATCAAGTCCACCCTGTCATGTTGATGACGTACCCCAATGGAGATGCGCCATGCCACAGCGCTCGTATTGTGCAGGAGTGGTTCCAGGAACATGAGACGGGACTTTACCTTACTTCGGTGGCCCCCACAATCCCCAGATCTCAGTCCAATTGAGCATTTGTGGGACGAAGTCGAACGAACCATCAGACAGCTAGACAGTGCTATCCATCAGGCATGGTGTCAGATTCCTCCCACCACCTTCCAACATCTCGTGGAATCAATGCCACGAAGAATCACCGCAGGATTAAAGGCAAAAGGTGACCCAACGAGATACTGACAGGGTGGTTATAATAATATGCTCACTCAGTGTATGTCAATACTGAATGACCCAGACCAACGAAAAAGTTCCGTCAAGTTGGCGTAAGTTTTTCCGCTACCCAGAGAGGTAAAGATACCAGTGATCTTGAACCCGCATATGACATTGAATATTAGAGGAGAGGGCCGTCTTTCCGCGCAGGCGCAACCGAGTCCGAGGGGGCCCCTGTTTCCTCAGTTGGAGGGGCCTCAGTTTCCTCAGTTGTAGGAGTGAGCCCGGGGGCCCCGGGGACCTTACAGACGGCTCTGTTGGAAGATATCGGGAATGTCTCTTAATCACGGTAATAGCACTGCTTAAGAATAGTTGAGATTTTTTTAGCAGAGAAGCAATTATAAGCATACTGAGAAGCATTAGAAATGGTTCCCCATTTACGCTATCATCACTAATCTTGCATTAAAATACTCATATATGGAACCTTTTTTAGGTTTAATGGAAAATAAACGCGTAGCTCTTTTTGACGCGTCTTTTGCGAATCAATTCTAAAGATTCATTAAAAACCAGGATCTACTTATCTGACAACATGGGACACTAATAATACAACCCATGCTGGCATCACAATCCCAATTTTATTGTCATTCATAGTTTTCTTTAAATTTTTTTAAATGTAGGTTTGTTCTCAGACGAACCCCCCTTTTATTTCCCTGATCTGTTTAAGTTCATTTGTTTTTCTTTGTTTCTACAAAAAAAAAATTCTACATTTTATTCCCGCCCCCTACTTGTAAAATCTTGAAGATTAACCAACAAGTCTCCAAAATCCGGAACATTTGCCAATAGGCCTCCATAATCCGGAGGAATATTTAACAGGCCTCTAAAGTACTGCAGATTTCAACAAGAGGTCTCCAATGTCCCGAAGATTCGTCATTGACCTTTAAAATCCGAAAGATCCAATAAGGCCTCTAAATAACAGAAGATGATCCTGTATTAGACTTCCAAATTCCGGAAAATTGTTTAATAGATCTCCAAACTCCGGAAGGTTTTCCAACTGGCCTCAGTAATCCGGATGAGTATCTAACAGGCCTCCAAAATACGGAAGATTCAATAAGAGGCCTCCAAATTCCGCAAGCTTCGCCAATAGTTCTTCAAAATCCGGAAGAAAAACCAAAAGGTCTCCAAATTCCAAAGGATTAATCAATAGATCTCCAAAACACTAATAATAGAACTCCAAAATCCGGAAGACCCCTTAGTAGAAATTCAAAATCCGTAAAAGGCCTCCAAACACGAAAGATGCTTTATTAGACTTCCAAAATCCGGAAGATATTTTATAGAACTCTAAGATCCGGAAAATTATCCGGCAGGCCTCCAAAATTCGGAAGATTCGTCACCAGGCCTCTAAAATCGAAAAGATTAACCAATAGGCCTCCAAAATACTATTAAAAGAATTCTAAAATCAGAAAGACCCCTTAACAGAAATCAATAATCCATAAGATTATTCAATAGGCCTCCAAAATCCGTAATATTAATCAACAGGCCTCCAAGATTCTGAACATTCAAAATACTGAAGATTTCAACAAGGGGCCTCCCATATACAGAAGACTCGACAACAGCCACGGCCTTCTAGATACTACCAGGCCTGAACATGGAAAAGATAAAACATTATTACGTCAAACTGGTGGTGCTATTACAGAAGTTAGTTCAACGTCACAATCTTAGTGCTTCAACAATACAGTATTGACGTCATGTTCAGGCCTGGTAGTTTCTAGGAGGCCGTGCAACAGCCCTCCAAAGTCCAAAAGTCTAACCAATACACTTCTAAAATACAATTCAGAGGCCCCTCGAAACTTGGGAGGGGGGTGTTCATAGGAACACCCCCCCTTTTATTACCCCTGATCTAACTTCATTTGCTTTTCTTTGTTTCTACTAAAAAATTATTTTATATTTTATCCCCCCCCCCCCCGTCCCCCCATCGAATATCCCCATGTAAAATCCTGGTTATGCCCCTGCTCGGTATCCATGGCTGGATTGTCGCTGTTGTAACACAAGAATGGCGGTAAAATAATTTTTGTTTTTTATTAAAAAGCAATAAATTAATCGAATGTTCATAAAGATGACTCTTCCTGAAAAAAAACTTCCGCTTTTATAAATATTTTAGTTTCTTCAAGATAATTACTACATTCAATTTAGATATCGATGAGGTTTGTTCTTTGTCCTCTTCTCCAGCATCGTCGTCGTCGTCGTCGTCGTTTCATCTGCGCCGTCTGCTTCCCTCTAAGATACAAGAAGCGGAAATCATATTGGAAACAGCAAACCAATTAGGACCAACTGGTTCGTGTCGGATGCTCTTTTAAATTTTTTTTTTAAAAACTCAAAATCGTATTTTTTAAACCCCCGCCACCTCTTCGTTTAACATTCAACGAAAAATGCATTAAGCCTTAGTGACATTAAACATCGAATCGCTTCGAAACAACGCCATCTGGCGGAGAGTAATGAAAAATGGATGCAAGGAAAAATTTTTTTTTTATTTGAGGAGGAAAAAAAATTGTCATTGAGAACGAAAACGTTTTGTTGTTTTTTTTTTAGTTGTTTATATCGAGAGAGAGAGAGATATATATAACGAACCGATTTGTGTCCTTCCCTTCGAAAGCAAACTCGACTCTCCGGTTTTGAGTTGATTGCTAGGAAATAATATAAACCAGGCAAAAGACATTAGCAAATTGGTTTCTTTGGAGAGGGAAAATTATTTTCGTTGTTGTCATTTTTTATTTTTTTTCAAACATTTAAAAAGTTAAACATCTGGAACAATTGTCTCATTTAGTTTACTTTCATAATGGCCATATGCTTTTGACTTTAACAGAAAACTGGAATATGAGGAAATGAGGCACAAACCATACAAATGAGGGTGCTTCTGATATTAATTAGGAAAATAATATAATTGAATAAATGAGCTGAATTTTATTGATGTGACCGTCTCATTATCTTAACACGCCCTCGTTATTGTGTAATTACCATTGTAAAACCGATATAAATCTTTATATATGAAATATTTAAGTAAACGAATACAACCCTAGCGTCAATGAACTTCGGGCACCTACAGAATTTAGGATAAGTACAACAAAACTAATTGTAAACAAATGAAAATTACTTTATTGAGTGCACAGAGCTTTAGTACAACTCTGATATAGCATTTTAACATAAAAATTAAATAAACGACGAATGACGCTCCGAAGTCGTTGAGGCATGCTGGACACTAACTTCTGCGTTGTTTCTACTGGAATTTTGTCCCACTCTTCGGAAATACACGCCCGCAAATGCTGCAGTGTTCGAGGCTTCTGTTGTCTGACTTTTTGCTTTAAAATGCGCCATACATTTTCAATGGGTGACAGATCTGGGCTGCAGGCAGGCCAGTCAAGCATCCTGAAACGCTACTGTTGTAGCCAAGCCTTGGTGTTCTTTCGCGTTGTCCTGCTGAAAGATGCTTGGTCTTCTATTGAACAACTTTTGGCGGGATGGACGCAGATGCTGTTGAAGAAGGTTTATATAGGCCGCAGAGTTAATAGTGCCCTCGCAAAAGTGAAGCGATCCTGTCCCGGCTGCACTCATGCAGCCCCACGCAATCAGCGATCCTCTGGTAACAGTCGGGATGATTACTTTCGTGCTTGGTCCTTAGCACCTTGCGACCGTTGTTGCCATACATCATTGCAAAGGTGGACTCGTCGGACCACAGAACACTATTCTACTGGGCAAGGGTCCACTTTAGATCGGTTCTGCCCGTGCTACCCGGCGATGCTTGGCTACAGTGCTCATAAATGGCTTCCTCTTTGTAACGTATAAGTAATAGTTGCATCTTCTGATGTAACGGCGGACTGTGCTTTCGGATATGGGTATATGAAAATATTCTCGAGCCCAAACAGTCATTTCACTTATCGGAGCATGCCTGCTTTTCACAATGTAACGTCGAAATACTCGTAGGTCCCTAACATTCAATAATCGCTGCTTACCTGGTGCAGTCCCTGGTTCTGTTTTCCCGATTTCTCTGAAACGCTTGATGATCCCATTAACAGTAGAGAGAGAGTGAAACTGATAATTCATGGGCAATAGCTCGCTGGGATTTGTTATTCTGGAACTGCTGTATAATTTTTTGCCGTATACACGTTTCTACTGGCTTACAACGTCCCATGGCTCAAAACAACACGAATACTGTGCTCTGTCGCGTGGAGGTGCTTTTAAAGCCTGATGCAAAGCATTCTGGGCGTTTCTACAGCCTTCAGGAAAGTTCTATATGCTGGTGAACCCGTGTGTACGAAGTTCTTTGAAACCTGTTGACAACGCAATTTTACATAAATTTGAATAAATTATTTCACACCATTAAATCGATTCTAAATCGATGTTGATATTGTTCCATGTACACTCAGTAAATCTATTTTCATTAGCCTGCAATCCTCTGTATGCACGTTTCACTGTGTTTTTAGCCAAATTACTTGGTGTCCGAAGTTTATTGACGCTAGGGTTGTATTATATGCCAGATTCAGTTTTCTAATATACTCACCTTTTATAATTGGCTTCAAAATTTGCTTTGCAGGGTGCACATAGAGTAAAAAATGATCTAACACAAAGGGTGTGATAACTATTTTTGCCACTCACATTGAAAAAATTTGCATATTAAAATAAAGCCAGAGTTTTTCTGTCAGGTACTTTATATTTTTTCTAAGAGGGGTGTTCAGTGATGGTGTGTGATAAACTTTAATAGTGCTAGTAGAATGTACACATGTTTTATAACATGTTTTATGAAAAACTTCCAGGGGTGTGAAGACTTTTTGTATATTCTGTACATAAGGATAAACCTGAGCCCTTTACATCTTTGTGTGTGTATATCATGTTTATTTACCTTACATGGCCAACAGCGATGACATTCGTATCCAGCCAATTTATCAACGCTGGAAACGTCGCGTGCAGAGATTGAAGAGAAAATGCGCCGATTACAAAACAAGAGTGAAATGGAAGCGGCCGTCGAATTAACCTTTCCGATCATTTGTTGCGATGCCCTTTTGAAAGTCATGAATTTATGGTAACTAAATAATTACCTAAGCCTATCGACTCTGATTTAATCCCCGGGAAGGAATCAATAATGGAAGAGGATTTACTCTTCGCTCCTGGGCCTGCTAATCCACTGGCATCGGCGCTTAATGGGCCGGACAGTTTTAGACTTGCTGATCCAAAGACCCCATCGAATACACAAAATGGACAAACACGATCGCTTCGATATCTGTTAATTTACCGCTGTTTCATTTTCCACTTGCTTTGCCACACTTTGCAATAGGGTCCAACGTGTTTTCGCTTTTAATTCGATTCCCTCGTAAAAATCTTTCGCCTCTTCGAATCAACGGAGAATAATGGGCGGCGGAATTCTGTTTGAGTTCGCTCTTCTGCTCATTATCATTCCTTGTTCTTGTCTTTTCCTATTTCTTGCTAGTTTTCCCAACATTTCTTTAATGACCAGAATATCGACTGGTGAATTTTCTGCTACAAACTTCATGAGACCAATACTTACCCTACAGAATATTTCATGACAGCTTGCTTATTTTCACCGATACATCTGCACTCACATAACGTAACAACAATGATTTTACCGCCGAAGCGGATAAAAAGAGTACATTTTCGTGTTATAACACTGAGACATCGTACATAGATACTTTTGTAAAGACTTTAGAGAAAGTAAATAATTATGAAAACTGAAGAGGTCCTTAGAAGTATTTCTTGTCATATGAACATGGGGTCCCCGCAGCTCCGTTTACTTACAATACTGCATTGAACAATCAAATGACACTGGGACGCAGTGTGCGTTGGTAGGCCTAGATTATTTTATTTTTAACAATTAACACAAGCAATCTGCTGTATGACTTTTACAGTAATTGTTCGAAATGACCGCCATTTGCTTCATAGCACAATTCGCAACGCCTTATCATGGATTGATGTACGCGTGGAAACAGTTGATTTGCACGGTCGCTGATGTCGACAACACGAGCCGCCAATTCTTCTTCGGTATCTACGGGTTCAGAGTAAACCATTGATTTTATGCTTCCCCATAAAAAAAATCCATCGGTGTGAGATCTGGCGATCTCGGTGGCCAAGCAACTGGTGCGCGACGACCAATCCAACGACCAGGATATGTCTCATTTAGGTAATCTCTAACTGCTCTTGTGTAATGCAAAGATGCGCCGACCAGTTGAAACCACAGCAAATGTCTGGTCATTAATGGAACATCTTCAAGAAGACCAGGGAGCTCCTCCTTCAAGAAACCAAGGTATGTCTGCCCGTTAAGACGGCATGGTAGGAGATATGGCCCAATCAGGACATTGTGAACCATGCCAGCCCAAATATTCAACGCAAAACGATGCTGAAAACTGTTAACATGTGTTGCACATGGGTTGACATGAGATCACAGATGACTATTGTAGCTATTGAACATTCCCTCTCGCGTAAACGTTGTCATTGGGACATAATTCCTGCACCTTTCGAAGCTTGAACGAATGTTGCAGGTTGTCATGTAAAATGTTCTATACAGTGGTAAGACTAGGATTCAAAGCAGCTCCGACCGCACGAGTACTTGTCGATGGATTTCGGTTAAACCTTCCCAAAACTTCATCCTCTAATTGAGGGGAGCGTAACCACCGACGACGTCCACGCCGATGATTATCATGAGCGAATGCGCCTGTTTCTCTTAGACGGCGATCTACTGCACCAAATGTTCGTGAATTGGGAAGAATTCTGTTGGGATATCGTTCAGCATACAAAAGCCTTGCACCCTCCATAGTACCAGTAGCACCGAGACACAGATGCATGTCTGTATAATCATTCCATGTAAAACGATTCATACTGTTTGTTTAACTTTACATCAAGTGAACTTTTTAAAACAAATCTTACTGCTTTCCCAAAATGAGATTAGTTCATTTCCATATGGACTAATCGTATTTTACAAAGGGGTTGGATACCATGGAATCTCCTTGACGAAGTTTGTCCTAAGACTTTTCAACAAACAACCACGTGCACCTTGAAATTTTTGTGATTCTGGTACCTCACGGCAGAAGAGCACAATTTGCTTTTTGCTTATTTCACAGAAGCATTCCCCGCCCACATCGCGACGTGGAATGTTCTCAATTGGGTTTGATACACTGCGGGGCTCCAGGAGGCAGACTGGCTGATAACGCAGTTCTATTTCCTTCTCCATATACGAAGATTCCCGGTTCCGAGATATACGCTGTGCTCTTCTTTTTACGAAGACGACGAGATACTTGGTTCCAACCTCGCCGAGAAAAATGCTCTCGCTCGCCGTATCGTTCCACGCTCTCGTTTCTTCCTTCGGAGCGAAAGATCTTTTTCGTTCCCGATCTCTTGTCGTGAGATCGTCTCGGATTGGCCAGCATGACATATATACACAATGTCCAAGTGTTCAGCATAAAACATCATCGAACGAGTGTAACATTGCGCAGCATTCAAATGTTCTCAAAATCTGTAGATAGTTTACAGAACGCTTGTTTAAATAGTGAATTTTAATTTACATTGCGTCTAAATAGTTCGGTAAACAGAAGCATAAAACAAAACCTGGAAACAAAATACCTTCAAAATGACATCCTTGGACACAATAGTCATTTGACGTCGTTGATAAAGCTGCTGGAATGAGTCAGCGAAGGCCTCTTTTGGGATCGATAGAAGCACAGAAGTCACATGTCGTCGGATGTCTCGTAAGTCTGCAAAACGTGCCCCCTTCAGGACCCTCTTGAGGCGAGGGAACAAAAAGTCTGCAGGTGCCAGATCAGGCGAGTATGATGGATGTGCGATAAATGTTACATTGCGATGTTCATGCAAGACTCCACTTTCAAATCCTGTACATCTGTGGGCGAACACGTTGGCTGCGCTTCAAAACAGCTTCGTAGAATTCGGCGTTGACGGTTTGCTCTTCCATTTGACCTGAGTTTTCGCACACACACGCCTTTCGACTACCATCGGTATCTCCATTGGTCTCTCCCTGCGTTACATCATGTGGCTTCTGAGATATCCATCCATTCACCGAACTTATTAGACGCACCTTGTGTATCGGATGAGACCGCTAGAAGACACTTTAACACATCCACAGGAAAAAGTCTAAGGGAGTAATGTCCGGAGAACGTGGCGAACTGTCCCTTCTGTGATATCCATGGATGAATCACAGAGAAATAAAATTTAATCTTCAAACTCAACACAGCTTGTTTTAGCTTAAAATTACTATACAGCCCAAAAGGCTATTCTTCACAGCCCTTCTATTGATAAGATGTACCACTTAAGGCAGTCTCTATTTAGTTATCATAGAAGACTTAACCTATACTCGAAGTTTAATAATTAGTTTTAAGCTGCGCATGTCTAGACTAGTAACCCCTCCTCCCCTGAAATTTTACAAAACAATAAGAACTGCTAGTAAAATTAAGTTAGGCCTAATGTTATCAAATGATAATTGCTATCAAAGCAAATTGCTATCAACAACAGAGGCCTTAGGCGTAATATTATCAACAGCTTATAGCCATCTCTTGCTAGCAAATTTGATATCAGGCTTCATTGTGATCCAAAGCAAATTGCTACGAGGCCTAACGTTATCAAAAGCCATAGGCGTAACAAGATTATAACGGGCCATGGTTCGAACCCCTTGACCCCCATCGCATTATTCAGCTAACAGTCCCGCGTCCTGGTTCCACCAAACCACTTGGAACAATGGTTTATCTACGCCTCTGTCAACAGCTAACTGCTATCAATAGCAAACCGTCGTTAGGCCTGATATTATCAGCAGCTGATAGACGCCTCTTGCTAGCAAATTGATGTTAGGTCTAATATTATCAATGCTAAATACTACCCAAAGTTTTCAACAATTAATTGCTATCAATAGCAAATAGTCGTTAAGCCTAATGTTGTCAACAGCTAATTGCTATCAATAACAAAGAGTCATTAGGCCTAATATTACAGACAGCAAATAGGCGCCTCTTCCTAGCAAATTTGTGTTTGGGCTAGCGCTATCAAATGGTAATTGCTATCCAAAGGAATTAGTGTTAGGACGTAAACCAAACTACATTATAAACGAGTCAAATCATAGTTTCAGCAGCCTTTTACCACCAACTGAGAAGGGCTGCCCTCTTTCCCCTCACCGAAGAAGAAAGAAGAACTGAACTCGACACCGGATGCTTCAGCTTGTTGAGGAGGCACTTGGCCCTGTCCAGTCGATTCTTCTTGTACCACACGTCGAATGGTAGCCTCAATTCCAGACTCGCCAGTCTTCTGAAGGAGAAAATTTGGCAATTCAAATTTGGCTAAAGGATCAAGATTGATTCACTCACTGATGCATTCCTATCTTGACAGGCTTACTCTGCACGAATCGTCTATTCGGCGCTTACTGATTCAAAAAAGCGAAAAAGGCGAAATACAACTTCTTAGCCCTCCTAGGATGCAACAGCACTCTCTGCATTGACAATAAGCGTCTCCTATACAAGACAATTTTCAGGACCATCCTGCTGTATGGCATGTCAGCATGGGCGACTCTATGCCTAAGGTTTTCAACAACTAATTACTATCAATAGCAAACGTTAAGCCTAATGTTATTAGCAGCTAACTGGCATGTCATGCTAGCAAACAACTAATTGCAACTGCCACATTCATAAACATGGCTGCCGGTGGGGGAAATGACTCATGGTGAAAAGGTGCATGGGACATGCGATTGAACATCGATGTCGGTTTCGATGTTTAAAAAAATACTCTATGCATGCAGCAAGTTTGATTCAATTTTTCTTTAAATTTTATTTATCAGTTAAATAATAAAAAAGACAAATGTGGATAATTGTAATGGAAAACTTAGAACTAATAAAAAACTCTTTCACCACAACGATTATAGATTGAAAAAATACAACCTGATACTGGAAGTATTTTTCGGAAGCAATTGCTTCCATCTTTCAGCACCCCAGGAGCACCTCACGGAATCTGAGAGCACTGCCTGTGTCTTCAAACAGCTGAGTATATATAAGGAACAACGACCAATAAAAGAAAAACATAAAAATCATTTTCTCTGATTGGTTACTTGGTTCAACCATCGAATTAGAGGGGAGTCGCTGATTGGGCCTCTATCTAGGTTAAGTAATAAATTACTATCCGATTGTTGGATAGCAATACTTTCGAAAGCATCCAGCAGGTGTTTCTTGTTTATTGATTTTATCAGATGTACATTGTTGTTAGGAAAATCGTGGCCTGTGTCGATTGAATGTTTTGCTACGGAGGACTGGCTGCTTCTTCCATTCTTCCTGTGTCTCATATGCTCCGAAAGACAAAATACCGCCACTTCTCAGGTCAGGAATCTACGTAATACAGTGTGCCCAATGCCCTATGTTTTACAAAGGGCAAACTTTGCGAAACATTGAAACCAGATATAAGGAGCATATGGGACACAGGAAGAATGGAAGAAGCAGCCAGTCCTCCGTAGCAAAACATTCAATCGACACAGGCCACGATTTTCCTAACAACAATGTACATCTGATAAAATCAATAAACAAGAAACACCTGCTGGATGCTTTCGAAAGCACTGCTATCCAACAATCGGATAGTAATTTATTACTTAATCTAGATAGAGGCCCAATCAGCGACTCCCCTCTAATTCGGTGGTTGAACCAAGTAACCAATCAGAGAAAATGATTTTTATGTTTTTCTTTTATTGGTCGTTGTTCCTTATATATACTCAGCTGTTTCAAGACACAGGCAGTGCTCTCAGATTCCGTGAGGTGCTCCTGGGCTGCTGAATGATGGAAGCAATTGCTTCCGAAAAGTACTTCCAGTATCAGGTTGTATTTTTTCAATCTATAATCGTTGTCGTGAGAGAGTTTTTTATTAGTTCTAAGTTTTCCATTATTTATCAGTAATCGAGAACCCCCACCAGCAGCCATGTCTATGAATTTGTTGAGATCATCTAAGAGACGTTAAACTGAAGGACGGCTTCAACTAAAGAATTCATGCACGTATTAAAAAGAAGTCGAATGAAAAATACTGACAGGGAATCTTTCCATTCATAGATTACTCATGACAATATGCAATTTAATAGTATCAATAAGCAATCCTTACCTTATAGTCGCCTTTGATTGAAGTCGGGTCCCAAGAAGGCGTCAGGAATTCCATCCAGAAGATTTCCCATTTACACTCGTGTTCAAAAGTTAAGCATAACTGTAAAAAATAAAATTTAAAGGATCAGATCAAGAAAAACAACAAACGTTCGTATCTCATATGTAATCAGTTTGACAGTTAAACCAAACTAAGGGGGGGGGGGACTGGGGTTGAAAGTTTGTTAACACATTAACTGGTGTGGCACTAGAAACGTAACACATTCACTGGTGTGGCACTACATAATTAACCATATTAACCTCTTTTAGGGAGGGGGCTAACGAATTATTAACAACGAGCATAAATATGATTATGCAATGAAGGTCATAGATAAGGCAGTGTTTATCGCTAAGGCTAAGGAATCACACGGGTCTCCCTTGAGCTCCCTAAAAACGCCCAGACGACTGGCAAAAATTTGTCTGTTTGGCAAAAAAAAAGAGAAAGAACGAGTATTGATCAGTGAAATTTGCAACAGAAAGATAAAAAGCTATCCGGGCATTGGAAACATCTGAACAACGGAAGCTCCGCTAGAGCAGAAGGGTACAAGAGCTTCTACGACAAGGGCAAGGAAAAATTTTAAAAGACAGGTCTAAAGTATCCAGTGATGCTCTCCGGGGGTGAAGATGGATAACATTTTAATCTGAGACAGAACAACAAGAGGGTAAGCAAAGCGTGCAATATAAGTAGGTTCATTAAGAATGATGGTTCCATCCCACCTCTGAGAATTATAAAACAAAATTGAATTTGTAACAATACGTAGAATTCCTGTTGTTCGGGCTTTTCCTAGAAGTTAACATTTTCTTGGAAATACTTAATAATGATCAGTAACTGGAGATAATGGAGAGTTAGCAGACTATTGAAAAAGAGTGAAAGATGACAGAGGACGCAGTCCCTTCGTTCGAGCTGCAGTTGACGACATAACCGATAACAAAGCATACATAAACTCAACTCTTCAAACCAACAACCATATGGTGTTATGTCCTATAATAATCTTTCGAAGGATTATAACAATAATTCATATCTATCGAAATGCTAGCGAAGAAATGAATGAGTATTGGGCAGAGATGACAAAAAGTATCCGGGCATCAGAAGCATCTGAACAACTGCTTCCTCTATAGACGGAAATTGTAGAATTACAGAAAACAAATTTCTTATTTAACTTCATGAGGTTGTTCTGTTTAACCTACAACTGTAATTATCTCGGGCAACTGTAAATTTGCAAATTTATCATTGGTGTATGCTGCCATCATGTACAAGAGTTACGAGGAGTAAAACAACTACTTCAAAATTTCAAGGAGTCAATGGTTAACTAAAATCATACTGAAAAATACAAAGGTTTAATTTGCATGCATAATTCAATTGGTAATGGTTTGAGTATTTCCAACATTTTTCTTGTGTAGTTAATTTAATGATGAACTTTGGATCATCTATTCTTTGGTAAAAAAAAGTGTTCAGTATGTTATTACCCATCACTTTGTGAAGTTTGTACACAGAGTTCAAAAACACCCTGTATAAAATCATTAAAGTTCCTGTGACGATTAATAACCACTGTGGTACCTAAGAAAATCCATGGCAGGTAACACAGGTCAACAATGAGACTACTACCTGGAATTGTTCTGTCTTCTCTGTGCTGAAACATGCCTTTTATTTGCTTTTCCGCATGAAAGTGAATGTGAGTATGGTAATTTATGTTAATTTTTTGATTTGCATGCTTTACATGATGGAAATATCAACATTCAGTTTTCCTTGTGCAGTGTGACTGTTTGTAAGTTACAAGCAGTTCACCACGTGATTGGTTGTTCCGATTTGGATGATTTTTTTGTTTTGTTTGTTTTTTTATGCTGAACAAGTTTGCAATTGGGTTTTTTCTCTATCGCTTACGGTTTTTGAGATAAATTTTGAATGTGTCCTAATTTGCATATTTGGGATGATAAAAAGTGCACCATGGGATAGGCCACCCACAACTTCCTATTCATTGGATTCATCATAATTGACATATCTGCCTCGGTTCAAGAAATAAAGAGGTGGGTTCAGACTCTTGTATTCACCCTGTATATCTCATGACCAACAATGAAAGTTTGTGCAACAATAGGCCCGTCGTGTTCGCATCAACAATGGTCTCAATGCGCAATTCACCAATAATAATGAGCACAAAATTATTCAAAGAATTATAACAATGAACATAAAATGATGATGCAATGACAGAACATTCGTTTCCAAGAATTTTTAACAATGAACAGGAAATGGATATAATGGACGATATAGATAGGGCAGTCTCTCTCGATGCGGCAAAGGTGGTACACGTGTCTTCCTTTATCTCCCTAACAAGCGTTCAGACGATTGGAAAAAGTGTGTGTATTCCTTTGTGTATGTGTGTGTGTTTACCTACTTCGGACTTCGCCAACCTTCCAATACTTGCATGAAAAATGTCCTCAACTCAGCGAAGCAAAGATTAAGGAGGGAGTTTTTGTGGGCCCTCAGACTCAAGACCTTTTCAAACATGACCAGTTCAACAGGGTGATACGAAAAAAGCATGGAATGCGTTTCGCCTAGTTTCTACCAACTTTGTCGGGAATGTTAGGACTGAAAACTACAAGGAACTCGTAGAAGTATCAGAAACTTGGCTGCAATATGTCCCCAAAGATTCACTTCCATCATTCCCATCTGGATTTCTTCCCTGACAACTGTGGTATAGTTAGTGACGAACATGGTGAACGTTTTCATCAAGATATCGCGTCAATGGAACGAAGATACCAGGGAAAATGGTCGACTTCTATGCTTGCTGACCTTTGCTGGACACTCCTCAGAGATGCTCCTGATCAACTATTTCTATTGACCTGCCCTACATTATGTAAGCAATTGTTAATGATTTTTCAATTGAAAAATGGAAGGAAAAATTCTGAGACCCGGTTTCGAACCAGGAACCTCCACTATCATGGCCGATGCCTCTACCAATTGGGCTATCGCAGACACCACGGACAGCCAAGCTGTCTCAAGGTGTCTTAAAGACAACCAAGTTGTCACGGTTGAAAGCCGTGGTAGAGGCATCGGCCATTGAAAGCCCAATTGGCAGAGCCGTTGAAAGCCCAATTGGTGGAGGCATCGGCCATGATAGTCGAAGTTCCTGGTTCGAATCCGGGTCGCAGAATTTTTCCTTCCATTTTTCAATTGAAAAATCATTACATATGCTTGGAGACGCTTCTCCAGTTACTAATTACGAGGGTGGGCTGAAAAGTAATGCTTCCATGGCTGTAACTTTTTTATTTTTTAACCGATTTTCAAAATTCTTTTTGTTTCTGATACTCACATTTCTCCTCTATGTAATGCACTATTCACTTTTCGACATAGT
>JAHWFO010018455.1:0-25776 GCA_023313115.1 Rhysida immarginata | reverse complement strand
TTGGAAATCTCCGGGTACAAATGCTCGGGGATTGAAAGCAATTCAGAGATCGGTAAATGAGTAACCGCGTGTTTTGCCGCCTTATCGACCCGTTCATTTTGTAGGATACCCATGTGACTAGGGATCCAGACAAAATGAATACTGGTACCTTGAGAATCCAGGTAATGAAGATATTCCTGGATTCTTTGAACGAACGGATTTATAGAATTAAATGATTCCAAAGATTGCAAAGCGCTCAGTGAATCAGTGAATATCCAGATGTTTGAATTTGGATAATTAAAAGCGAACTCTAACGCTTTGGCTATGGCTACCAATTCCGCTGAGAAGATGGAGAACTCGTTTGGCAAATGATATGAAAATACACTGTTATCTATAAGGAACGCACAGCCAACCCCGTCCTCTGATTTGGACCCATCTGTATATATGTGGAAGCCGTCAGGAAGGGTTTCTAAAAAAACCTTGAAGAGTGCGTTAATTTCAGCTTCCATAAAATTTGATTTTTTCCCAGAAAATAAGTTATAATTTATGTCTGGTTGAGGGAGGATCCACGGAGGGACCTCTCTGACCTCTCGGCTATGCATGGCTGGAAATGGGAGGTTCAGGCTCTCCAGAAGATTTTGGAACCAATTATTAATGCTTCTAAAAGAGTGATGGGGAGGAATCCTAGGTTTATCAAAAAAACAGGCAAAAGCTGGATGTTCACTTTCACCATATACGCGAAGAGCATATTTGAGGAGGAGTTTGGCTCTTCTAAACCATAATGGGGGTTCAGAAGCCTCCACATAAAGGCTCTCTATCGGACTTGTGCGGAAAGCTCCTGTGGCAATTCTTATGCCTCGGTTATGGACGGGATCTAACAGTTTCAAAGTGCTCTTTGAAGCTGAGGCATAAACAATGCTTCCATAGTCTAATTTAGATCTAACTAGAGAGCCGTATAAAAACAAGAGCATCTGCCTATCAGCGCCCCATTTGGTAGCGGAAATAGAGCGCAAAACATTCATGGCTTGTAAGCATCTCGCTTTTAAATTACGAATATGAGGGAGCCATGATAATTTTCTATCAAATGTCAGACCCAAGAATTTATGTGAGTCCACCACTGAAATAGGGGATCCATAAAGTGTAAGGTCTGGGTCTGGATGGAGACCTCTCAAAAAACAAAAGTGAACGGCCCTTGTTTTTTGGGGTGAAAATTTAAATCCTACTTCGTTGCTCCAGGTTACAAGCTTGTTGATGGCCAGTTGCAGTTGACGCTCAATAAAGAACATTGAGGACCCTCGACAGTAGATGGCAATATCGTCAACGTACAGGGAATAGTTCACAGTGGATGGAAGTTGTGAACAAGCCTCATTCATAGCAATGAGGAAAAGAAATGGACTCAGCACACTTCCCTGTGGGACACCATTATCCTGCGTAAAAGGGTCTGAGATCGTTGACCCAACGCGAACTCGGAATGTTCTGTTCGCCATGAAATTACACAGGAAAGAGGGAAGGTGTCCTATAAGGCCATACTTCCGCAAAAGTATTGCTATTCCATGCCTCCAAGTTGTATCATAGGCTTTTTCCAGATCGAAGAACACCCCTACAACATGTTGTTTATATCTCTGTGCAAAATGAATCTCATGCTCCAACCGAAGAAGGTGATCAACAGTTGAGCGGGATTTGCGGAAACCGCACTGAAATCTGGACAACAGGTGGTTTTTTTCCAGATACCACATAAGTCGGACAGAGACCATCCTTTCCAGGACTTTGCACATGCAGCTAGTTAGCGCTATTGGTCGATAGTTTGAAGGGCAATAGTGGTCCTTATTCGGTTTTGGAATAGCAATAACAATTGCCTCTCTCCATATTGTTGGAATCTCTCCTAAAGACCAGATGTAATTATATAACGAGAGAAGGTAAGCATAAGCTTCCCTCGGTAGATGCTTCAAGAAAGCATATAAGATTCCATCTGGGCCTGGCGCAGAATCACTGGAGCAACGAAGGGCATAATGCAGTTCCCGTAAAGTAAACGGGAGATTGTATTTCTCGAGGTTTCGGGATTTGAAATTTATGGCATGCGATTTTTCCATACATTTTTGTCTTTGAAAGGAGGCTGAGTAATGTTTTATCTGTGAAACCTCGGCAAATGTCCTTCCGAGGATATTAGCTACCTCCTTTGGGTCAAAGTATGTATGACCATTTTCAATGAGAGAAGGGAGTTTATCCGGTAGTCTTTTTCTATTTATTTTCCTAATCATGTTCCATACAGTTTGAAGGGGAGTGTTTTTATTAATGGAGGAGATATAAGCTCTCCAACAGAGCTTCTTATTATTGGAAATGATTAGTTTACAACTGGCCCTTTTTTTCTTATAAGTAATAAGATTCTCGATAGTTGGTTGTGCGGAAAAAATGCGGATAGCTCTCTTACGTTCTCGAACCGCTAGGGCACACTCTTCATTCCACCATGGCACTGGGATTTTCGTGGACGAGAATTTACACTTAGGAATGGATTGTTCTGCCGCATGGAGGATGCGGGAAGTGAAATCCTCTACAGCTTCATCTACAGACGGAAAGGGTGTTTTATTCTCAAACTGCAGATGGGATTGGAAGACCTGCCAGTCTGCTTTATACAATTTCCAACGTGGTAGAGGGTTGGAAAAAGTAGAAGAACTCAGGGAAATACTTATCGGGAAATGATCACTACCATGTAAATCTGAGAAAACGTTCCAGGCTAAATTGGGTGTGAAAGATGAAGAGGATATAGATAGATCGATGCATGACACAGAGCCGTTGGCTGAGTGGAGAAATGTTGAAGAGCCATCGTTTAATAAATTGATGTTAAAAGCATTCAGAACTTTCTCTATCATATATCCTCTTTCAGAGAGCTTTCTAGACCCCCAAATGGGATTATGGGCGTTAAAATCACCCAGAATAAGGAAGGGATTTGGCAATTCACAAAGCAAGGATGATAAAGAATTTTCATCTGTATATTGATCCGGAGGTAGATACAGTGAGCATACAGTTAGAGGTGAGAGATCTTTGAATAAGACTCTAACTGCTACCGCCTGGAGATTAGATGTTAAATTAATGGTAGTAAAAGGCAAAGATCTTTGGACTAAGATGGCAACACCACCACAGGCTTTATTTCCCGATGTATAATCCTTCCTAATAAAATTAAACCCTTTTAGGGTAGGAGACTGGGATGGCAAAAGGAAAGTTTCTTGCAAAGCCAATAAGGAGAAGGAGAACTTATTGACTAAGAGCTTGAGGTCTTCTAATCGACAAAAGAATCCATTAAGGTTCCATTGTAACAGTGCCATGATGGAGGTTTAAGATGAAAGTTTAAACTCCCGGGATAACTCCATCTCCTCAGTAGGAGACACGTCTAAGTTTAAAGGGAAGTCTGGCCCTCCCCCCAGAACTGGAGAATTTGGAGTAGAAACTACTATACGTTTTTTGGAGGGGTCAGAGGAAGGTGACACCTCTGACGAACGTTTCTTGCCCTCTTCCCTTTCCGAAGTTTTTGGAGGGGTTCCAGGTGGTGTAACCAATTTCGAAGTCCGACTAGTGCTAGCAGATGGTCCTGTGGAGGTGGAAGTTCCACAGGAAAAGTCTGCAATACTTAAATCAATCATTGTTCCAACAGACTTAACAGAAGTACGACTCTTAACCACTGCTGCATAGTTACGGACTTCATTTTGTTCTACCTGCCTACGTGCTTCCGGAAAAGACAAATTCCCAAGGACACGAACCTCTTGGATCTTCTTTTCCTACCGCCAAATAGGACAGTCTCTTGAAAGGGCAGAATGGGCTCCCTTGCAGTTACAACACCGGAACTCGTTAGAACAATCTTCCATCTCATGTCCTGGTAGGCCACACTTACAACATACTGCATTAAAATGACAGTTTGTTCTGGTGTGGCCGTACTTCTGACATTGGAAGCATCGCAACGGGTTGGGAATAAAGGGTCTCACGTGACAGTATATATAACCGATGTAAATGGTATCCGGCAAAACTGTACCCTCAAAGGTAACAATGAAGGAGTGCGTAGGATGAGGAACACCATTCCTCCTTGGAGCGATCCGGCGAATGTCAACTACAGATTGATCATCCAATTCGGCAATGATTTCCTCGTCCCCCATTCCTTCCAGGTCCTGGCACGTGAAGACACCTTTCTTATAATTCAATGTTGCATGGGGAGAAACCGAAACGGCTTTCCCTGCAAACTTTTTCAAGGATAGCAGGGTGGTGGCTTGCTTATCCTTAAAGACTTCGATAAGAAGATGGCCGTTGGAAAGTCTTTTAACATGTTTTGTATCCCCAACGAGGCGTTTAAGTTCTTTTGAAATTAGAAATGGGGAGATGGTCTTAAACGACTCCCCACTTGCCAATTTCATCTCCAAAAACTTCGGATACTTTGGCGGTCTACGGCTAGATCTCTCTACACGGTCGTTATTTTGCTTGCAATTTGCTTGCTTATTTGTTTTACCCATAGTAAGTAAAATAAATTTTCATCTCCCTCGCTCCCCACCCACCACCGAGCCCAACAAGGGGATGCACATTGGCACCAGAGATACGAGGAGGATATAGGCAGCGCCTAACCCTATGGCCGAGGCTCCAGAGAGCAACGACCAGCCGATTGATCTGGACGGGCTCATCCAGACCACCCATCCTTCTGAGAAGCAGGGGCCAAAGTGGTGTGTTGTTCCGGAAAGCCTTCACTCAACCACCAGGATCCCCGTTTCCCCAGAAGTAGGGTCGCTGCGCACGGCAAACACGCAGGTGGACGTACTGGTCGTAATGGAGGCCATGTCAAAAACATGCCTGCATTGCGAGCACCGGTCCCTTTGGGAGGGTCCACAACCGACCGGACACTTTTAGTCTGGCCTCTCTGCTAAGGCGGTAGCGAACGAGCCTCGTTTTTGAGGCGTTTATAAAAGTTGCACAGTCCTTAATTGGACTGCTAGACACTTTTTCGCATGTGCGCCTAGGCGCCTAGAAATTTATGATCCCAGTTTAGGCGTCTGCTGAGGCACCACCATCTGCCTTAGCTCCAACAGCGAGATGCCTGCCGTATATCCATGACCTATCTCAACTAGACCTCCAGTGTTTGTGAGTGTAAGTAACTTTGCCTTTGAACTTAATAATTACTCACGCCGTAACCATCATTTCATCGCGTGCGTGAGTAATTTGAGACTTTTTTGACCCTCCCCCCGTTGACTCCGGGGGAGGTTTCACCCCCCCCCCGAACTTTTTTGTGACTTTATTCTTTTGTTGACCATGGACCGCATGGTCATGTTAATGGCGGACGGGCCATTTTCCGTCGCCAGTTTTATGAATGCTTTGTACTCCAAATCCGGAGTACCGCCGGTTCTTGCTGCTGCAGAGACTCTCCTCTACGGAGTTGAGAATGCTCTGCAAATCAAGCGCAATTGCTGATCGCATCGTCGATGTGGAGTGCGTGAAAGTTGGCAACACCACCGTCAACTTTTATCACGCGGACCCTGGCCACCTCACAGTCTACGTCAGGGGAATTTCGCCGTTGTTGTCCACGGCTTATATCCGAAATTTTATGTCGGAGTTTGGGGAAGTGCTCGGTATCTATCGTCCCGAGCACGCAGATACTCCCCGGCTCCAGAACGGCGACATATATTTCAATATGAGGCTGGACAAGGACATTCCAGATTCCCTTATTTTATATGGAGAACGTGTCTTCGTGTACTATAAGGGGATGAGGCACTGCTGTTGATAATGCAAAAAATCTTTTCATGTCAGGAGAGATTGTCCTCTCCTGAAAAAGTGTGCGAAATGTTCACGTTTGGTGGGCAGGAACCATCGTTGCCCGGAGAAGATTGACAGCAGTGCAGCAGCAGTTACGTCATCGCCTCGTCCGTCACCGAAGATGACAACATTACAGCAGGATGCAGAGCCACAGCGACCGGCCCGGCCCGGCCCGGCCTGTACCTTCTCCACGTACGTCGCGGGCCGCTTCACCTGAGCCATCTTTGCCTCCTCTATCAACTGAAGACGAGCAGGCGCCATCATCACTCCCTCCGTCTTCAGAGGTTGCTGAGGACACATCCTTGCTTCAGCCATCAAGCGACATCGTGATGGATGAAGATGTGGTCTCTGCAGAGGAAGACATCGAAGCCCCATTGGGTGATGTTTCGACGCCTTTGGAGGAGGAATTTCCAGCTCTCCCCCCTCCATCTCTACCAGCGTCGCAGCCAGTGGGAATCACCCGTCTTCCAGCAGCGTTCCCTGTGTCATCTTCGGCTCCAACGGCGATCTCCACATCGATGCAGCCGGAAGGGCGTACGGAGAGCAAGTCTCCCCGTAAAAAGAAGAACCGGTATCGTAGCAGAAGGGACAAGAAGGCATCATCATCGTCCGAGAGGGACGGCAGTATGAGTAGCCGCCATAGTCCCTCTCATCGGACGCGCTCACCGCTTCGAAGGTCTGCTGAGCCATATTCGTCATCGAAGACAGACCAGCCTCCATCGAAGTTAGGTCAGCCTCCTCCATCTAAATCCTCTGAATGAAGGTCATCTCGCTGAACATACGTTCCCTGGGTTCCCATTTTAAGCAATCGGTATTATTAACTTTTATTGCTCTGTACCGGCCAGATATCCTTCTTCTGCAGGAAGTTAAATTAGCTTCCTCGCAGAAAAGTTACGATCTACATGGCCTTTGCAGACAATTTTCTAGTGCGCAAATCTTCATAAACTCATCTTCACCTGTCGGACAAGGGGTTGTTACAATCGTCATTAACCCTTCCCTTCAGGTGTCGAACTGTATTTTTGACTGCGAGTGCAGAGTAATTTCGTTAGACATTCTAACATCAGGTGTGTCATTCCGATTGCTTAACGTATATTCGCCGTGTGTAAGAGTAGAGAAACAGACTTTTTTGACGATTTGAACTTCTATTTGTGTTGTGCTGTGCCTGTGGTGATTGCAGGCGACTTCAACTGCCATCCAGACGATGATAACAACTTTTCGTCTGGACATGTGCATCATTTATGTCAGCAAAATGCATTATTCGATCTATGGACACACCAGTCACTGACAAATCATCAGGGGTTCACTTACCATCAAGGACCCCTTATATCATCTAGACTAGACTTATTTTTGATCGATAATGCTTTTGCTGGCTCACCTGGACAGATAGAGGTTATTCCTTGTTCTTTTTCTGACCACAGTGCCATCATGTGGTCTTGGAAACCTCCATCTTCAGCCTATGCCGCAGGCAGTGCTTCAAATAAGAACTGGTTCCTGAACGTTTCTCTGCTCGACGACAAGGAATACTGGGGAATGTTTGTTCAGTTTGTAGAAAAACATCTCCACAATGTGTTTCCTACTCTTGCTTCGTGGCTTGTTTTCAAGGACAGAATCAAACGATTTTTTAGGAAGATTGGGATTGATGCTGCGAGGCGCCGCCGTCGTCATCTCCTTATGCTCCAAGAAATCCTCCGGCTCCTCCGAAATTCCACCCCTAAGGAGGACTTTGCGACCGATATTCGTCAGGTGAAGAGCGAAATCAACGCTCTGATGATCCGAAAAGCATCTGGCGCAGCGCTCAGAGCCAAACTCACCTTGGCTGCTGACGTCAGACATATGTCATCGGCCGCATTCGCTGAGGAGAGACGACGAGCCATCTTCAAGAAATGTCGCCGCTTAGTAGTGGAAGGTAGGGAAGTGGATGCTGATTCTGACATGTTATCAGCTTTCCACTCCCACTTTTCGTCTGCCTTTAGTAACCCAATCTTCCCATCAGATGCCACGGACAATTGGATTGAGTCACTGCGACCTTTTTCAGAGGATTCCGATGCCTACATTATACGTCCCTTCACCGAAGACGAAGTCAAGAAGTTCCTGTCTACAGACGGCTGTCATCAGTCCAGCCCGGGTATGGATGGCATTCCATACTCTTTTTACAATGCGACATGGAAACTTCTTGGCCCTTTCTTGGTTCAAGTGCTGAATTCTATCATCAAAGATCCTTCCTCCATCACAGCAGAGTTCACTGTGGGGAAAATCATCCTGCTCCCTAAAGTACCGAATCCACAGCTCGTCACCCAGTGGAGGCCTATAACCCTTCTCAACACAGATTATAAGGTCTTCACTGTCGTCTTCCAATCAAGACTTAAAATGTACGCCGACGAACTCATCAACCCCGGACAATCCTGCTCTATCCCATCTCGCAGGATGTCGGACAATTTAATCACCATTCGATGCGTGATGGAGGAAGCCTGTGCATGCCATCAAACTCTTGCTGTGTTAAGCCTTGACCAAGAGAAAGCATTTGACAAAGTGAACCACTTGTTTCTCTTCAAAGTGTTCCGTCAACTTCCTCTTCGGGCTTTTGCTACGATGATCTCCGCTCTCTACGATTCGGCCACATCATGTGTGGCGGTTAATGGTTCCATATCTTTCACCTTTGAACTCTTAAAAGGTGTCAGGCAGGAGTGTCCATTATCCCCCCTCCTATACATTTTTTTATCTGGAACCATTACTACAGTTTTTGAATCGCCACCAAGATGTTCGAGGATATGATTTGCCAGCCGCATCTATTAACATCAGGACGCTGGCTTATGCAGATGACGTAGTGCTGTTTGCGTCTACTGCATATTCCTTGAGCATCTATAATGAGACTTTTGACCGCTTTAGTACGTCGACGGGGAGTTCCATCAACCTCGTCAAGTCTAAAGGTATCGCTATTGGGAACTGGACTGTGGACTATCTTAAATCTTTCCCAATAACATGGTGTGACCGAATCGTGGTGCTAGGATAGGTCTTCTCCTTTCTACCGACTATGGACTCTATGCACTGGCAACAAGTGATTGAGAAGTGCATCGCTCGCCTTGACAGAAACTTCCTTTTTCCAACCTCAATGTTTGTCAAGGTGAGGTTTATAAAGACACATGTGCTTCCAGTGTTAACATCTAAATGCCTATTCACCTTGCCTTCGTACAAAGACCTTCAGAGACTGCGTAGTGCGATGGTGAGCTGCGTGTGGGGAATGTCTGCTCAGCAACGTCATCCAGTCCGAGCCTCATTCATATTTACCCCCTTCGAGAGAGGTGGCTTAGGTTTACCCAACATCAAACGATATCTTATTGCGGCCAGATTGGCTGCAATGATTCGGGTATTCCTTTTTTCTCCCCCCATGTGGGCGAATTTTGTGTTTTCGCATCTACGTGTCTTCTTCAAGGTGAATAGGCTTCCATTACTACCCTTGTTGCCAGTGGTTACTTATCATCGACAACTGGACTTGTACAAAACCTTTACCCTTGACATTGTGACATTTTTACCCTTGCTGCGCCGTCTGGATCCACAAGAGTGGGGCTCATTACGCCTATCGTGGTTCTTCCAGCAGTCTGACTCAGGGGAGACAACCGACATCTTTAAGTTTTACCCTGATTATCCGTGGGCAGCAGTCCTAAAGCTGCTGAAATCTTTTGCTTTCGAGCGGACATTATTCAATTACCAATGGCGACTGTTGCATCATGGATTCCACTCTCTTACACGACTTCATCAGTGGAGAGTGGTCGGGTCTGCTGGATGTCTGTTCTGCGGCGTTGACGAGACGGTCAGCCATATTTTTTACGAGTGCCCGTTTGCGAAGTCTATCTGGGATCGTTTGAAGCAGCATTACGGGCTGTTACAGCTTTCGTATCAGTCTATGCGCTTCTTCATTAACGATTCCACTGGCGAGGTATTGAAACCGGACCTAGCTCTAGCGACTGCCTTCATTAATAAAGAACTTTGGCTGGCCCGTGTAAGTCGATCGCTAGGTACACCTCCATCACTCACAGCTATATGGAGGAAAGTGGCCATTCAACTCCGATTTTTTCTCCTTATTGAATGGTCAAAGCTAGGTCCGTCTTCGTTTAAGAAACGCTATTCAACATCTAAGTGTTTATGCGAGGTCATCGGAGGAGACCAGACTTTCCACCTCACTTTTCCGATGGCATTTTGATACTTCGCCGGTAGCGAACGGGCCTCGTTTATGAGGCGTTTATAAAGTTGCGCAGTCCCTAATCAGACTGCTAGACACTTTCAGCATGTGTGCCTAGACGCTTAGAAATTAAGATCCTAGTTTAGGCGTCTGCTGAGGCATCACCATCTGCCTTAGCTCCAACAGCGAAAGTAAAGCAATCAGCTGTAAATAGTGCTTGTGTGTTAAGTGTGTGACTTTCTATTCTTGAACTTGGACTTAGAATTATTCACGCCGCATCGAGCCATCTCCAACGCGTGCGTGAGTAACTTAGTGACTTTGAGTGACCCTCCCCCCGGCTACCCCGGGGGAGGTTTCACCCCCCCCCCCCTCGAACTTTTCTCTCACCATGGAGAACATGGTTCTTATGATTACCGACGGTCCATTAGCCGTCGGCTTGTTCATGAAAGCAATTTATGCTAAGACGGACATCCCGCCTGTGTTGCCTTCGGGCGATCCTGCTGTTTCTGTCGTGTAAAGACTTTCTCCAACCGAGTGGAGGATGCTTTGCCGACAGCGAAACATAGCAGACCGCATCGTGTCTGCGGACTTTGTCAAGGTTGGACAAACCACCGTCCGCCTGGTCTACGCTGAGCCCGGATATCTGCCCATCCTTATCCGGGGCGCTTTGCCGCTGATGGAGGAAAATTACCTGAAGCGTTACATGTCCGACTACGGTCAGGTCAAGAAAGTCGTGTGTCCAACGCATCCGGATTCTCCCCTGCAGAGGACTGGTGACCTCGTAGTCGATATGAACCTTCAGAGGGACATTCCAGAGAACCTTGTAATGCATGGCAGCAAAGTTCGTGTGTCTTACAAGGGTCAAAGGCACTGCTGCTGGTACTGCAAGAAAACGTCTCACGTCAGAAAAGACTGCCCTCTCCTAAAGCATTGCGATGCTTGTAATCGCCTTGTGAGCAAGTTCCACCAGTGCCAGGAGAGGGTGTTTGCAGCACCAGCAGATCTTCCATCTTCTCCTATAAGAATGTCGTCCCAGCAACAACCCCTGATGTCATCACCGGCCAAGTCTACAGTGACAACCAAAGCTTCGTTGTTCATCCCATTCTTCAACGGCTCTTTCGTCTCTTCCAGAGGTGCAGAGGGAGATGATGCCCCCAAGAAAAAGTTCATTAAGAAAAAGTCGTGAAAGAGAGGGGGAGGTGCTTGGTATGCAAGCTGTGCAACGCCATGGACTATTACGCTTCCACTACAAAACTGGGTTATGATAAGGTATATTGAGTGAAATTTGTGCTACGTTTTGCTTTCCATTTTCTACTTCAGTTAGGAACAGTTCCAGACTGTGCTTCAGACGTAAAGAGGGTGAGGTGCTAAGGATTAAAGAATCAAAAAAGAACAGTGGAACCAGGATTGGGACTGATAGAAAGAAAACGTCGGTAGTAGTGAGTTGTATTTCCAAGCCTTATCATGGATCTCAAGGCGTTGGAAATGATGCCATTCCCGGTGTTTGAGGGGAAGAAAGGTGAAGATCCGGACAGTTTCTTAAAGACTTTCATGATGATCATAAGGTGTAAAAATTTGGCTTTGGATAATTGCGTCAGAATCCTGCCAAGCGCAATGAAAGGTGACGCGTTGGAATGGCTGGCCGACCTTATGGCTCAACAACCCGCTCTCACATGGAGAGTAATTTGAAGAGTACTTTGAAGAGCAATTTCAGCTGACCTATACCAGGGGTCAAACTCAGGTTACCTTAAGAGGTGATATTCTAAATTTAAAGATGAAGAAAAATGACTTGCCTAGCTATTTGCTTCAATTTCGTAAACTCTTAGGGGGCATACAGCTAGCTTCGGAATATGATAAGCTGCTATGGCTTATTGAAGGGTTGACCCCTAGCCTAAGAATCACATTAAGGATGAAGAAATTTTCAACCGTCTTCGAGGTGATAAATTATTTGGAGCAGTGGCACGAGGCCCAAGACCCAGAAGTTCACTTGCAGGAAGAAGAAATCCCGATGGAGCTTGACGCGGTAACCACACGCCGGAGCGCTTCGGGAAAGAGGAAAATTATTTGTTACCGTTGCAGCGCGGAAGGGCATATCAGAAAAAATTGTAGGAAGGGGGCTAATATTAAACGAAGCCCACAAGTTAACTTCGTCGACCAAGGTAATCGGCGAAACCTAATAATTGTCCAAGGGAAGATCGCCAATGTCGAAGCGAAAATTTTAATTGACACAGGAGCGGAAGAAAACTTTTTGGATGAAGATTTCGCTCAAAGAAATAAAAACATCCTTAGGGCCACGGCAAAGAAGCAGGCATCATTAATTACCGGCCAGAAATGCGGAATCATAGGTGAGACTGAGGCACTGAAAATTAACAGTGGCAAATATCAGGGCTACGTGGGATTCAATGTATTGCCAGTGCGCAATTACGACGCAGTTTTGTGTATGCCCTGGTTAAGATAGGAGCAGCCGGTAATGCATTGGACCTCGCAAACATGCTCCGTTAACCGAAAAGGCAAAGTTCTGCATTTGGTCAGGTGGATTTCTAAAAACGACGACGTGGAAGAAATGTCAGCCGTCGAGTTCATGCATACCCTGACGAGGCAACCCGAGTTCATGCCAGTCCATGCCGGCTTTTGCAGTCTTCGTAAAAAGGCAAGAATCTGTATCATATAATAACCTTAATAATGCTTTGCAAAATATTCACCCTAGATTTAAGGCTTTAATTCAAAAGTACAAAAGCTTATTTCCAGATGATTTGCCTCCAGGTTTGCCACCCAAGAGGCAAGTTCAACATTCGCTCGACTTGACAACCCTATCCAACCCGGTCAACGCCCCGCTGTACAAGTTATCACAGAATGAGGAGGCCGAAGTGGAAAAAACACTACATAAGTTACTAGAAAAAAAGTTAATTAAAATTTCTACATTCAATTTCGCCTCACCAGTCCTGTTTGTGGGCAAGAAAGATGGGGGTTTGCGAATGTGCGTGGACTTTAGAAAAATAAAGCAAATTACTAAGGACAACCGATACCCAGTGCCTAGAATCGACGGATTGGTGGATAAGTTAGCTAATGCGCGTTTTTACACTAAGTTAGATATCATGAACGCATACCACCAGATAAGAATGGATCCAAACCAGACACATCTCACGACGTTTAAAACAAGGTTAGGACTTTTTGAGTTTCTCGTAATGCCCTTCGGTTTGAAGGGAGCATCCTCCACATTTGTTCTTACGCTTAACAATACCTTATGGGGGCTGCTGGATAAGGGTGTCATCGCATACTTCGACGACTTACTGATTTACGCTGAAACTATGGAGAAGCTAAGGGAGCTAACTGAGAAAGTGCTACAGAGGTTGCTAAAAGATAGACTTTTTCTAAATATAACTAAATGTGAATTTGGGGTTACCAAAGTGAAATACCTCGGATACGAGTTCTCGGAACAAGGCAAGTCATGTGATAACCGCCTGGTAGAGGCAATTAGGAAGTGGCCAACACCAGCCAACATCCGGCAAATTAGAGGATTCTTGGGCACGATACAATTTTATAGGCATTTCATTGCGCAATACTCGGAAATTGCAGAGCCACTGTTTCAGTTGCTTAGGAAGGAAGAGCCTTTCGTCTGGACGGAAGTAAGGAAGGAATCCTTCTGCAGGCTGAAAGAGGCGCTAATTCGGCCACCCATACTCAAAATGTTCAATCCCAAAAAGAGATTGCACGTTTTATGCGATGCATCAGAAACAGCTATAGGCCTGGTAGCTATGCAAATATACGATAATAAGCTATTTCCAATTGCATTCGAGTCAAGAAAATGGAGGATCGAAGAACAAAGTCACAGTAACTACGAGCGAGAATTATTGGCGGTAGCCACGCAGTTAATTGTTGGAGCCACTATATTCAACAAGTGCCCACGGTGATCTACACCGATAACCAAGCGGTATCACGGTTATTAAAGCAAAAAAGGTTGGTTGGTTGGTTGGAATTTTAGGGCGTCGGCTACTATGGCCATTTTGCGCCCGACAGAAAGTTTAAAAACCCACAGTTTATGGGCCAAAAGTTTAAAAATTCAGATGGAGAAAACAAAAAACAAAACATAAAAACGTGAATGACAAAGATGGAAAAACAATAAAAATTATGACTGAGATTTTAAAAACCATAATAAATTTAAAAAACCGACATTTTCCTCCAGGGTTCTCCCGTAATAACAAATATTTGTATAGGTTCTGAGTAAATCATTAGTGTGTAAATGGCACTAACTGACTATAAAATATATGATTAAAATCTATTTTCTTATGAGATGTCCCCTAATAAAAACTGATGAATATGATTAGTGTGTAAATGGCACTAAATGAAACCTATATTTGATGGTCAAATATATATAATGCAAAAGCAATAAAAAGATGACTATATGAATTTAAAAACATGAATAATTTTTAAAAACAAAAATACTTTTTTAAAAATCATAGGGTTATTCCCCAACAAAAACTCAAGTGAATAATTCAGCCCTAATGAGCGTCGTAATTTAGTGTGTAAAGGGCACTGAATAAGAATATGCTTAATAGTTAGCATTGCTCCACAAGAACACAATGGAGCTGGTTCTTTTTTTAATAAATATTTGTGAGTAAGACGGCTGTGACCAATCCTAAGCCGAGTAAGAACGACATCTTCTCGCCTGTTTGTTAGATAAGGTAATGACCACGGTGTGATGGAACGCTTGATTTCAAAAAGTTTATTAGCTGGGTTAAGAGGCCAAGACTCCTGCCAAGAAGATTTGAGTTTCTTGGAAATCACCGGGTATAAATGCTCGGGGATTGACAGCAATTCAGAGATCGGTAACTGTGTAATAGCGTGTTTTGCCGCCTTATCGACTCGTTCATTTTGCTGGATACCCATGTGACTAGGGATCCAGACAAAATGAATTCTGGTACCTTGGGAGTCCAGGAAATGAAGGTATTCCTGGATTCTTTTGACAAACGGATTTTCAGAATTGAAAGATTCCAACGATTGCAAAGCGCTCAGAGAATCAGAGAATATCCAGATGTTGGAATTTGGATATTGAAAACAGAACTCTAACGCTTTGGCTAACGCAACCAATTCCGCTGAGAAGATGGAAAACTCGTTTGGCAAATGATAGGAGAATATAGTGTTATCTATAAGGAAAGCACAGCCAACCCCGTCCTCTGATTTGGACCCATCTATATATATGTGGAAGCCATCAGGAAGGGTTTCTAAAAAAACCTTAAAAAGTGCGTTAATTTCGGCTTCCAAAAAATTTGATTTTTTCCCCCCGAATAAATTGTAATTTACATCTGGTTGGGGAAGAATCCACTGAGGGACATCTCTGACCTCTCGGCTATGTATGAGTGGAAATGAGAGGTTCAGGCTCACCAGAAGATTCTGGAACCAATTGTTGATGCTTCTATAAGAGTGATGTGGAGGGATTCTAGGTTTGCCAAATAGACAGGCAAAAGCTGGGTGCTGACATTCACCATATATGCGAAGAGCATATTTCAGGAGGAGTTTGGCTCTTCTTAACCATAACGGGGGTTCAGAAGCATCTACATAAAGGCTCTCTACCGGACTTGTTCGGAACGCTCCTATGGCAATTCTTATGCCTAGATTGTGAACGGGGTCTAACAGCTTCAAAGTACTTTTTGAAGCAGATGCATACACAATACTTCCGTAGTCCAATTTAGATCTAACTAGAGAGCCGTATAAAAAAAGGAGCATCTTCCTATCCGCACCCCATTTGGTAGCGGAAATGGAAAGCAAAAAAGGCTCCTCACGAAAATACAAACCAGGGTGCTTCAGTCTTTGATGGGATTTCATGTGACATTGGCGTATGTCAAAGCGGAAAAGAATGTCATCGCCGATGCGTTATCAAGGCACCTAAAGCCGCAAACAAAAAAGAAAATTTTTCGTTGCGGGTTGGCTGCGGGGATGGTGTCAGATCGCTTCTCGAGGAGTAAGAAGCCATCGGACAGAAGAAGGAGGCAGACGACGGTAAACTCGGAGGTTAAGCAACATCGAGCGGGGACAGCATCAAGTTGGGTGGAAAATGACGTTAGCCACTTCTCTCCTCCTTCGCAGATTTTTAGTAGCATCCATAGACGCAAGAAGAAAGCTGGAGGCCGCCCATTCGTCAAGGATGAAATAATTCAAATTAGTTCGCCCTTTAAAAAAGCGGAGAAGACGAAGGAAGAGAGAGAGAGCGAGTACGAGCCCCGACGCAGCCAAATGGAAGGAAAGTATCTTAAGGAAGCCAGCTGAATAGTGATTGTGTTTTAGTGAGTGACTTTATATTCTTGGACTTAGATATTATTCACGCAGCAAACAACCATTTAGCGTGTGTGTAAGTGACTTGGTGACTCCGAGTGACCCTCCCCCCGGTGAGGGTTAGGTTAGGTTTCACCCCCCCCCCCCCGTACTTTTCTCTCACCATGGAGAACATGGTATTTATGATTACCGACGGTCCAATAGCCGTCGGCTTGTTCATGAAAGCTATTTATGCTAAGACGGGCATCCCGCCTGTGTTGCCTTCGGGCGATCCTGCTGTTTCTGTCATGCAAAGGCTTTCTCCAAACGAATGGAGGATGCTTTGCCGACAGCGAAACATTGCAGACTGCATCGTGTCTGCGGACTTTGTTAAGGTTGGACAAACCACCGTCCGCCTGGTCTACGCTGAGCCCGGATATCTGCCCATCCTTATCCGGGGTGCTTCGCCGCTGATGGAGGAAGATTACCTGAAGGGCTACATGTCCGACTACGGTCAGGTCAAGAAAGTCGTGTATCCAACGCATCCGGATTCTCCCCTGCAGAGGATTGGTGATCTCGTAGTCGATATGAACCTTCAGAGGGACATTCCAGAGAACCTTGTAATGCACGGCAGCAAAGTTCGTGTGTCTTACAAGGGTCAAAGGCAGTGCTGCTGGTACTGCAAGAAAACGGCTCACGTCAGAAAAGACTGCCCTCTCCGAAAGCATTGCGATGCTTGTAATCGCCTTGTGAGCAAGTTCCACCAGTGCCCGGAGAGGGTGTTTGCAGCACCAGCAGATCTTTCATCTTCGCCTATAAGAATGTCGTCCCAGCAACAACCCCTGATGTCATCACCGACGAAGTCTACAGTGCCAACCAAAGTTTCGTCGCCGTCATCCACATTGCAAAAGAGCCTATCAACAACAGCTCTTTCGTCTCTTCCAGAGGTGCAGAAGGAGATGATGCCCCCACCATCTTCATCTCTGACAACATCCTCGGAACTCAGGAGGGAGAAACCATCGTCTCCTACTTCCGAGTTCCCAGGGATTACTCCGCTTCTTTAGTCATCTCTGGATGTGTCGATGGGTGATGACGAAGTTTTTGGAGATGACGACGTAGATCCTTCGATAGCAAAATGCGCCTTCTCAATGGAGGATTTTCCAGCTCTTCCTCCACCAGCGCAGTCAACAACTTCACAGCCTGCGCAGACGAAGGTTACGTCGTCACCTACCAGGATGACATCTTCTGCTGGGACCTCGCTTCCATCAGCGCAGAAACAGCAGGATCTTCTTGTGAGGACGAGGAGTCCCCGCAAGAAAAAATACAGACGGGATCGTGGCAACAGGGACGAGAGAAGAACATCTTCTTCTTCCGAAAGAGATAGCCGTGCAAGCCACCAGCGCAGCCCTTCTTCCTCATCAGGTCGTCAGCGATCTCCGATGAGAAGAAAGACGGAGTCTCCTGCATCATCTAGGAAGCCCAAGTCTCAATCGGATACAAGTCAGCAAGTTCGCCATTAATCATCCTCAATGAAGGTCATCTCCCTGAACGTGCGTTCTCTTGGTTCCTCTTTTAAGCAATCGGCATTGTCAACGTTCATTGCCCTGTACAGGCCGGATATCCTGTTACTTCAAGAAGTAAAACTCGCCACTTCACAGCAGTGCTACGACCTTCCGGGCCTTCGCAGTCTATACACCAACGGACAATTCTTCATCAACTCTTCGTCACCAAATGGGAAAGGGGTTGCCTCTATCATCTTCAACCCCTCCATTGTGGTGTCGAACTGTGTGTATGACTGCGAGTGCAGGGTAATCTCTTTGGACATTTCAACATCTGGTGTCAATTTACGATTGCTTAATGTATATGCACCGTGTAAATCAGCAGAGAAACCAACGTTTTTTAGTGACTTGAACTATTTTTTGTGTTCTTCTTTCCCTGTTGTAATTGCTGGAGATTTGAACTGCCGTCCAGATGACAACATCTTCTCGTCTGGTTATGTGTATCGTTTGTGCCAGCAAAATGCATTGTTCGACTTATGGAAACTTCTTCCACAGAGTAATCAAATTGGGTCCACTTTCCATCAGGGGCCCACTATTTCATCAAGATTAGATCTTTTTCTTCTTGACAATGCATTTGCTGGCTCTCCAGGAAAAATGGAGGTAATTCCATGTTCATTCTCCGACCATAGTGCCATCATGTGGTCATGGAATCCTCCATTTCCAGCATCATCTACAGGCTCTGCAGTCCATCGCAACTGGTTTTTGAATGTTTCTCTGCTCGACGAAGAGGAATACAATGGGATGTTTGTTCAGTTCGTTGAAAAACACCTTCATAATGTGCCTCCTACGCTTACTTCGTGGTTAGAACTAAAAACTGAGATCAAACGGTTCTTTCGGAAGATTGGGTTAGATGCTGCTCGTCGTCGACGTCGTCATCTCCTCATGCTACAAGAGATCCTCCGGTTCCTCCAAGTATCCACCCCGAAGGAGGAGTTTGAGTTGGAGATTCGTCAGGTGAAGAGCGAGATCAACGCTCTAATGATCCGGAAAGCAGCCGGCGCAGCGCTCAGAGCCAAACTTTCCTGGGCGACTGATGTCAGAAATTTATCTTCAACAGCGTTCGCCGAGGAGAGATGACGTGCCAACAAGAAACGATGTCATCGATTGGTGGTGGAAAATGGAGAAGTGAATTCTGACGATGACATCTTGTCAGCTTTTCACGCCCATTTTTCATCCTTCTTCAATAACCCAATCGTTCCGTCAGTCGAAACGAAGCAATGGAATGAGGCGCTAAGACCTTTTTCTGAGGATGCTGACCTGTCTATCTCTCGTCCCTTCACCGAAGACGAAGTCAAGAGGTTCCTGTCAGCGGACGGCCGTCATCAGTCCAGTCCGGGTATGGATGGCATTCCATACTCATTCTACAACGCGACATGGAATCTTCTTGGGCCTTTCCTGGTGCAAGTGTTTAACTCGATAATTGAAGACCCGTCTTCCATCACATTGGACTTCACCATGGGGAAAATCATCCTACTCCCCAAGGTGCCGAATCCTGAGTTGGTTACCCAGTGGAGGCCAATAACCCTTCTCAATACTGATTACAAGGTCTTCACTGGGGTATTTCAACAAAGATTGAGAGTTTTCGCCGAAGCTTTTATCAACCCCGGACAAAAGAATTTTCGCTCCATTCCGTCTCGCAGGATGTCCGATAATCTTATTACGATTCGGTGTGTGATGGAAGAAGCGTGTGCTCGTCGGCAAACTCTTGCCGTTTTAAGCCTTGACCAGAAAAAGGCTTTCGACAAAGTGAACCACGAGTTTCTCTTTGGAATGTTTCGTCACCTTCGTCTTCGGACTTTTGCCACGATTATTTCCGCATTGTATGTTTCGGCCGCATCATGTGTGGCGATTAATGGTTCCATATCTGCGACCAAGATGTTCGAGGATATGATCTGCCAGCTGCACCCATTAACATCAGGACTTTGGCTTATGCAGATGACGTAGTGCTTTTTGCGTCTGACCCGTTTTCCTTGAGCATCTATAAAGAGACCTTTGACCGCTTTAGTACTTCGACGGGGAGTTCCATCAACCTCGTCAAGTCTAAAGGTATTGCTATCGGGAAATGGACTGCGGACTATCTCAAATCTTTCCCGATAACATGGTGCGACCGAATTACAGTGTTAGGATATGTTTTTTCCTTTCTACCGACTATGGACTCTATGCACTGGCAACAAGGGATTGAGAAGTGCATCACTCGCCTTGACAGAAATCTTCGTTTTCCAACGTCAATGTTTGTCAAGGTGAGGTTTATAAAGTCACATGTGCTTCAGTGTTAACATCTAAGTGCCTATTCACCTTGCCTTCTTACAAAGATCTTCAGTGTCTTCGTAGTGCGATGGTGAGCTGTGTGTGGGGAAGGTCTGCTCGGCATCCTCATCCAGTGCGAGCCTGTTTCATATTTACTCCCTTTGAGAGAGGTGGGTTAGGGTTACCCGATATCAAACGATATCTCATTGCTGCCAGACTGGCCGCAATGATTCGGGTATTCCTTTTCCCTCCCCCCATGTGGGCGAACTTTGTTTTTTCGCATCTACGTGTTTTCTTTAAGGTGAATAGGCTTCCATTACCTCCTTTGTTGCCAGTGGTTACTTATCTACGTCAACCAAACCAATACTTAACTTTTACCATCGATATTGTGACTTTGTTACCTATGTTGCGCCGTCTGGACCCTCAAGAGTGGGGCTCATTACGTCTATCATGGTTCTTCCAGCAGTCCGACGCAGGGGAGACCACTGACATCTTACGGCTCTACCCTGATTATCCATGGGTAGCAGTCCTGAAGCTATTAAAATCCTTTGGTTTCGAAAGAACTTTGTTTAATTATCAGTGGCGACTGTTGCATCACGGATTTTACTCCCTCCAACGTCTCCACCAATGGAGGGTGGTCGGTTCTGCTGGATGTTTATATTACGGCGTAGATGAGACTGTCAGCCACGTTTTTTACGAGTGCCCGTTCGCGAAATCGATCTGGGATCATTTGAGGCAGCATTACGGGCTGGTACATTTCTCATATCAGTCCGTGCGTTTCCTCTTAAATGATTCCACTGGCGAGGTACTTAAAACGGATCTAGCCATTGCGATCGCCTTCATCAACAAAGAACTTTGGCTGGCTCGTTGGAGTCGATCGCAAGGTCATCGTCCATCACACTCGACCGTTTGGAGGAAAGTGGCCGACCAACTTAGATCCTTTCTCCTTCTCGAATGGCCACGGCTAGGTCCGTTTATGATTAAAAAACGCTTTGCAACATCCAAGTGTCTATGTGAGGTCATCGGAGGAGACCAGTCCTTCCACTTCACTTTTCCGATGGTCTTTTGATGCCTCGCCAGTTGTGAACGGGCCTCGTCTTTGAGGCGTTTGATTAAGTCGCGCAGCCCTTTATGGGCTGCCCGCCACTTACCGCATGTGCGCCTGGACGCCTAGACTTTGCAACAATTAAGATCTTCTAATTAGGCGTTCGCTGAGGCAACACCATCTGCCTCAGCTCCAACAGCGGAAGGAAAGTAAAGCGATCAGCCTGGAACCGAGTAGGCGAACCTATGCAGAAGTGGAGGAACAATTGCCCCAGGAGCATAATGGAAAAGCCTCAGACCCGGCGTAGCAGCCATCAGCCACGGAGAGCCAAGGTGAGCTCTTTCGGTGATCAAGCTCGGAGGAATCCAAGGTATGCTGATAACCCATTACTTTACAATTTGGAGCTACGTGGAGAAAGCCATTCGAAGAAGAACCCAGCCGCCTCAACAGTGACGGGCACCCCAGCGGGGAAGAGGAGACAAGGTACCAAGGCAAGTCCACTCAATTCCGACATAATTTTAATTGATGATTTCTCACCAAAGGCCGAGGAAGCATGAGGATTCTCCAGCCTAGGATCAGAAAGGCCACGGGACCCAACTTTAATCCACCAAGACGAGCCGTGCAGGGTAGGAGCCCAGAAGGAGGAACCATTGGATCCAAGTTCACGTACGGAGACCACTCCAAAGGATACCCGCATTGCCCCCGCCAGCCGAGAGGAAAGTTCCAGTAACGCCACAAGGAGGACCGACCACATCGGTGACTCAACCCGAGCCCGTTCGGAGAACGCAAACATCGCAAGTGCGCTCCGCGTTGAGGCTGCGAGCTGCGCTGCATCCGTTTCAGGGTAATGTGTTTGTTTATGGACTCATAGCAATAGAACTTGTTTGCATTAGATCGATTAAGTGCAGTATAACTTTCTCTTTCACTACATGCTCCTTATCTAATTTTTCATTCAGATTCAAACTCTAAGCTTCCAGCTGAATAGCCAGACTCTTTACTTAGCAAGGTGTAATTCAACTCTGCTAATCATAGTTGTCCAAATTATTTTTGTTTTCACGCTGAAGCTTTCGGCGGAGACGTACGGCCAGGCACTGAAGTTTCGTTACCCGGAATTGAAAACGACTTACGGAAGGATAGGTCCAGGATTGACCCGACGCTGTACCTCGCTAACATGGAAGCTGGATGGACATCGAGACTGAGATGCTTAGGCTACCGACCTCGCACTTATGCACAAGTCCTGCAGCCATTACGTCCAGGAATTTAATTTTCACTAATTTACCATTTTGTAACTTTACTTTTGGGACAAGCACAATTAAATTGAAACTTTTATTCAACAATACCGCCTCCTCCTTTCTCTTTCACATCACCTTGCAAACGCCGTAAATTCATTAAGAAAAAGTCGTGAAACTATGTAACGGTAACTCAAAAAAATATATTACTGTACGGCCCGTTAAAAAAAACTATGTTACGCTAACTTCAATAAAACCTATGTTACTGTAGAAAAATTAAGTAGTAGTCTCAGAAAGAAACCGCACGACGAGCCATTTCTCAATCCCCAAAAGAAGACCGCTAGTCTACCCTATAGTCTTAGGGCGGACTAGGACAACCCACTACTACAACAGGAAATAAAACACGTTGAAGCAAAAAAAACCACACACAATTAACCTAGAGAACGCGTAAAGGGGAAAAAAATTACCCAAACAGACTAAGAAACATCCCCGCTCCTCCCCAAGGACACAGCAGTGTGGATGTGTGTGGTGGAAGGAAAAGGCACGGAAAACAAATTCCGAATGAGCAAAGTACGGTTTTATTATACACAGAACCATAGCTGGAAAATGATCACTATTAGCATTGACTACAGAACAAAATTAGCTTGCAGACTTCAGACTCGATCGTACTCTCCGGAAAACGAAAAGGAGGCTTCGCTTAGGATGGGAGTTACCTGGAAAAAAGAAAGAAAGTAAAGATAATACAAAAGGTTTTTCACTCCATACGAATCCTCAGAGAGGTGATGTAAAACAAAAGGTATTAACAAGTTTTACTAGAAAAGAATTAATTAAAGTGTGTAAAAGTTAATCTCAAGGAGATTTTTTCAATAAAAATAAGAAAATTGTTCCACTAAACGTCCGGAATCAAGTTGGCTCGATTTTCTGGAAAGTCGCCCTCGTAGAAGCTCAACAGTTCACCTAGAAACACAAGCAACTACGCATTGTGGAAGAAAGTTGGCTGACGTCCTCAAAGTAACCACAGAGATATGACTTAGAACAAGCTCGACCAAAGCAAGGATGACTACGGAGTGGAACGTTACTCGCTGCAGCAGAAGCATCTAGTCAGATCGAAGAAAACAGGGAACAAGAATGATTTTACCGCCAAAGCGGATAAAGGGAGCACATTTTCATGTTATAGCATCGTACATGGATATATTGAATTGATCAACATTTTAAAACACTAAAGAGAAAATAAATAAATATGAAAACTAAATTGTAAATTACTATTTAAGTAAGCTAATGTATAGAGAGAATTTAAACGAATAAACTTGAAGAACTGAAAGGTAAATGGAGAGGGAGATATTCCTCATACATTTAAAAAAATAAAAGTTTTTTAATTTGTAAGAATTGCCACATAATGTTAAACGAAGTGAGCCTCAATTGCTGAAGCATTGTGTGTAAGCATCTATTATTTTTTCATATTAAATTACTAAAGTGTTTCTAAGTTATCGTCTACTATTGAAGCAAGCGATTAACTACTATTAATTAGCAATATGTATAACAGTAATGAGTTTAGATAACATTAAGCTTAACAGCATTATGCACTTGATACAAATAAGCTATGGATAACAATAGATCTAACAACTCGTAATGAGTTGGTTGATATATTACACGCCATATCTTAGCATTGAAAGTTCTAACAATACTATATTGTACCATTAGGGCACATGCAACAAAACCAATTCCCACTATCATTATTTTCTCGTTATATTCACTCATTACATGTTGTCACGAGTTGTTTGATATATTACATGCTATATCTTAGCATTAAAAGTTCCAATGGTACCATATGGTATCATATGGCACCATAAAGGCACGTGCTAATAAAGAATAACTACTATCATTATTTACTCGTTTTATTCACTCATAGCACATTGTTACGAGTTGTTTGATATATGACATGCCATATCTTAGCATTGAAAGTTCTAATGGTACCATTAAAACACGTACTACTAAACATTTCACACCAACATTATTTACGCGATATATTCATTCATGAGACATCCTTGCACGTGCACGTGCCATTAGACCAATACCTGCTATCATTAGTTACTCTTACGTATACGTTTATATTCGTTCATGATATGTTGTGACGATTTGTTTGATATATTACATGCCAAATCTGGTTATAGGAAGTTTTTAAGGGGGTATCATAATGGTACCATTAAAGCACGTGCCATTATAGTACGTACTTATTCCGGCTATCTCACGTTCGTGCTCTGTCCCGTATTAATGGATTGGTGAAAACAGACTTTGAAAAAGTTAATTCGTTTTCAAGTTATTGTAATAAATACTAAGCTCCCTAGGAATAAAAAACTTCTCTTGATTTAGAGACCGAACTGCCCTTTCAATAATCGTCTAACACGTGCATCCTGCACGCGCACCATCTCATTAACGTTTAGAGCACGCGCAGAGCCGAACCCATGTATGTTCTCAACACGCGTTTTCCCGAATGCGAGGACAATTCGTGTCTTCCAGCAATTCAATACATGCACTCTTTCTATTGCAACGCAATGAATTGTGGGATTGTCTACAGACGGGCGGACAGCTGGACAAACCGATCACATAAGCACATTTCTATATATAAAAAATGTGCTAAAAATAAAAGATTAACAGGCAACAAAAGACAAAGGGGGACACAGAACACTATACACAAATAACAGATAAAATAGGGAAAACGAGCGATCTAATTAGGGAGAGGGAACCAGACACGCTCCCTTAAGAAAGATGGCACGTTTTGGCAGCAGAAAACTCCAACGGGTGGGCGAATCGCACGAGACATTGACAAAGTAGTTGGAACAAGATGGCACCTCCAGCCAAGGGGAGCTGTAAGTTTTTCGGGTAACATACGCATCGACGTGGACCACGCCAGGAACAAAAGGCCGGGGATTCTTAAAGTTGGCTTGCGTGGACCTCAACATAGTTCATGCACACGAATGAAAGCCATCACAGTTCGTTTAAAGGGATGTGCGGATAGTAAATCTGGCACTTATCTGCGTCCTCATCAGCGCTCCTGGTTGCGCTGGCTCCAAAAAATTATCGACTTCCTCTAGGTAGCTACGATGACTGAAGCAAAATGCGGTGAACCGGATCGATTACATGAGGAATAGCCATGTTCCTCAATCCAATCGGCCTGCGCTGAGAAAAGTTTACTCGAAATCGTCTTCACTGGTGCCGGGCAAACATACTTGATGAGCATACTATCAACCCCTGGCAGGGCCCGAAGCCTCGAAGCAACATGGCGACTGACGTTCGGAAAAAAAAAAAAAATTGGAAATTGATCCTTTCTTATCTCTCGCCGAAAGAAAAATCAGTAAAACAGGCTTCCAACACCGGCGCCCGAAAGGAAAAAGCGCATTTATCCTTCAAGAGGCAAGGCGCAGCGAGGAACCAACTGTTCACGCAGCACGAACCGAAGAGCCATCAACGTCGGCGAACAAAGGCAAGAAAGCCATCAACGTCGGCGAACAA
>JAHWFO010018454.1:58889-79617 GCA_023313115.1 Rhysida immarginata | reverse complement strand
GAAGAATATGTCACTAAATTTATTGTACATAATTTTAAAACACCCTGTAAAACATACAATATTTTAAAATTGAAAGTTCTAATAAATTTTAATGGTTTCACTAAACCAGGTGCCTTTGAGGCAATTTTGACTATCATTCATGACTTATCATTCCAACTTTTTAGATATATAAAATAACGAATCTAAGCATTGAATGTTCCAATAAAAATTATGGTTCCACTAAACCAGGTACCATTGGTATTATTTCCACTATCAATAATTTGACTTTATAATCATTTATGACACATCATTCCTAGTTGTTTGATATAAAACTTGTCAAATCTTAGCATTGAAAGTTCCAATGAACCATGTTGGTTCCACTAAACCAGGTGCCCTTAAAACATTTTTGACTCTCATTATATTTACGTTAAATACATTCATGAGACGTCACTCCAGTTGTGTGATGTATAACATGCCATGTCTTGGCATTGAATGTTCCAATGAACCGTATTGGTTATACTAAACCAGGTAACTTTAAAACAATTTCAAGTGTCATTAATTTTACTTTACATAATTCATGAGACGTCAACCCATGTTGTTAGATATATAACATGCCAAATCTAAGCATTGATAGTTCCAATGAACCATAATGGTTCATCTAAACCAGGTGCCTTTATTACAATTTCGACTATCATTAATGTTACGTTATATAGATTCATGAGATGTCACACCAAATTGTTTGATATATAAAATGCTATATCTCAGCATTGCAAGTACCAAAGAACCATAGTGGACCCACTAAACCAGGTGCATTAAAAACCAGGAATAAAGGCCTGTTTCCTATATCTTTGAAAAATGCGTTGATTTGCCCAGTTTTTAAAAAGCCGATAGTAGTGACTTCAAGAATTATAGACCAATGTCCATCCTCCCTTCCATATATAAGATCACTGAAACCACCATATTTAAACCTATGAATGAATACTTGTGGTCAAAGTTACCGGACTTCCAATATGGAGGAAGGCTTGGGACTTCCTCGCAAGACCTCATCTTATCTGTTGTGATGGAAGCGGTTGAGGTGTTGGACCAGCATAAAACATTTATTGTAGTCAGGTGGATATTGCTATTGTAATTGTTTTAAAGGCACCTGGTTTAGTGGAACAATTATGGTACATTGGAATGCTAAGATATGGCATGTTATATATCAAAAAACTTGGACTGACGTCTAATGAATGTATATAATGTAAAAATGAAGATAGTCGAAATTATTAAAAAGGCACCTGGTTTAGTGGAACCATTAGGGTTCATTGGAATTTTCAATGCTTACATTTGGCATGTTATATATCAAACAAAACTTAGATTGATGTCTCATGAATGTATATAACGTATAATTAATGATACTCGAAATTGCTTTAAAGACACCTGGTTTAGTGGAACCAGTATGGTTCATTGGAAATTTGAATTCTGAGATATGGCATGTTATATATCAAACAATTTGGAGTGACGTCTCCTGAATGTATATAATGTAACATTAATGATAGTCGAAGTTGTAATAAACGCACCGTTGCAGTCCATTCGGAACTTTCAATGCATAGATATTTGTAGGTTATATATCCAATAACTTGGAATGATATGTCATGAATGTATATAACGTAAATTTAATTATAGTGAAAATTGTTTTAAAGGCACCTAATTTAGTGTAACCAATATAGTTCACTGGAACATTCAATGCTAAGATATGGCACGTTATATATGAAACAACTTGGAGTAGCATCTCATGAATGACTATAAGGTGAAATTAATGGTAGTGGTATTTATGTTCAATACACCTGGTTTAGTGGAACCATTATGGTTCATTGGAACTTTGAATGTTAATATATGGAATGTTCTCGTACATCAAACAATTTGGAGTGAAGTCTCACGAATGTATATAACGTAAAATTAATATACTCGAAATTGTTTTAAATAAATTTGGTTTCGTGGAACCATTATGGTTCTTTGGTACTTTCAATATTGAGATTTGGCATATTATATATCAAATAACTTGGATTGATGTGTCATGAATGTATATAACCTAAAATTAATGATAATCTAAATTATTTTAATGGCACCTGGTTTAGTGGAACAGTTATGGTTCTTTGGAACTTTCAATGCTAAGTTGTGGCATGTTATATATCAAACAATTTGGAGTGACGTCTCATGAATGTATTTAACGTAAATATAAAGATAGTCGAAACTATTTTAAAGACACCTGGTATAGTGGAACTTTTAAAATTCATTAGAACTTTCAAGGTTAAGATATTGTATGTAATATATCAAACAGTTTGGAATGGCGTGTAATGAATGAATATAACATTATGATTCATTGGAACTTTTAATGCTATTAAAATATGCTATAATTTTTTTTAACAACTTTCAATGATGAGTAATTTTGAATACAACGTAAAGTTAATGATAATTCAAATTGGTTACAAGGTACGTGGTTTAATGGTATCATTATAATCTATTAGAAACTTTCAATTTTAACATAGGCCAGTTGAAAAATATTGTTGAATTGTTTAGTTTAGCCTTTTGGTACGTGTTTAAGTCATTCGTTTATGGTTTATTAATTCTAAACTTTGTTCATGTGTTCATTTTAGCTGTACATTCACATTCAGATGAATCAAAACTTTTTCGAATTTGACCCCGAGCAATGAAAAAAGCTTTCAATTGAAACAGAAAATACTCATGTTCAAAATTCAAAAAGATTTCTTTGTAAAAGTTCCCAATGGATGGCGTCTCCAAATACGGCCCTTTAGCAAAATATAAAACATGAATTCTTTCTAAAAAATTCGAATCTTTCTTCATGTGTTCTTTTTCTGGATATTAACTCACAGAAATTACAATATTTAATCAAGAAAGAGCCAGAGCAATGCCGGGTAAAACAGCTAGTGGTGATATAACTTTGTAAAGGCAGTTTTTTCAACATCAGCCATCTATTAGGAGCACTTTAAAAGAAGTCTTTTCGAATTTTCAAGATAAATTTTTACTTTTTTTAATTCTAAGCTTTTTTCATGTGTTCACTTTGTCGGAATATTCACTTTCAGATGTTGTAAAATTTAATCAAAAAAGAGCTCGAGCAAGAGGTCCGTTAGAAGTTTTTAAAAATATGGCGCCATTTATTGACCAAAATGAAAAATTCATTCAAAAAAAACCGGAAAAGAATTTTGCGCAAATAGAAAAGGAAACACTGCGTATGGTATTCGGATATGAAAGATTTCACAACTTTATCTGTGGCCTGCTATTCATCCTGGAAACTGATCATAAACCACTAATAGCTATAAGCAAGAAACCACTCGCTGATGTTCCAGTACGAGTACAAAGATTGTTTTCCCGACTGTTGAAATATGACTACAATTTACAGTTTGTACCTGGCAAACAATTATTATGGGCAGATATGTTATCGCGACAGTATGTTCCAGGAAGCGCCCCTACCCCTAGCGATTCTACGATCCTCTATGTACATAATGTGGAAGAAGACCAGGTAGTGGCGTCAGAAAATTTTAGTACACAAATGTTACAACATGTCGCTGAAATGACAGTTGAAAACGCAGATTTATTGCTAGTCAGAAGAATGACCGCAGGCCAAAAAGTAAAGTCCCTACCTTATGCACAATTCAAAGATGAGATCACCTGCATTGATGGCATCTTACTGAAAGGACAAAGAGTTATCATTCCAAATGAGTTAAGAAAGGAGATGCTTCAACGTATACCTGAAGGCCACATGGGACAAGAAAAATGTAAAGCCCGAGCACATGTCGTAATGTATTGGCCAGGAATGAATAAAGACAGAAGAAATTGTCAGAACTTGTACAACATGTACTGCGCATAGAAATCAACAACAAGCCGAACCTTTAAATGTACATGAATTCCCACAAATACTTTGACCTAAGGTCGCTACGGATCTGTTCCAGTGGAAAGGGGAAGTATACCTACAAATCATTGACTATTTCTCGAACTACATTGAAGTAGAACACTTAAGGCAAACTGAACAGCAGCAGTGATAACAGCGCTCAAAAGAGATTTCTGCAGACATGGCATTCCAACCACAGTGGTGTCGGGCAATGGACCCCAATTTGCGAGTTACGAGTTCCGATGCTTTGCTAAATAGTATGGCTTTAACCACATCACAAGCTGCCCGTATCATCCTCAGTCTAATGGACTAGCAGAGAAAGGAGTACAAATAGTAAATAATCTATGGAAACGAGCAAATGAGGACGGAAGTGATCCATATTAAATTACCGTACAACACCTTTAGACCATGGAAGATCACCAGCCGAACTGCTTATGGGCCGTCCCTTACGTACTAGATTGACATTGTTGCCTGCAACGCCAAACTTACAGAGAATAAGAATGAATCCGAGTAAATGCAGATCATTCCCAGAACTTCGAGTGGGTGACACAGTGCGACTCAGACATCCCAAAGGAGGATGGAGAACATTGGCAAAAGTTATTCAAAAGTTACCACGCCGCTCGTATGAAATATTAACAAAGGACAATGTAGTTCTCCGTCGCAACAGAAGACATCTACTGCTAGTGCACGAGCCAGTGATTCCCTCTACGTACATCGAGGATGAACTGCCGATTCCAGTCACACAAGAATAAAACCCAGTGAGGAGTAACGATTAAAGACTTGTTAACCTGTGTCTTCGTGTCTAATTTCGTATACGAATATTGCATAGAGCGCCATTCCATGCTGGTGGTGACCTTTTGAACTAATATTTTTTGGTGTGTATGAACTTCCCATGCCCTCTTGTATAATATTACCAAGTATTATAGCTTTTGGTCCTGTAGGTTTTTTATGGCCATGTCGAAATGTACTTTAACTATAAAGACCCTGGACATCACCATATCGTCAAGTTGCAAATGAGAGCAGCAAATTTTAAACGTTGTTTAATTAAATTTCTAATGGTTCCATGTGTCAAATAGTAAACAGATAATTTAATGAAAGAATTCTTTATTATATTAAAAAAATGGCTATAAACTATTAAAAGTTTTAACATTACTGCATTTTAAATTTCAAGCTGCGCCCAACCCCTGATAATTTTCATAGAGATTTCAAAAATGACCGATTCAAAACATATAAATCCTTTTTACCCTCTTCTGAACATTCTAGTTTGATTGTGCATATAAATGCATATTTCTGGATTTAGTAAAATTTGAAGAGATGTTGCTGACAACTACAGTCCATTTTTAACCAAATATTTGCTGCTGAACAGGTAAATTTTTTACTACAGTTTTAGTGCATATTTTGGCATATTGTTTAGAGCATATATATTATTTGCAAATATTTTTGCACTTTTAGTCCCTATAAATCCGAACCCTAATTATAAGTAAAATACATTAACTTGCCACTAATTTATCTGTAGTTCAGTTGATTTTCCTCATAGATTTTATTTTCTAGTAATGTGTTTTATTTTCTCCAGTGATTCATTTAAATTAATCATCACAACATGACATTTCACAAATTTTTGCTTTGGATCGACGCTTTATTAAGAATCGCGTCAGTATTTTTTCATTTTTTGCTAATAAATTTATGTAAGTCCTGCTCCTCTCTCTTTTTTACTCTTTCCAATATTGACATTTTCAAACATACAATTCAATTACTTAAGCAGATGAGTGTTCGTATTTTGCTAAACATTGGATGCTCACTAAGAAACGCGTTTACTTGACTTATGGGGGAGGGTAGTTTACTTTGCACGCTTGGGTCTATGAGGGAGGTCACAGTTATTTTGGCATTTAGTGAAGATATTTGCAAACCACGTTGCATAATCAGTCCTTGTTATTTTATTATTTTTGTTATCTCATATTTCAACTTATATAAAACGGCAGATTTTTGAGTTATTTTGAACGCTAAAGAGTATCCTCAAGTTTTTTGGGATGCAATTACAGAAAAATGTATGCTTTTATAGATAAACCTAATTTGCCAATAATATATCTGAAGGAAACCATCGTCACCTTATGATTTCCCGTTCAACTGATAGGTTGCAGCACCACCACTACTATCGTCAACCACATATCACCGGTTGCCACTCTATTCTTCTAAACACTGTAACCACATTAGGGAATTGGCGCAATACTTATTTCACTGAATTAGCATTGGATGTGATATGAGCTCCATAATGTGGAATTATGATGTGTGAATGAATATTTTTAACATCATGCAAAGTCTTCTGTGTCCTTATGAGGCTTTGTTTCAATATGGAAATAAAAACTAAGTAATGCAGTTACAATTTTATGTTAATTACTTCATATTCAACCTTTTAATAATTAAGACGTTCAAAGGTTTTGAGTGTCTACATAAAATTTTCATCAGTCCTGAAAATAATGCTTGTGAAACGATTGCCAGTAAGTGGAGCAAAGAGCGTCAGTTCATGGTAATAAGAGCGAAAAAAAAATTTTTACTCAATTGAAATGTTATGTATTATGTGATAAATTATGTTTTCCTTCTTCCATCTCCCTTTCAAAATAGAATTTTTTTTATTTTATTAATATAACCTCTTCTTGGACTCCAACAAGACATGGTTCCTGCACTACATTGCATACAAGTAGGTCATATAAGAAATTTTGATCATCAGTATAATCATAAGTAACTAATAAAAATTGATATTTTAGGTCCTGTGATATTGGAATTCCCTATAACAACGGCTGTTATATATTACACTTACGAATCAAATAGATTCCCTATTGTAGAATATGGAAGAGTAAGTCAGATTTATACTCTTAATATTTATGCATTATTCATTTTAGCACAGAATCGTACAATCATACAGTCCCATTTAAGGGAAACTTCTGTATACCGCTTATACATATCATATTCGAGAGTTTTCATTTAGAATATCATAACTGCTATTTCAATTATAGAATTTCAATCAAAGTAGAATTTCAATTTAAAAGGGAATACTTGCAGATATTGCATCCCTTTTTAACACAACTTTGCTTTCTTAAAACACTTTCGTTAGTTAATGAAGACAATGAATAGAGAGTAACAAATGAGAATTTCCCTATTATCTATGCGTTTCGGCCATATCTGCCATCTTTAATGTCCTTACATTGTATCAGCAGTATGTCGATCAATAAATTGTTTTTAATCACAAACACGAACAAAGTGTTAGACGTAACGTTTGTAAACTACCTTTTAGGACACCTGTATAGTTTTTATATCATACATTTTTAATTATTGTTTACAAATTTGCATGTGTAACAGTGAAAAGCATTTAAAATTATTTTGAATTAATGAAGAGACTGCAAAAAAGAACAGGAAATTGTACAAAAGTTAAAAATAAAAAAATAACTTTCAGTGATCTTAGACTCAGCGACACAGGTCTGCACAGATCTGTCAGCCATGCTTGCAATAACACCTATTGTCATAACAGTTTATATAGTGACCCTATAACACCCACAAAGTTACATTTTCTTTATTAAGGCTCCAGTCAAGTCTGCTCCAAGAATAAATCATAAATATGTGAATACCTGATTCAAAAGCCAGATATAAACATCAAAAATTTCTGAATAACCAATAAATGATCTACATGTAGTGCATAAAAGTTTAGACTTAGTTCAGCAAGCGAATATACACTTCCCAAGCCTATATATGCTACCCTTTTTTCATTCAGAAGGGAGAGGTCCAGTTTAATCTTCCTTGACCCTCAGTAAAATTACCTGATTTCGCAATGATCAACATCGGTAAGCTCAGTTTTTAAGGAACAGGTAAAAACCTTTTTGCACTAGACTGTACAGTTCTCTCCAAAAGCGTTTTCACTTGCTTAGCAGGAGTTGAGCTAAGCGAAGTTGATCGGTTATAAAGTCTAGTAGTTTGAACGAACATCGTAGAAAATTAACCTTTTCCAAATTAACCTTTTATAAGAAAAAGAAAGCCATTACAAAGAAAATTAATGGACTTGGCCGTCCAGAGTGGAAATAGGGATGAGATTTATGACTGGTGTGGGCGAATCACAGCACTTTAACAGAAAAGATTAATTGCAAATTTTTATTTCAGTAAGGTCGACTTTGCAGATGAAATATTTAACGCACTTATTAAAAACAAATAAATATTTAAGAATATCTCAAGAATGTTCGATGAGGGTTTATCCTACGTAAAACATCTGATGTTAAAATTATTAATGAAAATAGGTACGAGAACTCCACAGGCTGAATGAATTCGAACCGGTAACCTTCGAAGAGCTTAAGTTTTTCGGTACGAATCCAAACAGTAAAATTTAGTTCATTTATTTATATTCTCTGTATTTCGAACATTGATAATTTTACTTATTATTTTTTAAATTCTGTAATACTTTGATACCGAAATTGTTCATGCCGCCATATATTATGCTTAGATTTTATAAGAAGAAGAAAGCCATTACGATATACCGTATAGTAAATTGCATGTTGTATACTGCATAAATATATGCTTTCTTCATATATAAGATACAGTATTGTTATACGTTATTTTTTCCCGTCATAGATGAGAATTCAAATTTTTTGCCAATACGTTGTTTTTTAAAGCATAAACACAGAAGAAACTGTATTTCATTTCAAAAGATTGATAGCTATTCCCTATGAAATACCATAATATATTTATACATTATATATTACAATTTTGCTAAATGTGCAGAAAACTTAAAGTTAATTTTCTACTACTGAGTATTTCATGAGAAACATCTAATGATTTAATTCGTGTATTTGCCATTATATTGTTGAGCGTGCTTTGTAACTTATCGGTTACTTCTTCGTGCAGTTTTCACGTTATTATAAAGCATTTCTGCTAAAATATTAATAATATACATTGATATATTAATAATATAGGATAACTTTTCTAATAAAGGCTCAAAATCAGATTTCAATTAAAACAGTCTATCACTCATTTTGCCTACTTATCCCTGTTGCTAAGAAACAATAAATGGCATCGTCCAACGTGATTCGAACTCGAATTCTTGTCTGGAGGGATTAATCTCACTGATTTAATGTAATGCAAGGAAGCTGAACATCGTTCACCTAAGTGAAAACGCTTTTGGAATGAAATGTACTTGCAAGGTGTGTCCGGAAAATAATGCAAATATTTTTGTGCTAGTAATTAAAATGGCTGCAGAGCGCTCTGATCGGTTAAGTTGGTGAGGGGACTTTCAACTTCAGTGCGATGCCTTTGCCAGTCTACTCCGAGCAATTGAGGCGTCAGGATCGCTGATTTAGTGCACCCCTGTTTAGTGGTTGTGTCAAGTAATGTGATGGATTCGTTTCTCGAGCAACGATGTGCGATAAAGTTTTGCTTGAAACTGAACAAATCTCTGGCGGAGACCCACCGATTGATTGTATAAACTTAGAGACAGTGCCTGGAAGGCCTGGAAGAGGTGGTCAACAAACTCTGCGCTGGATGGCCGTCAAACAGCACAACCGTGTACGCGATCTGTTAAATTCTGACCATCGGTTGAGAGTCCAGATGATTGCAGAAACTCTCAACATTCCCTAAACAATTGTACACTAACTGTTGACTGATAAATTGGACATGAGGTGAGAAAGGAGATCCCTGCTAACTGGGAGCTCCACCATGAAATGCTCCAAACCACACTGCACTGCGCGTCTGTGATTGAGTACAAGGCGAAGCACAAAGAACATGGTTCTGGCCGACTTCTTTCTCTTTCCGAGGATCAAGACCGCCCTAAAATGAATCCGTCCAAAACGCCGTGAAGAGAGCCCTTGCCGAGGTCCTTCCAGGACGCGTACCGTGCGTGGCAGAATTTCTGGAAAAAATGTGTGGATGCCCGAGGGAACTATTTCGGAGAATACTAAACGTTCGTAAAGATATTGTTTGTAATATTTGTATTACTTTCCTGACACATCTTGTATTAATAAGGTGGAAGTTTCAAATTCACTGCATAACATTTTTTTGCACACTATTGAAAAATTTCAGGAGGTATAGCACTGAAAGATTATGAAAATAGCCAAATAACAGCCATGGATACTTAAGAAGGCTCTGCAAGAACAATAGCAAAGGGCCTTGAATAATTCCAAATTATTTCGCAAATGGGATCAAGTACACTACAGAGAAAGGGTCGGGCAGGCCACCCAAAAATACAACCAGACAAAAAAGAGATTGGTGATTCAGAGAATTAAAATAAAGTCATTATCTTTATGACGTGTAGCAAGTGAATCTGAAATACGTGTTTCAAAGGACACAGTGACCAGAGTTATTAAAAAAAACACTACGCCATTCCTATAGAAAACGCAAATTAAAACCGCGACTGACAAATAATCATAAACAGAAATGGTTGGCTTTGAGCTAAAAACCACGTTTAGTACAATAAAACAGAAAATTCTTTAACCACAACAATACAATATTTACAAAATAATAAAGTATTAGAGAACTTTTAAATACGTGTATACATATTTCAGTAGCAATAGCTACCATCATTCAGCAGGCGAATGAATAAGATGACAATCGACAATCGAACAGTATAGTGTATCAGTAGTCGTGTGTAACTTGAACCATAACTTTCATAATTTCACCGTTTATAATCATATTCCAAAAGAAAATACATGGAACTAGAAAAGAAGCCTGATGTACTCACAAAGATCATATAATGTATGAAAAAAGAAAAGTATCTCTTCTTGATGGAGTTAAATTTAATTGAAGATTGTCTGAGTAAGAATATATCACATAGTAAGCCACAGAAACACGAATAAAAACTATGAAACTTATCAATCTGGGAAATGGTATTATCTCTGTCATCAAAATTGATATAAAAGGAAATGTCTTGGATTACGGTGCCCTTTTCTATGTACAGAATGTTTAAGGATGCCAGAGACTAGATCAATATTTTGGCTTACCACAATAGACAGCACCGTTTCATGAGGTCTTGAACGTATTTCCCAACATGGGTCATATTGAAATCATTATGAATGGACTACTTGCGAGCATTTCTCCGATCCAATTGTGCAGTAGTTTAGGGTAATGTTTCGGAGAGTTTGGAATTCCTTCCATCTTGTCTTGGAAATTGTAGCCCAAACGGGCATGCCATTTAGCAAGATGACACGAAAAATCACTTTGTATTACAGTAGTTTATTATCAACACTGAGGGCATTGTTTCGACCCAATAGAGGAATTAAGGTAAACTTAATTCACATGCATATTCCATGAAAATTTCAAATCAATAACAATGCTAAGGTATCTATAATTATCAACCCATTCCAAGTATTTACGATATAACTTTAACGAGTCAAGATTTCTTATTTTTTATTAAATTTAAATGTGGTTAGTCTCCTTTTAATAGGGAAATACGTAAAATTAAAACAAAAAATAAAGTCACCAATCATGAAAAACGATGAAGAAACTTGTGAGATGGAAGAAAACTTAAATGATGTAGTCTATTGAAGAGTTGTTGATAGTAGAAATAAATTTAGTCTATTGAGGATGTAGATAAAGTTTTGTGAAGATATTGTTGATAGTAGAAACCGATAATCTTGAAAGGAAGTGTTGGTTTTGAAATACAGATGAAATTTTGAAGAGGGTGATCCAAATAATTAGGATAAAATGTTTTCGAGAATATTTCTCATCATCAGTAGGATAAAACATTTTTGCATGGTAAAAACAGTTGAAATAAGAATTTAACAACTGATATAAAGATGACGAAGCTAAGTTGGTTGTAACTGTTGGTTATGATTGTTGGCTATTGTATACTAGGATAATTGTTGTTTAAAAGTAGTGTCCATTTATTGTTTATCTCTATTGATGGCTTTGCTAAATATTTGTTATTTGTAATGATATTTATTGTTTTTTTAATTAATCTTTTTTTATAATTTTCTTCTCTTCCAATGATTTTTGTGTTATTCCAATCTGGTGTATGGTTTTCTTTGATACAATGATTTACTAAATGGTTGTTTTTGTCTTTGTGGCGAAGTGCTCTTTCATGTTCTTTTAATCTTAGTTCTAATTGTCGTTTAGTTTGACCTGTGTAGATATGTTCACAATTTTTACATGGTATTTGATAAATTATATTTCTAGTGTTCCATTTTTCTTTATTATTTTGACATATTTTTTGAGATCTATATTTGTGCTATTATTTTGATTGTTTGTTGTTTTTAGGATGGTGGTGGTTATTAATGTTTTAGTAATGTTATGTGTTATTTTTGGTATGATTTTTATGTTTGGTATTTGTTCTATCATTTTTTTCTGTTTGTGGAAAATTTTATTATTATATTGTATTGAATATTTTTTTTTGTTGTTCTTGTTGAATTGGTATAGTTTTTGTTGTATTGTTTGTAAACGCATCTATTAAAATTTTGTCTATTAAAGTGGTTGGATATTTGTTTTTTATTAGGTTCAGTTTGTTTTTTTAAATTTGTAGGAATATATTTCGGGGATGTAAGATTTTTTATTCTTTGTAAATATTGTTTAATAGTGTTAATTTTTTGGTGTGTGGGTTGTTGTGATAAGTAATGTGGTATGTTGTTACCTTTTGTTGGTTTTTCATATATCTCAAAATTTAGTTTATTTTAGTTTTTTATAATGTTTACATCCAAAAATGGATGTTTTAATTTTAAAGGATTTTAAAGGATATCGTTCTTCTAATAGGTGTATTGATATTTCTGTTGGTTTGTTTGGTATGACTAGGATGTCATCTACATATCTCATCCATATTTTTATGTGTTGTTTGCGTTGTGATTTATTTAGTAAATTGTGCTTCATTGTTATTTAAATAGATGTTGGAAAAATTGGTGATAATGGGCTACCCAAGGGTAAGCCTTCAATTTGTGAATAAATTTTTTCATTGAATTTTAATTGATTGTTTGGTGGAACATAGATATATGGATTGTATGATTTTTAATTGATTTTTTCGTGTAAGGTAATTTTGTTTTTAATTGATTTTTTATGATGTTGAGAGTTGGTAAGATTGGATGTTATCATACATAGCTGTTATATCTATAGTATAAATTTTATCTTTATTCTCTAATTTTAGTTTTTCAAATGTTTGTTTGGCTAGTGTTGAGTTTTTTATTGTGTAATTAAATTCAAAAATTTTTTTTAAATAATTATCTAGAAATTTTGCTTGTTTGTAAGTTGGTGATTTTTTGGTGGAGGATATGATTCTTATGGGATTTAATTCTTTGTGTATTTTTATTACTCCATAAATTGAATTTGGTGATGTTTCTACTGGAATTATTTGTTTTTGTTGTTCTTCATTAATTATATTTTCTTTTTTTATTTCATTTATTTTTTTAATAACATTTTTTTAAATTGTATTGTTTGATATTTATTTTATAATTTGAATATTTTATTTTCTTTTATGAAATTTTCTATGCTAATAATGTAATCTTTTTTCTTTTGTATGACCATTATTTTACCCTTGTCTGCTTTTGTTATAATTAGATCTTTATCTTCTAAATAAGTTTTAAATTTTTTTATTTCCTTATGCCAATATAGATTTTCTTTCTTATTCCTTATTATAGTGATTATTTTCTGATTGATTATTTGTTCTTTATTCTTTACTTTTTGTAATATATATTCTATGTTGGTTATAATAGCTGTTAGGTTTATTGAGGCGTTATATGCAAATTTCGGTCCTAGTTCTAAAATGTTCATCCATTTTTCTGGGATATCTTCATTAGTTAAATTGATGATGTTTGGTAGGTTATTAGGAACTGCTTCTTCATTTTGTTGTATGATTTCACTATATTGATCACTAATGTTATTTGCTATTATTGTTGACTGATTTCTTAAGTTATTAGTGACTGGTTGATCATTTTGAGTTGCTGGTTGTTGTATTCTATAGTTATTTTCGAAATTATTGGTAATAAGCCAATTCTATTTTTTGAATAATCTTTTTTTATTGTAATGAGTTGTGTTGTTAATCAATAATTTTCTAATTTTTTCTTAGTAATAAACATCGACTTGCATTGTAAGCATTCAGTTTTAATCGCCACTTGCTAAACCAGATTTCACATTCCTTAAGGCCCATCTGCAGACATGATACAACATCACTAGGCTGGCGTGCCCATATCCATATAGAAGCATCATCAGCATGAAAATATAGCTAACAGTAAAAGGTTTCAGGGAAGTCACGTAATAATAATTGTACAGAACTGGTCCCAGCACTTATCCTTGTGGAACACAGCTATTTATCTCACAGGTGTTAGATAATTCATCTCCAACTCTTGCCTGAAAAGACCTTTTGGATAAAGTGAGTGAACTGGGCTAATTAAATCAGGTGGGAATCCATCAGGTTTCATTTTATAAATAAGGCCTTCGTGTCAGTCCTGATAAAATACTTTATAAACATCTAATAAGATGACGCCGTAGTTCATCGAAAGATAAAGGGGAGTGTTGCCATCCGCTATAACTCTCCAAGCTTGGAGCTGGCAAGAATGTTTCGCCAAAGACCAAACTGTTCGCCACGGATGAGATTCTTGGCTGTGCAGATATCAGGAAATCTTGTAAAATTTTCTCTCCAAGGTTTTAGAATAGAAGACAGCAAGTTGGTGGGCTTGTAGCTTACAGGGTCTGCTGGATATTGATCGGGTTTAGAAATACTTTGTTTACATTGTTTTTAATAGTGTCTTTACCTGATGCCTTCTTTATCTTGAGTTTCTTAAAGCAAATTTTAATCTCAGCTACATAAATATTATGTTGGCTATATGATGTCTAGTCTTGTAATACTTAATTATACTGCTTTTTATCATTTTGGATATATCTAGTCCTTCTGGACGATCATCCCTTGGAGTCCCAAATTTTTCTTTCAGCGAATCAACATTGAACTGTGCTTTATCTTGGTCATTAGTATCAAAATTTCCATTGGTGTCTAAAAGCGGTGGTATGTTCATGGCCTTTTTGTTTTGTAAGGCTCGAATCATCCACGATATTAAATTGTCCTAGGTTGACAAGCAACCTTGTGTCAACCTTGTGTTGACAACCTAGACGATATTAAATTGTCCTAGGTTGACAACGTTGACCTTCTCATCCCATCTCTCATTACGAAGTTTATGTACTTCCTCATGTACTCTTCTCCATATTTGGCTTTAAGCCAAGGCTCTTGGGTTCGGTGCCATTGCCTCCTTGCCCTGTTCCATTGATTTATTATTTACTTGACTGCTGGAGTAAGATCCAGATGATAAGGCCATTTCACGAATGGCGAATCGAGTAAGGTCCGCCTTCCACTCCAATGTGACGTAATCTGCTCTCGTGCCGGAGTCAGTAGCACGAGTACCTACCTTGTTTAATAGCGATAGCATTTATCAGCAAGACCTCTTCGGGATGAGGTAGTTAGGAGCGGCTGAACCAGCCAGGCCGCGCGAACACAGTCGCCCAAATTTGGCTCGTGCTACACAGCGCCATGCCATTCAGCTGAGTTTGAGGTTAGGTTTAAGGCGTTGCTTGATATTTGCAAACCCAAGTGTCTTATATCACTTTAATCGCCGGAATTTCGTCTACATCGTAATGTAGTTTTTTTGAAGGAGATAATTTACAGCCTGTATATCCATATAATAAGACTCGGTTCTGATTATGACGTTTGTAGTTCCACTATGAGTGCTTAACATTTAAGTCCCCAGCCAGTACCGCTGGCGTATACCCTGAGAATACTTCGTCGAGCTCACCAACATCGATTTTATGCTTGGGAGAGTTATAAAGAGGCACGAATTTTACATCGCTAACATTATCTGTGATAATAACAGAAGCAAACTCCATTACTATACAAAAGATAGCATCTTTGTGGTAGACACAGTAACCAAGGATTCTAAAGTCTTTGCCCGGCTTTATGTGCGTCTCACAAACAAATGCCACATCTGTATCCTGGTTATAAAGCTTAGCTACGTTCCATATGACGCAAAAAACCTTACCTCTGTTAGTAACTATACAGGGTGTTTCATAATTGGTGTCCCGTCTTTAGGTCCAAATTACGATTCAAGGGGAACAGATTGGGGAAAATGAATATTGTTTATTTAGTCTTAATGTCCCCTAATTCAGAATAAAAACATTTCGCGTTCCTGGAGGTGAAGGGGTAAATTTTGAAAATTTTAATTTTGTAGGGGCAGAGGTTAGACCCCATGTGTTATTTAGAAAGTTGTACAGCATCATGTAGAATGTGGGTTTAGCAAAAAACCTCGGTGAAAAAATCTCAATCCCTGCCCTTTATCGAGTGAGTAAAGTGAAAGGTATGGCTAGCTAATGTAAATAAACACAGAAAAACTCATTAGAAACTTATTTGAACTTTTTTACTTATTAGAAAACAGTACATTTCAAAATGAATGAGAATGAATGAGTCATTACCCTGAAAAGCTAATGGTCTTGACCCCACTCATATACTTTTCACAGCAACGACTCGTTTATTCTCATTAATTTTCCAAATGTAAGCCTAACTGTTTTCTAATAAGTGGTTTTTGTCCACATCGGCTAGCCATACCCTTCACTTTACCCACTCGATCAAGGGGGCAGGGCATGAGATTTTTTCACCGGGTTTTTTGCTAAACCGACATTTGACATGATGCTCTAAAACATTTTAAATAACACATAGGGTCTAACCCCTACCCCTACAAAATGAAAATTTTCAAAACTTACCCCTTCACCCCCAGGGACGCAAAATGTTCTTATTCGGAATTAGTGGACATCAAAACCAAATAATCAATATTTATTTTCTCCCCACCTGTTACCCTTGAGTCTTTATTTGGACCTAAAGACGGGACACCAATTATGAAAAACCCTGTATACACGTAACAACAAAAAATAATTAACATGTTTGAGAAAATCATTGAAAACCACAAGGTCATAAGTCTACATTTCGTATAACGTTTTTGATGGCTTTTTCCGATTTAATTTGATGATGATGAATCTTTAGCACGTTATCTGCCTTTATGTCAGACAACAGTTTCCTATGCGTTTGCTCATCATAACACCTTATTTTGATCGTCTCTGCTCTGCCTGTATGTCCAGTAATTTGATTATTCGCCATATTCTTTTTAATCTCGTCCAGGATTTGCTTGATTGGCTGACCATGAGTACGTATTTTGAGGAGCAGCTATTGTTATTAGGCTTTTCAACATTTTTTCGGAAAGCAAAAGCGATTGTATCATTTATATCAACAGCATTCTTAATGTCAATTTTCAAACCTTTTTAGCCTTTTTGGCCTTTTACAGTTATCCATTTATCCGTATCTATATCTATATTTTAATCAGCTAATGTCATCGCTATTTTGCCAAGGTTAAGTATACATTGTTTTTACCATCATGGTTTTGATTGCATTTATTATTATTACTAGACATTCACCCGTCACATGACGAGTGTCAACCTTACAGGTTGAAGAGTAAAGAAATGAAAGTGTCAGCCGTACTAAGAGAAATAATTTCTTAGCTAATTAATCTACTGTAGTCAGTTATCCCTCTGAATTTTTAAATTTGATACGTATTTAAAGAAATGGGTTTTAAGTTACAAGTGATGTTTCCTTTTATTGTAAAGAAAAAATAAGAATAAATAATTTTCACAAGTTAAGATGTCATTACTAAAATGTTAGAAGGATAGGCATAAAAGAAATAGTTAGAGAATTTGTTCCAATCGGAGAATTTTAACCGTCTTCAATCCCAATATATCTTAATTCTTTTGGAATCTACTTCATTCTGCTTTCCATCCCCCCCCCCCTTCCCCCAATAATAAGAAAATCGGATTATTCTCCAGCTCTTATTTTTTTTTTTTAATAAAGTGAAAAACCAAATGAAGCTTCTTCTAAATGTGGAAATATACTGTAGTATTTCTCAATATTGTTAATGCTTTAATCAAATAACTGTATAAAAGTTTTACGTATGAAAAGTTTTAAGTTACAAGTGATGTGTTCATCTGCATAAAACATTTTTAGTTTATTTATTGAGGTCGCAACAATGGTAGAGTATTATCTTACCAAAATAATCCTTGCACAGACCAAGAGAATTATTATTTTTTCAGTTTATTTATTTAATTAACTGTAACTTTCTTTGTTGGCTTCGGAGGGATCAGAGATCAGTAATACCACGGTCTATAGATATTCATGGTCATCGACCTTCGGCCATTTTCCATTGTTTCGAGTAGCTAAGGAAAACAGAACGCGCCAGGTGCCGCATAGATCGCACTATTTTAACGCCTCCTAAAGATAAAGCCTGAGCGCGAAAACGTCATACATTGTTACATCATCATCCGGAGATACGTTTAATTGCATTTTGGGACTTATTATTGGTAGTAATGCGATTAAACGTATCTTCGGATGATGATGTAACAATGTCTGACGTTTTCGCGGTCAGGTCTTATCTTTAAGAGGCGTTACTATCCCCGACCGCCACCTGCGATAGAGATTTTCATTGAAACTGAATACGTAATTAAAGTTTCTGTCCACCGAAAGAGTCGCGCTGCAGGCGTAGTTGGGCAGATTGTACATGCAGCGCCACTTTTCAATAGAATTCCCGCCCTACTGGGAGCTAGAAACTTTAGCTTCATTTTAACAATGGAGCTCGATGACCATGAATATGTATAGGCCGTGGTAATACTAACGAGATATGACAATCATTGTTGTTTGATGTAATGCGCAGATTTGTTTGCGCATATGTATCTTATCCTTCTACACCAGACGGCAACCTCATATATGACGTCATTGCGACGTCATGGCCAATTTTATGTCATAAACCAAGCCTTGGTCATACACTGTTTTCATTTTATAAATCTGACTTTTAGTTTCGGTTTAATAACGGAAGTGTTAGACCAAGAGCACATGTCATTTATTCCTGGATAGGCTTATAAGTGCAAGCTGAATTTAAAAATGGCCAAAAATCAACGATTTGCCGCGAGATATTGTTTAAACCACAGATTAATACAGATGGTCAACTTCCTATACTTACAAGATTAAAACAATTTGGTTGATTAGCCAATCAGCCTTCTTCATTGATATCCAGGGCTGAGATAAGAACTAAAACAAGGACTTCATTTATTCCACTAATCACGCCGTTTATGAATTTCTTCTTTTTTAATTCATATTAAACAATACGTCCATCCAGAGCCTGTATGGCCTGAGGCCGACGAGTTGGGTCTCTGGATGGTCCTGGATTAACGACTGCTATATGATGGTCACAGCACCCGGGGGGGGGGGGGTGAAGATCCTGAGTTACTGGTGACCCGCCCACCCAGTGACTAGGCGTTCCTGATGTTGACTTCACTGAAGTTGTTTCAGTGAAAGCCCACCAGGGCTCCCTCCCCTATACGCATATATGACGTAGACTCTAGGGTTCAGTTTACTAGAATCGTTTTTTTAATTAATTTTTAAAAATTTATAAAAAAAATTCAGGAATTTTATAAAGCAGATTATTTCTGATTGTGATTTGAGTAATGCTAACATAATACCTCATCCGCACTAGCATTTCCAAACTAGTTTAGATTGCCGAACTAGTGCCGATTTTCAAGTGCGTACACAACTGGTTTAAACGAAACCAGTTTCAGGCCTTAGAAACTGTCTCAGATTAAGCGAGTTTCCCAAACCTTCTTCAGACAGCTTAACTAGCTTCGCGCGTGGAATTGTGGGATCCCAGAATTCCGTCCGCTGATGCGATGCTCTTTTTTTTAGATCGCCTTATCTTGTGGCCTTGCCTCTCTCTCGTCGAGGCCTTCGAGATTAACAAGGCCTGAGCATGCTGCTCCGTTCAATGCTAAAATGCGTGCGAGAGCGATTTCCCCAATCTGCCGCCAGATGTCCTTTTACGTGTAGCATTTTTTTTACACAGTAAATAATTTATTTTAAAAATATTTACATAGCTGTATTTTTTATTAATTTATTTATATATGAAATAATGAATTTTAAATTGCCATCTGATGGGAACCATGTAAACGTCGAAAGATTTTAACTTTATTTAGCTGTATAGCATTTTTTGACACAGTAGTACTTTATTAAAAAAAAAAATTACATAATATTTTTTTTTATTTATTTTTGAATTTATCATGGTTACAAAAGCACATATAATACAATTGAAATAGCTGGCTTTCTGCTTTTCTATAGAGAAAGAAGGACACCCAGTGATGAAATTTCGAAATCGCTCACGCTCGGGAAATAAATGCTTGCTTGCTCGTTTCAACACCATGAGGCATTGAGCACATGTTTTTAACTCGTTCGAACTATCTCAAGTGCGGAAGCATATTTAGCTCTCCAAACTAGTTTAATCTAAAACTGTTTTCAAATAGCATCTAAACTAGTTTACTTCAAGCTAGTTCAGGTAGTGCGGATGAAGTATAAGAGATGACAACTTTAAAAACAGTATAAAATTAAATTCGTTAAGTTCTTTGTATTTAGCTTATATTTAAAATCCTCCCTTGGGTTAATTTATGCTACGTTTCACTTGCTTGACAGTTCCCAAACGTTTTTTTGTTTTGAAACGTTTTTTTTGTTTTGTTTTTTGTTTTTGTTTGTGATATGGCTTGAAAAGTGTAGTAAGGTAAGATGGCGGCAAGCGGCTTCACTAGCAACAATAGCAGATAAAGTCTTTAGTTAGGTAAATATTAATGAGGTGGGTGTGGCCGATTAAACCTCAATTTCCCACAATCAGCGTGCAGCATTCACCCCACGTGACCCCCCACCTCCCCCTTCCCTCTTTCCTGACGTCACAGACGCTCAACCAATCCGTGTGTTGATTGCGTCTCACGTGACCCACCACCTCACCTCCCCCCTTTTAATTTGGGCGTTGGCCTTTTCATTTGGGTGTTGGCCATTTAATTTAGGCGTTG
>JAHWFO010018454.1:30988-48889 GCA_023313115.1 Rhysida immarginata | reverse complement strand
GTCACCTGACCAACTGGGTGCTAGCAACAATCCAACCTTCATTGTTTCCGACAAAAGGAAAAACAACTGATTTTTAACATCCAAGATGGAGATAAATAACGTTGGATTGTTGCTAGCACCCAGTTGGTCAGGTGCCTTCTTCGTTTCCAGACTTTATCTCGTTGGCCGCGCTTTTCGTAACCTACGAAAAAGACTGGCCAGGGCAATGACGTATATTAAAGATAGATTCCGAAGCAATTGTTGTAACTTGAAGCAAATTGGGAAGCTCCATGCCCAGAACTGTCATGGCCGAAAGTGAGTGAAGATGATGCAAAACGCATGGCTAAACATGAGAGTAGCTGATTAATAAATCTTTCACACGCCGATTATGGAGTGATAAGTTTATCTTTTCGTTTACTTTGTATTTGAAGTATTTTATTATATTTTATAAACATTTTTCGATTATGGTTTCAATTTCGTTTCGTTCGTCTTTCAGCTATGTACTGTATTTTCATTTTAGTTACGTATTTTTGATTTATGCTTGTGGAAAATGATTCCTGGTCCTTTTTCGTGGCTGTTTGTACAGTTTTACGCAGTTTAACTTTGAAGAATGGTTTTGAATTAATTATTCCTCGCGCCCAAAATCTTCAAAAACAAAGCAGCCAGACAGCTAATTACTCCACGGCTCACTCCTGCCCAAAACTGTCATGGCTCAATTTGCTTCACTTTTTGCCGCTGTTAACAATAGGATTCGGAGTCTATCTTTAATATACGTCATTGGGCCAGGGCACTAAAAAGTCACATGACCAAAGTAGATCAGCAGCAATCCAACCTTCATTGTTTCCATCTTGGATTTCAACAATCAGTGACTTTTCGCTTGTTGGAAACAATGAAGGTTGGATTGTTGCTCGATCTACTTTGGTGATGTATCTTCTCAGCGCCCCGGCCTGTATTTTTAGTTCCCATGCTGCATTTGTAATTCCGTGAAAGCAGTGGTCTCTTGTGTAGTAGGAAAAAGCAAAAGCACGACCTAGTGGATATAAACAACCTGTGTTCATTTTGCTGATTTCCATTGTTGTTTCAGGCAAATAGAAATCATTGTTGATTTCCCGAGTACTTTCGCCCTCTATCGGGAAAGTTTCGATCATTTTTCTACTTGAAACAACAATTCGGAATGCAATTATAAATTTGTATTCACAGAAAAAAATTCTGATCAAAAATATTAACTCTCATTATTTAGAAGATAACATTCTCAATATTATTTCAATTCAGGTAGAAAAAAACCCCCTGAAAATTCCCAATAGACGGGGATAGTTGTTTGGAAATCAACAATTATTTTGGTCTGCCTGAAACACAGATATATAGTAAATAGATCGCTAGAATTCGCCTCTTCGATGAAGCCAAGCGCGCCATATTGCTTCACTACAAAGGTTATGCTGTGCGCGTTCTTATGATCTTATGAAAAAATTTTTCCAACTATTTTATATTATAGCCACTAGAAATCATGTTTAGATAGGGCTACTCTGCAATTGGACTTAGAGATCAATTTGTAATTTTTGTTTAATATCATGTTATTTAATTCTTATACCCATCAGTTATTCGTTTTTGTTTTTTTTTTTCACCTACAGGATTATTGATAATCTTGTTTTCTTTCTCACAGAAAAGCAGTCTATATTTTTTTAGACTATGAATATTTAACCTGAAATAATTTAAAAAATATACTTAAAAAGACTTTAAAAAGCGACCTTTTTTTTAATAATGTAAGCAACAGGCAACAAAAGCACCAGTAATTTTTGACCAATACAAAAAGACCCATGACTTTTGGCATATGAATGTAAATAAAATAAATATTCACAAATAATGACATTTAAGTAGAAGTGGTGTAAAAATAAGTATACATTTTTAAAGATAGTCAATCTATTATAAACTGATCTATGAACAGTTTTTTTCATTATTTAATGCTTTTACTTTGTATTGAATCTTTATGTTCAAGTATGTTTGTGATATGGCTTGAAAAGTGTAGTAAGGTAAGATGGCGGCAAGTGGCTTCACTAGCAACAATGCTAAAGCTGAAGCTCTGGCGCTCTATTTACTACATATCTGTGGCCTAAAACAACAATGGAAATCAGCTAAATGAACAGATCGTCAGTATCCAGTAGCTCGTGGCAAAAGAATCATTCAGATATCATTTCCTGCGAGCATCGCGAGAAACTATGTCATTACGTAACATGCATAAATTACGTCACGTCATTTCGCAGTTTTATATCTTAGTGTTGTAAATTGCATTCATAAAATCTTTACTTTCAAATTTTGATTTATTTAATGTTGTCATTGAAATAAAGAATTGAGTTAGTTAAGAAAATTGTGGAAATTAAATAAGAAAGTCATCTATCTTAAAAAATAAAATAGATACATATAACAAATAAATTAAAAATACAATAAAAAATTAACAATATTTAAGAATAAATCCTAATAAATAATAAAATAAATTAATAAAATGCAATTGAAAATTAAAAAATACACATTATTTTCAAGTCTATTCATTTTAGAAACGGAAGTGTAATTATGTAGTATACGTATACTGAAAAATAATAAAATTAATGATGAAATTATTTTATAAACATATAATTTCTTATAGTTTTTATTATATATAACTAAAATATGAAAATTTCTGAAATAATTTAACTTCATTATTACATTTGGAATATTTTTTATTTATTTAATTATATATTGTAATCCAATACGTCCATCAACGGCCTGTATGGCCAGAAGCCGACGAGTTGGGTATCTGGATTAACGACTGCTGTATGATGGTCGCAGCAGCCAGGGGGGTGAAGAATGTGTCTCACTGATGGACGCCCATCCAGTGACTAGCCGTGCCTGATGTTGCTTAACTTCACTGAAGTTATGTGTTCAGTGAAAGCCCACCAGGCCACGGCCTACCCCATTTTTAAATTTAAAATTAAAAAGAAACCAACAAATTTTTAAAATGAACAACAGATATCCACTATACTAAATGTAGAATTTTTTTTTTTACGAATTTAGTGTTTTTGTGCTGTTAGACTTTGAGCAATGCAAAACATGTTGTTTAAACAATATCTCACTGCACATCGTTGAATTTTGGCCGTTTCTAAATTCAGCTTGCATTCATAAGCCTGTCAAGGAATAAATGACATGTACTCTTGCTCTAACACTTCTGTTATAAACCGAAACTAAAAGTCAGATTTGTAAAATGAAAACAGTTTATGACATAAAATTAGCCGTGACATCGCAATGACGTCATAAATGAGGCTGGCATCAGGTGTAGAAGGATAAAATACATATGCGCAAACAAATATGCGCTTTACATCAAAAAACAAATGGTTGTCATATCTCGTTAGCATTAAGGATCTCTGGGACGGACAGATAAAAGAATTATTTTCTAGTATTAGATCTTCTGTCCAACGAAAATTTGAAGGGGCGTGTCCCGTTAAATTTCAGCATTCAGCTGTTTAGGCTTTGTTGCAAGATTAACAATGTCTAACAATTGAAATTGGAAATTTATTCGGACATGCCCATTCAAACTTGCATTGGGTAGAGTATAACTAGCTTATATGCCCTGCGTTGCTCGGTCCGTTTGTTTGATGAAATTTTGCAATATCTAAATTTGAATATAAATAAGAACACATGAAAAATCCCTAATAAAAATATATATTCACTCTGGAAAAAGTAAATATATTTCTTAAAATTTTCGCACTGGGTTTTTGTGTCCAGTAGGGTTCGCCCAGGAAAATTCGATATTCCATCCGTAACATTTTAGAATATCAAAAAAGGGTATGTTTACTGAATTAGTTCTGTCTGTATTGAAAAATACTTCAAAGATAGAGAGAGTTGAGGAATTCTGTTTACTGCCTCCTCAACACGTAATCGTTTCAATAGAGTTGTATTCAATCACAGACCGTGGAATCATGTCCTGAATGTGGTTGTTTATATGGATCGTATCAGTTTTAGCAACAAGGACTGCCCTCTCATACAATCAGTCTGACATATTTAGATAAATTATATCTATAAATTCTCTAAATCATTAGATGGTCATTAAGGGTTTTACTTGTACGCTAACATCAGCTTTTCAAATAAATGATGAAAAATAGGAAAGAAAATTCCGCAGGCTTGATTCGAACCAGAAACCTCTGGCTCAGACCGCCAACACGCCAACCAATTGCGCCACTGCGGCCTTGTATTACAAAAACATAAAAAATCACATAAAAAATAAAATTTTTCCAGTTATTAGCTCTTTTGGGAAATAGGGAAGTACCTTCACCTTTACAGCCAAAGTTTGAGCAGTTGCACCCCTAGAACTTGTAATCTCTTATTTATTTCCGCAAATATTTTAATAAAAAAAGAAATACTGATGTTTATTTATTTAGTTATTTATTTACCACTTTTTATAATTATCCTCCTTAAAACGTGAATCATTAAGGCAAGCATCGTAGCAATGGAACTGAAAAGTCACCTGATCTCTTAGTCGAAGCAACACCAAGGAAGCCTATCTCATAATTTCTCGGGGATTGGAACACTGGGAAAGCGTGATTCTATGTCCAAGGAAACTAGGACTTGATTCTCCTAATGTTGGATATGTTTCAGTTTATTTACAAGCTCCAAGCTATTTTTGATAGTGCTGTCGCCTGCTGAATGATGTTAGCTGTTGAAATATTGTCGTATACAGGTAATTAAAAGTTTTGTAATAGTCTATTATTTCGTAAATGATGTGTTCTTGTGGTTAAAGAGGTTTTTTTCCACTGTATTTAATGTCACTACCCACATTTTTTTCACAGTCATATTCAGCAATTAGATAGCTCAGATATGATATGCGAGTTGATGGAAAAATTTACTCCCTGGGCCTCAAGGTGTCGTTAATGGTCTGGGGAACATTTTCTTATAATAGAAACAAATTTAGCAGTTTCTAATAGACATAAAAATACTATTGCTTACCAGGAGTTAAAGGAAAACTTTTGCTGCCATTTGCAGAGGATCTAAATGGGCCATTCTTCGAATTGCCACGGGACAGGACTCTTCTCCTGCTTAAAACGTGTGGATATAATAAGTTACTGGCGAATTTCATTATAACTCACAAGGGAAGTACACGAAGGTGTATGATGCACTGTGTTTGCGTGCAAGCATAACTTGTACGCGATGACCTGTTGCTGCGGCGGTATTGCGTCGTTCAAAAGTTGAAAATGCATGGGGAAATCGTTAACGGCGGTCGCCAAAGAATTGCTGTTAGATATTTGTTATTAAACTCAAAAACTTAATTTTACTGTACAAATCTTCGCTAAATAATTTGTAAGATGAGGTGAGCATCTATGAATAGTATTTTTATTCAGGACTTAGAAGCACCGCGATACATACTTCTTCACCAACACAATGTTTCATTCAACAGCCTTGCCCACGTTTGATTGCTTTCGTTTTTCATGACGCCAGCCCAGGAAAATTTACGAAAATTACCAAATTAATTATATTATAGAATATAATAATGAATTAAGGAAATAGTTATTACTTCCTACACAGATTTTTTTTACTGGATGGCAATTAGTTAAATTTAATAATCTATTTTTAAAAAATAAGTTTGTTTAGAAACTTGGGAATCCATTCAATTGTCGTCTGCTGCTACTTCCATTGCTTTCATGTGAAGTGGATTCGTTCTTATTGTTCACTGGTGAAGGAAAGATGTCTCGTCAAGCGCAATAATACAAACACACTATTTTAACTGTGGCTTTAACAATGGAGTCTTTGCATGTTTATCTGTGCTCAATTTTTTTCGTTTTCTCCGTTTATTTTGAAAGAAACAAAACTTCACGATTTCTTTTTTTTGCAAGCATCAATATTAGTTTTACATGAAAAACTTACTTCAATTCGGTGTGAATCATTGAGGTACATGATCGTGTACTTCCCTTGTCAGTTAATTCGATTACGTTAATACAAATCAACATGAAGCGTAGCTTTTTTTTATTAATGTCGTAAACTATCACGTTTTAATAAATTGTGTAAAAGGTGACCCTGAATTGTCGGCATAAACCTTTGGAGATGCTTCCTGGCATGACAAAGAACACAAAAGGTCCAAAACAATAGAATAATTTAACAAGTCAGCCAGATGGCAGTAGCGGTCGAGAACCGTATTATAATGCTGTAAAGTCAGAACTCACTATAGTTATCTACATTGTTTATAGTTTTCCACCATTAAGTTAGTTCATGACGGTGGGAGAGTTACGTTTTGAGCTTCAGAACCACCAGGCGGTGAAAGTATGCTTTTCCGGACATTTGTTCAAAGGACGGTTTTTGTTCTTTGTACTGTCGAAATTTGTAAAGATATTCAAGGATACCCTATATATATATTTAATGCTTTTCATACGTTTGTGTGCTTGTTATATATAGATTTTCGTTACTTATGACAATGATGATAACAATTATTCTGAATTTGTTATTGGTGAAACAAATTTTATTGGAGGATCCTTAATTGAAGTAAGTGTCACACTGCAGTTGTTCGCTAGAAATGTGAACATTTTAATTATAAAATGTAATGATTGAAAAAAATTTTTAAAAGTTATAAAAATTGTACATAAAATGAAAATTTATTTATTTATTTATAGTATTATATATTTATTTTAACATGATTTTGTTTTTAGGCTGGACATCATTCTATGAAAAAGTGATGCAAAAAGCGCCACCAAAAGTGTTATGGTAGCAGTTTTGCATTGTTGTTGCGCGTTTAAGCATTGTTGGCGCCAGCTTGAAGCACACGCAAGAACTGAAAAGTTATCTGAGCAAGAATTTATATTTAAATTTTTATTAGAGATATTATGAAATATATTGAAACTGTACGGACAGATAGCCCCAATATAGCTATTTTGTGTCTTACCTAGCCAATTCTTGTAATGGCCTAACGTTTTGCTTTCAGTGTTTTGAATGAAGGCTAATGAATCTTAATATATTGGAATAAACTCCTTTCTATTACAATTAATATATTATATTCATAGTACTCAAAATTTAATTCATAATTTATTTGTTTGAAATATTTAAATCTTTTAATGCTTTTTGAAGTCTTTATTTTACTTATAATGTAAGCGTCAACATGCCATGTTGTGGTGCCACATTCGATTGTGAGGGGGGAGGGTTCTAGAAATTAAGGCGTCGACTACTTAGGTCATCTTGCACCTTTTACACAAGTTATATCTGTACGCAGCCCGGGACAAACACGAACATCCATGCCCACGGCGGGATTCGTACCCATAGCCAGGCAGACTCGAGAACTAGAAAGCCTACGCCCTAGCACTCTCGGCCGGCCATTCCATTGTGAGCACAGACGTGAGTAAGAAGACGCATCTTAAGCATAGACGCTGTACTTTCTCGACACGTAGAGAGCTTCGATACCCGTGCTTATATTTCATACTTCAGTTATGCCTTTATTCCATGTTACCGGTGTACGAGGGTGATTCGTAAAGTAAGGTCCGTTTATACCGTTACCTCTTATATATAAGGAGCGTTCAAAAAGAAACGAGTCGCAGGCGTAGGAGCAGAAACCAATACCTGTATGTCGGAAGTATTGGCCCTGGCCCTGGAAGTACTAGTCCCACGGCTACACAAGACATTGAATGGCTGTCTCGTAAAATTCCCCGGGCTGCATTGTGAATCTTTCCTGCACTTGTCTGTACTGCCTTTGGTGGTGGTGACTCTGGATGCTTCCAATGGAGACCTTGTCGTTTCGATTCTGGTTCGAAGTGATGACACCAAGACTCATCTCCAACCACCATTCGTACCAGGTTCTCATTCCCTTTCCTGGAATTACGCTGCAGATGATCAAGACAGTAGCCCATTCGACATGCTTCCTGTTGTAGTTGAAGACTGTGGGGCGCCATTGGGCGCACACTTTGCGCCAGTTCAGTCTTTCTATTATGATGGTGTGAACACTTCGAACGCTCAATCTGACCTCAGCGGCTACGGCTTTTACGTAACTTGGCGGTCCTGGGTGACGAGTCCAGCTGGATGATGCCGTCGTTAATGCGGTTTAGTGTTCCAGACCGTGCATCATCGGCCAACGACACCCGTCCTTCTCTGAACCGCTTTTGCCACACCTTAACCCTTGCAAGGAACATGCAGTGTTCACCGTACACTTGTGACATTCTGCGATGAATGTCCGTTCCCCCTACTCGTTCCGCTGTCAGAAAACGAACAACACCTCTTTGTTCGTCTTTTGATGCCTCCATTTCACTTATTCACTGCTTATACAACGCGAATGATTTGTATAGTAACTTGACTCTAGCGGCGGGCTATGATCTTCCCGGAACCACTCTTTGTTACACACGCAAAGATATCACCATTCCGTCATCGGTTTGCACATTCCAGACTACGGCTCGTTTGTTTTTTGAACGCTCGTTATCAGATTCTGTGTACTATTATCTATTATTCCACATAATTTTCAGGTTTATTTAAGCACTTGTCATAGCGCTCAATGTACTTCCACATGATCACTTCATAGAAGCTTCCGCCCATTAAGGAAAGCCACATAATTTTCACTTGTTCAGCGTCGCTGAAATGCAGGTGGTAAATTTTTGTCAACTAATCCGGATGTTTTGTTTGGAACATAAGCTTGGAAATTAGGTGGAAAATAGTTAAAGGTACATAGAAACTAATAAAGAAAAAATTTGGAAAAAATATATAGTACTTTTGTTTTAATTACAAAACGGACCTTACTTTACGAATAACCCTCGTACATGGTTCTGTAGACTCATCCATTCATAAATATTTGTTTCATATACTATATAAAATAGTTGTTGTTTGTTGCATTTAAAAACATTATCATGATTCGATTCTTCGGGTTGTAGATTCGAAACTAAGTCACTTTTTTATTTATTTGAAATTACAGCATTCCAGGGAGGATAATGGTACAGGAATAGAAAACGCAATTAGAATTGATTGCCCTTTACGTATTATTTGATCCCAAAACTATATCATGTAGCAGGTTCCAGAATGCTTTTAACTGATGGGACAAGTGACTAAATATACACTTATTGATTTACTCTGTTTTGGAATTCAAAATCTAGCCATGCAGTAACAATGCCACCTACAGTATATAAGAAATACTAGCATACTAGCCGGTGTGTGAATTGCAAAACCGATTATTTACAAACATCTTGCATTTAATGTAATATTTTATCTTTTTTCAGTATAATCGAGTAAATACAGCAAAGAGACCATGTGTAAGTGACGAAGTCCACTTCAAATGTCACAAAAATTGCAATAAAAAGGCTGAAGAAAAAATTCATTGCAGGTAATTCTTAAATAAGAATATTAGTACTGTAGTGGCAAGTTGTATTTTTAGAAACCGTGATTAGGAGTCCAGCTGTGAAAAAAAAATATATTTGTGGTTTAAGTGCATGAAAACAAAAGTGTTTTGGTTGGGGGAGGGGTCTGAATAAAATAGTAATCTGGTTTGGCGGAAGAGAGTGTGAGAAGTTGTGAACAATGCTACCTGGTCACGATTTTAAAGTATTCTTTGTGGGAGTGACCGAAAGTGAGCTGTTTATGTTGAGCACTGCTCTGCTCACCAATGTTTTTCAAGAAAACGTTCAAATACAGTTTTTATTTTGTTGGCTGCAGTAATACTCATAATAACACAGAAGGAAAAATGTTATATTCCTATCCAAATAAGAAATGTCATAAATCAATGTCAGAAAAATGGATTCAAGATGTTAAAGGTCAGAGTGATAACTGACTAGTATATTCATAAAATCTTAAACACGGCTTACAGTAATCATGTTTTAAATTTAATCTTTAGAAGAAAAAAAAGAAATCGTAGATTTTTACTTCTAGTAGTAAGATTCTAGAAAATACAGAAATTATGCTTTCGACAATAGCTGAACAATTTCTTCTCTTCAGTATTGAGATTACTCACTAGTTTGTTCTCTTTTTTTAATTTTTAAATCTTAATTAGGAAAATGAATTAGAATCTTCTTTTAACGTGAAGTTATTTAGAGGTGTTAAATTGAGTAAATATTATTGTTTATTATCTTTCTGTTATATATATGTCGGTTCTTTTGCCCTCTCCCTCCCTTCCCTGTGTTTTTACTTCGTTTCAGGAGAATAGTGCTACAGTTATTTGTTTTAAAAAAACATTTTTTGACGTCAGATCTTAATTATTTCTTAAAATATTTATCCTTCATTGGGCGAAGTTAAAAATGCTGACACTGAGTTGAGTTTTTAAAGAACATAATTGTTGTTACGATAGTTACCAATATAAACATCTAGCAGACTCCACCACCCTACACTGGTGGAGACGTTGGAGGGAATGAAATCCGTTATGCAACAGCCGCCACTGATAGTTAAACAAAGTTCGTTCGAAAGCAAAGGATTTTAATAGCTTTAGGACTGCTGCCCACGGATAATCAGGGTAAAATCGTAAGATATCAGTTGGACTGCTGGAAAAACCATGCAAGACGAAGACGACCCCATTCTTGTCGATCAATGCGATGTAGTTTAGGGAGAAAAGTCACTAAATTGGTTATCACTGTCACATAAAGTTTTGGTTGTCGCATATTCATGATCACTGGCAACAAGGGAGGTAATGGAAGCCTATTCACCTTGAAAAAACTAATGTAAATGAGAAAAAACAAAGTTTGTTCATATGGGAGGCAAGAAAAAGAATAATCTAATCATCTAATAAGGTAGTGTTTCATGTCCGGTAAACCTAACTCTCCTCTCTCATACGGAGTGGACAACTACCCTGGACATACTGGATGACGCCTTTGCATAGATGTTCCCCACACGGAGTTCACCATCGCACTAGGTAATCTCTGAAGATTTTTGGACGATGGCAGGGTGAATATGCATTTAGAAGTTAAAACTGGGAGCACATGTGTTTTCATGAACCTCACCTTGACAAACATCGTTGTTGGAAAATGGACGCTTTATCAAGGCGAGTGATTCATTTTTCAATCGCTTGTTGCCAGTGCATGGAGTCCATAGTCGGTTGGAAAGAAAAGACATGGACTAAAGTGGTAATTTGGTCACACCATGTTATTGGGAAAGTTTTAAGATAGTTCTCAGTCCAGTTCCCAATAGCAATGCCTTCAGACTTGACGAGGTTGATGGAACTCCCCGTTAAAGTACTAAAGCGATAGAGGTATCTTTATAGATGCTCAAGGAATATGAATCGGTTGCAAAAAAGCACTACGTCATCTGCATAAGCAAGTGTTCTGATGTTTATGGATACAGCTGCATAAGTAAGCGTTCTGATGTTTATGGATCCTCGAACATCTTGGTGGTGATTTAAATATTGTAGTAATGGTTCCAAATAAAAGATGCATAACAGAGGGAAAGAGGACACCCCTGCCTGACACCCTTACACAAACTGAAGATAGAAGATATAGAACCATTATTCGCCACACATGATGTGGTCGAAACATACAGTGCGGAAACAATCGTGGCAAAAGTCCGAAGACGAATATGTCGAGACACTTCAAAGAGAAACTCGTGGTTCACTTTGTCGAAAGCCTTTTCCTGGTCAAAGCTTAAAACAGCAAGAGTTTGGTGACGAGCACACACTTCTTTCATCACACACCGAATCGTAATTAGATTATCGTACAACCCTAGCGTCAATGAACTTCAGACACCTACAGAATTTTGGATAAGTACAAAGAAACTAATTGTAAACAAATGAAAATTATTTTATTGAGTGCACAGAGCTTTAGTACAACTGTGATATAGCATTTTAACATAAAAACAAACGAGAAATTTAAATAAGCGACTTTTTGTAATGTTCTGTTTTCAACACGTTGCAATGAGCTTCGTACACCGTACCGTTTATTGCATATTACCACTAAGTGGCGTCACCTTTCCGATGAATGACGCTCCGAGGTCGTTGCAGCATGCTGTACACTAACTTCTGCGTTGTTTCTACTGGAAGTTTGTCCCACTCTTCGGAAATACACGCCCGCAACTACTGCAGTGTTCGAGGTTTCCGCTGTCTGACTTTTTGCTTTAAAACGCGCCATACATTTTCAATGGGTAACAGATCTGGGCTGCAGGCAGGCCAGTCAAGCACCCTGAAACGCTGCTATTGCAGCCAAGCCTTGTGTTCCGAGCAGCATGAGGCTTCGCGTTGTCCTGCTAAAAGATGCTTGGTCTTCTATTGCACAACTTTTGGCGGGATGGACGCAGATGCTGTTGAAGAATGTTTATATAGGCAGCAGAGTTAACATGCCCTCGCAAAAATGAAGCGATCCTGTCCCGGCTGCACTCATGCAGCCCTACACTATCAGCGATGCAGGCTTCTGAACTTTCCTCTGGTAACAGTCGGGATGATTACTTTCGTGCTTGGTCCTTAGCACCTTGCGACCGTTGTTGCCATACATCACTGCAAAGGTAGACTCGTCGGACCAAAGAACACTATTCTACTGGGCAAGGGTCCACTTTAGATGGGTTCTGGCCCATGCTACCCAGCGACGCTTAGCTACAGTGCTCATAAATGGCTTCCTCTTTGTAGCATATAAGTAATAGTTGCAGTTTCTGATGTAACGGCGGACTGTGCTTTCGGATATGGGTATATGAAAATATTCTCGAGCCCAAACAGCCATATCACTTATCGGAGCATGCCTGTTTTTCAAAATGTAACGTCAAAACACTCGTACGTCACTAACATTCAATAATCGCTGTTTACCTAGTGCAGTCCCTGGTTCTGTTTTCCAGATTTCTCTGAAACGCTTGATGATCCCATTAACAGTAGAGAGTGGAACTGATAATTCATGGGCAATAGCTCGCTGCGATTTGTTATTCTGGAACTGCTGTATAATTTTCTGCCGTATACACGTTTCTACTGGCTTACCACGTCCCATGGCTCAAAACAACACGAATACTATACTCTGTCGTGTGGACGGTGCTTTTGAAGCCTGATGCAAAGCATTCTGGGCGTTTCTACTGCCTTCAGGAAAGTTCTATATGCTGGCGAACCCTTGTGTACGAAGTTCTTTGAAACCTGTTGACAATGCAATTTTACATAAATTTGAATAAATCATTTCACACCATTAAATCGATTCTAAATCGATGTTGATATTGTTACAGATACTCAATAAATCTATTTTCATTAGCCTGCAATCCTCTGTATGCCCTTTTCACTGTGTTTTAAGTCTTTGCTGAAATACACCAGTGAAGACCTTGTAATCCGTGTTGAGGAGGGTTATTGGCCCATTTGGTGGGTTTTCGGAAGAAAAGAAAAAATTTGGCAAAACGTGTGTACGTAACTGGAAATGCACACTATCAGGTCGTTTTCTGTGGAAAAAAGGAAAATTTGGACAAATGTTTGCACGAAACTGGTAATAACAAGCTCTGGATTCGGCACTTTGGGGAGTATGATGATTTTCCCCACAGTGAAATCCGATGTGATGGAGGATGGGTCCTCAGTAATTGAATTAAACACTTCCATGTTGCATTGTAAAATGAATATGGAATGCCATCTATACCCGGGCTGGACTGATGTTGGCCATTCGCTGACAGGAACTTCTTGACTTCGTCTTCGGTAAAGGGACGAGAGATGGACAGGTCAACATCCTCAGAAAAGGGTCTTAGCGCCTCAATCCACTGCTTCATGTTATCTGACGCTGCCATTGGGTTGTTAATCAGAGTTCACCTCTCCATCTTCCTCCACTAGACGATGACGTCGTCTTTTGTTAGCACGTTGTCTTTCTACTGCAAATACGGCTGATGAAGAATGCCTGACGTCAGCTGCCCAGGTTAGTTTAGCTCTGAGCGTTGCGCCGGCAGCCTTGCGGATCATTGATTTCGCTCTTCACTGACATATCTCCAACTCGAACTCCTCCTTCGGGGTGGATACTTGAAGAAGATGAAGGATCTCTTGTAACATGAGAAGATGATGACGAAGATGACGAGCAGCGTCTAGCCCAATCTTTCAAAAGAAACACTTGATTTACTTTTTCAGTTCTAGCCAAGAAGCATGCGTAGGAGGCACATTATGAAGATGATATTGAACGAACTGAGCAAACATTTCATTGTATTCCTCTTTGTCGAGCAGGGAAAGATTTAAAAACCAATTGCGATGGACTGCAGGACCTATAGATCATGCTGGAAGTGGAGGATTCCATGACCACATGACGGCACTTTGGTCGGAGAATGAACATTGAATTACCTCCATTTTACCCAGCGAGCCAGCAAATGCATTGTCAACAAGAAAAAGGTCCAATCTTGATGATATTGTGGATCCTTGGTAGAAGGTAGGTCCAGGCTGGTTGCTATGTGGAGAGTGTGTCCACAATTCGAACTATGCATTTTGCTGGCACAAACGCTGCTCATGACCAGACGAAAAGATGTTGTCGTGTGGATAGCAGTATAAATAACCAACAATCACTACAGGCAAATTTTAACACAAAAAGTAATTCAAGTCACTAAAAAACGTTGGTTTCTCTGCTGTTCTAAACGGTGCATATAAAAGCAATCGCAACTTGATACCAGATGTTGAAATGTCCAATAAAATTACCCTGCATTCGCAGTCGTACGCACAGTTTGACACCAAAATTGAGGGATTGCAAATGATGGTGGCAACTCTTTTCCCATTTGGTGACGAAGAGTTAATAAAGAATTGTCCATTGGTGTAATGACTGCGAAGGCCCTGCTGGTCATAGCAATGTTGTGTAGAGGGAAGCGTCACTTCTTGGATTAACAGAATGTCCATCCTTTACATGGCAATGACACGATGACAAAAACTATTGCTTAAAAGAGTAACCAAGAGAACACACGTTCAGGGAAATGACCTTCATTGAGGATGTTTAAGAGGCAACTGCTGTCTAGTGTGCGGTTGAAACCTGGGCTGCCCAGATGTTACAGGAGGCTCTGCCAGCCTTCTCCTTGTAGATCAGCTGTCTCTCTTGGAAGAAGTGGCTCCACTCTCGTCTCTATTGCCATGATTCAGTCAGGATTTTTTCTTGCGAGGACTCTTTCTCCTCGCAAGCTGATCCTGCTGTTTGGGTGCTGATGGTTGCGAAAACTCAGCAGATGTCATCTTAGATGCTGACGACGTACCGATGATTTGTGCTGGCTGTGATGTCGATGTCTGCATTGGTGGTTCTATCGAGAACACGGATTATGTTCCTACCAAAACATTTACGTCGTCATCTACAGAAACTTCATCTTCACTCATCGAAATATCGTTTGATGGCTGTGGTACAGGTGAAATCTCTCGAATCTTCGGAAACCAGGGGGGGGGGGGCAGCTCCCTCCTAGGCTCCAAAGATAGAGATGGAAGCGGAGGTGGTAGAGATAGTGGGGGCATCACCTCCCTCTGTTTCCAAAAAAGAGGTGGAGGAGTTGAGGTAGCGTGATTTCCCTGAGCTGGTGAAGAATTGGCAAATTGGCGAAGCTCTGCCAGGCACTGATGACTTAACCGGAAATGACATCTTGGTTTGGTGCTGGGGCGACATTCTCTTAGGCGATGATGGAATATCTGCTGATACTGCAAACACCCTCTTCGGGCACTGATAATATTTACTAATGATGTGGTTGCGAAGCGTCACATTTTTTGAGGAGAGGGCATGAGATGTTTCCTTGCTGTACCAGCAGCACTGACTTTGACCCTTGTAAGACACACAAACACAGTTCCCATGCATTACAAGGTAGTCTGGAGTGTCCTTCTGAAGATTTATCTTGACGACAATGATGCCAGTCATCTGCAAGAGAGAAACCTGATGTACTGGATAGGCGACTTTCTTAACTTGCCCATAGTCAGACAAGTACCTCTTCAGGTGCTTTTCCTTCATTAGCGGTCAGGTGCCCCAGAAATCCGGGCTCGGCATAACACAGCCAGCCGGTGGTTTGCCCGACCTTGACATAATCAGCAGACACAACATGGTTTGCTATATTTCGCTGTCGACAGAGCATCCTCCATTTGTTTGGGGAAAGTCTCTGTACAACAGAAATGGCAGGATCACCAGACGGGAGAATGGGCGGGATGCCCGTTTTCTTATACAGTTCTTTCATAAACATGCCATTGGTTAGAGGACTGTCAGCAACCATCAACGCCATGTTCTCCATGGCTGAAGTTTAGAAAAGTTCGGAGATGGGTGATGCGTTTTTTTGTTGGTTGCTGTGCATCACAAATTTAAAGTCCAAATATCCTTATCGAATCGAGGGCACTATTAGATTAACAACTCAGTCCTGGAGTCTCCTTTGTTCCGTTCCAGTGGATTAGCTGCGTTCTCTGTCCACTAAGTTCTTTTCCTCCCTTTTGTATATACGCTGCCAATTACCTTATTGCTTATGTAATTATTCATTTTCAATCTCTCAAGAGGGAGATTCGCTGCTTTGAGGGAGATTCTATTTTGCCGGGGAGGCCGTGGCTTCATTGCTGCTTTTTTCCTTTGGGTGCTCCGACTTCCCGTTTTTATCAAATTTCTTGTTATAGCACCGATTTTTATTTTTATATTGCTTTGCCGATATGATAGTCAGTGCCACCAATGGACCTCAAGGGTCTTAGCGACATGGCGAGATCATTGCCTGCGAGTTAGTTGTATTAGTCATGCTGATTCGTTCCATCAATCTAACCCCATTGGATACATCAGAGACAACTGGACCTGCAAAACGTTGAATTTTCTTGGTTTCCTTCGTGCCGGTCATCATCAAGGGTTCCCATAAGAGAGAAGCAAGAACAGATGTGCCTAGCTGGAACCGAGAGTAATATCATTTCCAATATTCTTTTTGTGTGTCCCTGTGAATGTTCTTATGACGCCCAGTAAACTTACCTGAGTCGAATTGATCAGCAATTTTATTTACCTGGAAATGTTATTTAAAAAACAGAGTGAAAAGAATTGTTAAATGCTAAACTGAATTAATGAAAAAACTATCATACAGATTAAAATTAAAACAAGAATGACTTTACCGCCAAAGCGGATAAAGGGAGTACATTTTCATGTTATGGACATATTGAATTAATCAATATTTTAAAAAAGTTAAGACAAAATAAATAAATATGAAAACAAAATTGCAAATTACTATTTAAGTAAGCTAATGTATAGAAAAAATTTAAACGAATAAACTTGATGAACTTTAGGTAAATGGAGAGGGAGTTATTCCTCATACATTTAAAAAATAAAAGTTCTTTAATTTGTAAGAATTCCCACATAATGTTAAACGAAATGAGCCTCAAATGCTTAAGCGTTGTGTGTAAGCATCTATTTTTTATATTAAACTACTAAAGTGTTTCTACGTTATTGTCTACTATTGAAGCATGCGATTACCTACTATTAATTAGCAATATGTATAACAGTAGTGAGTTTTAAATAACATTATGCCTACAGGCATTATGCTCTTGATAAAAACAAGCTAATATAAAACAATAGATCTAACAACTCGTAATGAGTTAGTTGATATATTACACGCAATATCTTAGCACTGAAAGTTCTAACAATACTATATTGTACCAATAGGGCACAATACCAATTCTCACTATCAATATTTACTCGTTATATACACTCATGGCACGTTGTTACGAGTTGTTTGATATATTACATGCCAGTTTTTAGCATTGAAAGTTCCAATGGTACCATGTGGCACCATTAGGGCACGTGCTAGTAAACAATAACTATTATTACTTGCTCGTTATATTCACTCATAGCACGTTGTTATAAGTTCTCTGATATATTTCGTGCCATATCTTACCATTGAAAGTTCTGTGCGGGTCCCAGGCCCTAATTAATGCAGTCGTCTGCGCCATTAAAAAATACACCAATTTTAATCAAAGTCTGGTCCGTCCTTCCATTTGTGAAAATAAACGGGTAGCCGAGGTTCGACCCGGTCATGAAAGTTCACCGGGGTTTATAAAAAGAAGTTCAAAGAAAACGGTTTGGAGTAACCATGGAAACAACGTTTTAAATATAAATTCACACA
>JAHWFO010018454.1:0-30978 GCA_023313115.1 Rhysida immarginata | reverse complement strand
TAACTGTAAATCAATGCCCTTGTCAAACAATTCCGAAAGTAAGATACCTCAACTTCACGGACGTATTGTTTAACAATTCCAACGGTTCCAATTATAAACCGCATTTATAACAAAAGTTATAAAATCATCCCAACTGTTAAAATCTTTATCAAGAATTATAATTGTTCTTAAAAGTTAGAACAATACAAACAGAGGGGGCGGGTCGCCACAGTTCCAACGGTACCATATGGTACCGCATGGTACCATTAGAGCAAATGTTACTAAACTAATAACCATTATCATTATTTACTCGTTATATTCACTCATGACATTTTGTTACGAGTTGTTTGATATATTACATGCTATATCTTTGTATTGAAAGTTCCAATGGTACCATATGGACCACATGGCACCATTAGGGCACGTGCTACTAAACCAATAACCATTATCATTATTTACTCGTTATATTTATTTGTTACATGTTGTTACGAGTTGGTTGATATATAACATGCCATATCTTTGTATTGAAATTTCCAATAGTACCATATGGTACCACATGGTAACATTAGGGCACGTGCTTTTAAACCAATAAACGTTATCAATATTTGCTCGTTATATTCACTCATGGCACGTTGTTATGAGTTGTTTGATATACAGGGTGAATACAAAAGTCTGAATCCCCCCTTTTATTTTTTGAAACGAAGCAGATATGTCAATTTTGATGAATTCAAGGAATAAGAAGTTGTGTGCGGCCTATCCCCTGGTGTACTTATCATCATCCCAAATATGCAAATTAGGACACATTCAAAATTTATCTCAAAAACCGTATGGTATAGAGAAAAATCCCCAATTGCATACTTGTTCAGCATAAAACTGATTGTAGCTTACAAACAGTCACACTGCACAAGGAAAACTGAATGTTGATATCTCCATCATGTAAAGCATGCAAATAAAAAAATTAACATAAATTACCATACTCACATTCACTTTCATGCGCAAAAGCAAAAAAAAGGCATGTTTCAGCACACAGAAGACAAAACAATTCCAGAATGGCAAGCTACACTGTTCCGGAAATGGTCAACATTATCTTCTGCTTGCGGGTGATTGGTTGGTCCGATTTAGATGATGTTTTTTGTTTTGTTTGTTTTTTTATGGTCAACATGTTTGCAATTGGGTTTTCTCCCTATCCCTTATGAAATAAATTTTGAATGTGTCCTAATTTGCATATTTGGGATGATGAAAAGTGCACCATGGGTTAGGCTACCCACAACTGCCTATTCATTAGATTCATCAAAATTGACATACCTGCTTCAGCTCAAAAAGTAAAAAGGGGGGGTTCAGACTTTTGTATTCACCCTGTATTACATGCCATATCTTAGCATTTAAAGTTCCAATGGTACCATATGGTATCATATGACACCGTTAAGGCACGTGCTATTTAACCAATAAGCATTATCATTATTTACTCGTTATATTCACTCATGGCACGTTGTTACGAGTTGTTTAATATATTCCATGCCATATCATAGTATTGAAAGTTCCATTTTGTAACATTAAAACACGTACTACTACACATTTCACGCAAACATTATTTAAGCATTTTATTCATTCTTGAGATATCCTTGCACGTACACGTGCCACTAGACCAATATCTACTATCACTACTTACACTTATACAAGGTGTAACGTATTTCAGGAACAATAAGTACCTAGCGTGATCTTTTGCATGATTACAAACTTAAAGTTCCTAATCAAAAATGTCGAAAATTCAAAATTTAAATTGCGTCGTTACGTCATTTATGAACTTTCTGCACCAGCAGTTTATTACATTCAAAGTGGCGATTACAGTTAAAGTGGCAGCAATTGTTGGGATTAAATGACGCTTTCGACAGGTTTTCAGCAAACTTCGCCTGATGTTTAGACCCTTAACATTTGAGTTTTGAACATTTTTCATAAGGAACTTAAAGTTTGTATTCATACAAAGGATCGCATTAGGTACTTATTGTCCGTGAATTATGTTACACCCTGTATATTCGTTCATGATATGTTGTGACGATTTTTATTATATATTACACGCCATATCTGGTTTTAAGAAGTTTTTAAGGGGGTATCAAAATGGTACCATTAAAGTACATGCCATTATAGTATGTATTTCTTCCGGGTATCTCAGGTTCGTACTTGTTCGTGCTCTGTCCCATATTAATGGGTTTGCAAGTTAATTTAATAAATACTAAGCTCCCTAGGAATAAAAAAATTCTCTTGATTTAGAGACTGAACTGCCCTTTCAATAATCGTCAAAGACGTGCATCCTGCACGTGCACCATCTCATTAACGTTTAGAGCACGCGCTGAGCCGAATCCATGTATGTTCTCAACCAGCTTCTTCCCGAATGCGAGGATAATTCGTGTCTTCCAGCAATTCAATACATGCACTCTTTCTACTGCAATGAATTGTGGGATTTCTACAGAGACTGGCGGACGTACTGCAAAGAATTCAAAAGAAAACTAGTCAATAATAAAACTTTTATCATACTGAAAAAATCCTTTTTAGCACATTTTCTATATATAGAAATATGCTTATGTGATCGGTTTGTCCAGCTGTCCGTCCGTCCGTTTGTCTGTCTGTAGACAATCCCACAATTCATTGCGTTGCAATAGAAAGAGTGCATGTATTGAATCGCTGGAAGACACGAATTATCCTCGCATTCGGGAAAACGCGTGTTGAGAACTTGGGTTCGGCTCTGTGCGTGCTCTAAACGTTAATGAGATGGTGCGCATGCAGGATGCGCATGTTTGACGATTATTAAAGTGGCAGTTCGATCTCTAAATCAAGAGAATTTTTTATTCCTATGGAGCTTAGTTTTATTACAATAATTTGAAAAGGAATTAACTTCTTCAAAGTCTGTTTTCATCAATCCATTAATACAGGACAGAACACGACCAAGTACGAACGTGAGATAGCTGGAATAAGTACGTACTATAATAGCACGTGCTTTAATTGTACTATTATGATAACCCATTAAAAACTTCCTATAACCAGATATGGTATGTAATATATCAAACAAATCATCTAAACATATCAGGAACGAATATATAAGAGTAACTAGTGAAAGCAGGTGTATATCTAATGGCACGTGTACGAGCAAGGATGTCTCATGAATAAATATAATGCTTAAATAATGTTGGTGTGAAATGTTTAGTAGTACGTGTTTTAATGGTACAAAATGGAACTTTCAATGCTAAGATATGGTATGTAACATATGAAACAACTAGTAACATGTAATGAGTGAATATAACGAATAAATAATGATAATGGTTATTGGATTCATAGTACGTGCCTAAAGTTGTCATATGATACTATATGGTACGATTGGAAATTTTAATGCTAAGATATGGCATGTGATATATCGAACAACTCGTAACGACAAGTAATGAATGAATATAACGAGTAAATAATGATAATGGTCATTGGTTTAGTAGCACTTGCCCTAATGGTGCCATATGATACCATTGAAACTTTTAATGCTAAAATATGGCATGTAATATATCAGACAACTCGTAACAATGCGTCATGAGTGAATATAACGAGCAAAATAATGATAGTGAGAATTGGTTTTGTTGCATGTGCCCTATTGGTAAAATATAGTATTGTTAGAACTTTCAATGCTAAGATATAGCGTGAGATATATCAACCAACTCATTACGAGTTGTTAGACCTATTGTTATCCATAGATTATTTGTAACAAGAGCATAATGCTGCTTTGCTTAATGTTATCTAAAACTCACTACTGTTATACTTATTGCTAATTAATAGTACAACCTATGATAATAAAGTTCGGTGAAAGATAGCATATTGAGAGTGTATTGCTCGCTTACATGAAACAGCAGTTACTCTCCTTAAAAGTAATCCCCGTCGATGGTAATGCATTTCTGGGAACGCCTGTACAAGTCCTGGCAACTCCTGGCATAGTCGTTTTTAGGGATAGCCTTCAGTTGTGTCGTAACATTACGTTGGATGTCTGGCCACTTTGGGGGACGTCTGCTATGGTGTTCCGGCCTCCTCGGAACCATTTAAACCACTTATAAACACACTTCAAAGTAATAACACTTTCTTTGTAAACTGTTGTCATCATTTTATGAGTCTCTTTCGTTCGCTGATCCATTTTGGGTTTCGACCGCGCGTATTACACCTTCTCTCTTCAATGTCCTGTTTAAACACAATAGACACACTCGCAGCGTTGATTCTCTCAAATTTATTTAAACTAGTCTCGACCTGTCTGGGGCAGGATACGAGGATGGTGCACTCTTACCACCGTTAGCAATTTGACGTCATGCACCGAACTTTATTGTCACAGTTGGTAATAATTTAATATGAAAAAATAATAGATGCTTACACAGAATACTTCAGCAATTGAGGCTCACTTCGTTTAACATTATGTGGGAATTCTTACAAATTAAGAGCTTTTATTTTTTAAATATATAAGGAATAACTCTCTTCGTTTAACTTTCAGTTCTTCAAGTTTATTCGTTTAAATTTTCTCAATATATTGGCTTACTTAAATGGTAATTAACAGTTTAGTTTTCATGTTAATTTATTTTCTCTTAAGTGTTTTAAAATGTTGATTTAATCAATATATCCATGTACGATGCTATAATGTCACAAAATTTGGGAGGCATAAGGGAGAGGGCCGACCTAATCCCAGTTCGGTCAGGAGTAACGAAACATAGAGAAGAGAGAGAAATAAAGCAGACGACGAAAGAGGAGCAGGGGCCGAAAGAGAGAGCGTCGTATGCAAGGGTAAAAAGGCAGAAAGATAAAGCGCCGTATGCAAGGAGAAAAAGGCGGAAAGGATTTGAAGGAAGGAAAAAAGAGATTGGCCAGGTATCGATAGTTAGAAGAGAGACGGGGAAAGGGCCAATAGGAAAGCAATGGAAGAAAGATTGGAGACTTGGAAAGGGAGAGAGAGAGAGAAAGGGAGGTCAAATCGGGACATCGATGAAAAAGGTTGAAATTTGGGGGCGGAGAGATTCTGGCAACCTTCCCGGGAATTCGGCGTTAAGGGAGGCCTCTAAGCGGACAGGCGGACAGCAGGTAAGAAACTTTGCTACTTACCTTGCTAGAAAGGAAGGACATTGGTCCCGTAGCCGCGTGTTCCGCGGGAACCGAGAGGCAGCTCCCTACCGGAAACCACAAGGGGAAGGGCAGCCAGGGCCTCCATCTGAATGCCTTGCGAAGGCTTCGGCGTTAAGAAATCAGGCCGAAGTAACCGTGTTGGAGGCAACATCCACGGTGCCGACGGGCGCAGCCTTAATAGAATTGGAGACGTGTCAGGCACTCGGACACGGCGACGATAGCCCAGGCATGGAGTGGACCAAGGGTAAATCCAGTAGATGTGAGAAGGACGGCCAAGGTTCCGACGGTCAACTTTGCGATACGGAAACACCGCAGGGGAGGCGTTGGGAACTAGGAGGTAGCAGCGTATGCGCGCACGACTACGGAGAACGTTGCGTAGCGCGCTGCAAGGCTTGTATTCACTCTTTTGATAGTGAGTGCTTACCGAGTAAGGCGCGATTAAATTATTTAAGACTTTTTCGGGCGAGTGCCCATGTATTCTATGCGCGCTTATTTCCTTTAAGGCAATTCATTAATCTTTGCTTGCTTTCCGTTTGTTTTAATAGAGTTGCCCACTGCGTCGCTCACCTGGCAAGACGACGTCGACATACGGGTTCCAGTAATCCTCCCGCCAAAAGGATTACACGACGGGATCACCGTTGGGTATGTGTTGGAGACAGACAATCTAGGAGGTCAGCGAGGCAGTTTCGTGCATTAGACAGATTTTGGTTCCCAGACGGTTGCGACATTGTGGAAGATATTGGTCACTTTGTAAATACGGCAAGCTTTTTTTTCTTGTAAAATTAATGGTCGTTACATTCTCCGTAATTGTTTAAGGGACCAGTGCTTTAGCCAAGCTCCCCGCTATTGAGTTAGCGCTCGCATAATACTTTATGCATATTAACAGAAGATACAATTGTTTTGTATTTATTAATTGTAACTTTTATTTGTTGTTTGAAATTCTCATAAGGTGACGCAGAAGGTCACGTGAGGCGTAATTTATTTATTTTATCTTTTATTGTGGAATATTAACATTGAACTTGTATATAAACTTTTTCTTCAATGCCAACTTTGCTACCTTATTTCAAACCCACATTACCCCACAATTCTGTCACGTTGCATATAACATGAAAATGTGCTCCCTTTATCTGCTTTGGCGGTAAAATCATTCTTGTTCGTGTTAAGAACAATCTTCAATTGTCATTTACCTCGAAGTTAGACCTGAAATGTCATTTCTTTACTGAAATTGTTGGAGATTGGGTTGCGAATTGCGCGGTTAGTGTGCGTGTGGTTCATCTTAACTGCTTCTCTTCCCTCACCTTGTATGATTGGAAAAGCCTTTCTTGTGTACTCTCCCCCCACCCACCCTATCGCGCACTTTCTTTTTAATTTCTTAACGCCCCCTCTAGTTAATGAACGAAAACCTCTAATTTGTGTCCTAAATAGAGGGAATAAAAACATTCAGCCTCGGATGATCAGGTGACTTTTCCGCGCCGTGGCCTTTTTCTTGTCGGCTACAGCCTTCTTACGAATGACATAATGTATGAAATTTCAGTCCGCAGGCTTTATATTTTAGGTGGCGTTGCTAGAGGCAACACTCCTTAGATAGAAAGCCAAACAACTGAAACTCATAATATTATTGCATCATCATAAGTCGACTGTAGCCCACGAGAAAGACAGACCCTGGTGCGGAAAAGTCATATGATCATCTTAGTTTGAATAACAATGTAATATTCATTGTTTCCATCAAACGAAAAATTGCTGATTGTTAAAATCCAAGATGGAAACAATCAAGGTTTCATTGCTATGCGGACTAAGATGATCATGTGGCTCTTCCGCGCCTGGGCCTGTCTTTCTCGACGACTACGAAGTCGACAAAATTTATGGCTTGTTATTAGTGGAAATACGGTTAACAATGGTCGAAATATGAAAATGTAACAATGCATCATGTTTCAGTTGTTTGGCTATCTTTCTAGGAGGTGTTGCTAAAGGTCGGATAGCCACCTCGTATAGTGAATCATTTCGAGCGGTAATGGCGGTACTTGCGGTCCGCTTCGATTTGAAAATTCCTTCAAAATTATAGTATTTTATGTTATATAATTACCGTTTTACACTACAACGGTATGAATAAGTTTTAGGGTGCAAGTGAACAGCAGATAAAATCTAGATTACCTATCTGTATTTCATTTTCAATCATCGACAACATGCCCCCCAATAGGAGAAACGAAACGGAAGTTTTGCATCTCTAAGGTCTGAGTTCTTCAGCTGAATTTGTTTTTCGCGTTTGTTTTTTCGGCAGTACTCCAATTGTATGCCCTTCGGTAGGAGGCATATTCATTCTAACACTACTAGCTGCAAGATATGATGAAGCCTTCCCCTCAACAAGTTTGTTATTGACCTTCACAATCAACCCAACCCTCATGGAGCCTACTCGCAAAGCAAAAAATATTGCCTGACATCACAAAAATGTGGCTGAGTCACATCAACAAATTACCAGAGTGTGTTCTTTGCACACGTCTTGGAAGAGCACCCAGCCCCGAAACTAACGGACGTACAGGCGCCAAAATTGAAACGATGAACGGGCAGCGTGTACATAGGTGGCATAGGAGCCGAGTTGCCAACAAAAGTTGCCAGGTCAGCATTTGCCCCAGCCGTCAGAAAGGTCTACACGCAGGTCTAATGATCGTATAGTGGTAGATTTTAGTACAGCGCTCCAGACCATTCCCTCAAGACTTCCCTCAACTTAGCAGCACACCCGTTTTATCCATATTAACCAAGAAACAACGCACAGGCGAAAATGCAATATAAGTCAAATGGTTTATTAATTATGTCTTTATCAAATTACAATTATATTCATGTATCATATGATTGGGAAGGTTAGTATTGAAGGGTGGGATTCAGCAAAAGCAATTGTTCTAATTGAATGTAATGAATACTAAATAAATATATATAAAGGTCTGGCCAAAAGTTTAAAATTTCACTGATTAAAAGACCAAGTTTACTGACATATGTCCATGTCTACAAGGATTTGTTCACATTTTCTTATGTCCATGTCTTTGCGTTGATTTTGGATTGCACAAAATCTCTAGGAGCACTCACTTTACTGTTACTGCTGTAAAGGCATGATGTTCCACACAAAAATATACATGAGGAGGTAACTTTCAAAACGTGATTTGTCACAAAAGTAAAAAAAACGAGTTAACATGGCCATCTTTCTCTTGTTTATGGACCGCTTGTTTTGTAGAAGACAAATTCGATCAAATCATGTATTCTCTTACGCATTTTCTACGAGTAAAAATGGTGGTAAAAACAAAACGTGTTGTGTCCTCTGCCAGGAATCAGTCAAAAAATGTTTTGTCCAAACAGCCAATCACAGACGGGCGGACGCCATTTTGACATTTTGACAAAACACATTTTTGAATGAATCATTTTTCATGTGTCATACGGTCGTTGGCGGTTGAGTTTATGCTGTTTTTTACTATTTGAATTTTGCAATTTAAAAATGGAAGATCTAGACGAAACAGACACTGTCGAAGTACAAGTGAGTAATAGTGGCAGCCGTAAGAGACATTTTACTGGTGGAAAAAGAGTTGTCACTAAAATGGCGAAGTATTCAAGACTCCGCAATTGTAATATGATCAAACCTTGTGCTCACAACACGAAAGCCTTTCGTTGCTCAAGAGTCACACCAAATCACGTCGCAAAAATTCGAGAAAACTTGTGTTTGGTTCCGGAAAAACTTGCACAGGATGAAATAATTTCATCTTTGATCCAGACCCAAGAAGTGAAGCGAAGACGACCCCGAGAAAAACCCAACAAGAAGGTCGTATCAAATCATTTATACAATGTTAAATATTTCTTAAGTGTTGATTCTCAGAGGGTGCCAGTTTGCAAGAAGTTTTTTCTAGAAGTAACTAAGATAGGACGTACTAGATTACAAAACTATTGCAAAGAAACAGTTTCATGGTGAAATTATGAGAGAGAATAGAGGAGGAGACAGGAAAAGCCATTTAAGCAGGGAAAAGAAAGAAAGCGTGAAACAGTTTATTGGAAAACTTCGAGGGACTGAAAGTCACTATGGAAGAAAAAGGTCTAAACGAATCTATTTGATGGGTGGCCTGAGTATTAAAAAATTACATAAAATATATAACGAGAATACCGCGGATGAATTGAAAGTGAAACATTCAATGTTCAGACGAATTTTCGTTAACAACTTTAATATTGGTTTCAAATCTCCAGCTACCGATGTGTGCAGCTATTTCACAATTCTAGAACACAAAATAAAATCATTTCCTATAGGGTCCAAGGAAAGGAGCGATTTCATTATGGAAAAAAGAATTCACAAGAAGAGAGCGAATGCATTTTATCAGCTAATGAGACAGGACGTAGATGATTCTGTGAGCTACTGTTTTGACTTACAACAAATCCAACCTCTGCCAAAAACACCTGTGCAGGAGGCATACTATTCAAGACAAATCGGATTTTACAACTTTTGTATAGTGGATTTAAAAGGACTGAACCCAAATTTTTACTGCTGGTCTGAGGAACAAGCCGGAAAGGGAAGTACGAAAATATCATCTGCTTTGTTACATTTCCTTCAGAATGCTGATTTCCAATCACGCAGAATTTTAAGACTGTTCAGTGACGGGTGCGTCTCTCAAAACAAGAATAATATTGTAATACACACTATTATATACTTTATGCAAACTCAAACGACATCAGATATTAAAGAAATTCATATGCACTTTCCAACCCGTGGACATTCATTTCTTCCTGCGGATAGAGTCTTCGGCAGGGCTGAAAAATTGTTGCGAAATAAGCCAACTATTATTGAAAAAGAGGAATACATGGAAATTTACAAAGAACTGGGGCAATTGTACGCATTAGGACAGGACTGGGAACTCAAAAACACCAAAGATTTAAGGAAGTTCTGCAAGGACCTAAGAAATATAAGCAATATGAAGAGGATTTTTTTCAAAGTCAGCGAGGTTAATGGTAATCATTCAGTCAGAGTTAAAGCAATAGAGAACTTTATCTATGAGGGAGATGAATTATACCAAAGTCTGAACAAAAAGTCATTCACCAATACTACATTACGCAGAATGCAACTACAAACATTGCCTCTGAAAAGATCTTTATCTAATGAAAAGAAGAAGGATGTTGACAAATTACTGCAGACTGTTTTCGGAAACTGGCAGGAGCTAGACGACAACCGTTTCAAGTGGTACAAAGAACTTCTTTTCAATACTCCAACTACTCCTGAGGAAATAATTGATGAAGAGAATAAATGTGATTGTCTGGATCAGGAAAACTGTATTAGAATTTAAGTTATTACTAATTGTAATGCTAAAATAAAATATTTTCCAAAAGTAATTTTTGTTTTAGTATCTATTTTATTTTTTTAGATTAAACCATACATAAAATACCAATTAATAATGTATGAACAAAACACGTTTTGACTGCGACATTTTAACGTGTTTTCACTTCAAAACATGTTTTGTCCACGTGGTTCATGCATAACGTGTTTTGTCCATTTTTCAATCAAAAAAAATTAAGATATACAAGCTTCATTTATCTGTGAAAGCTTAATAATTTAATTCAGTAGAACCCGTTTCATCTTTCTACATTTGTAGAATTCACAAAAATTTAGCCAATTCGTCAAAATCAAAAATGTGCATTTTTCTCGGTTCCATATCTGAAGGACAAATCACGTTTTGAAAGTTACCTCCTCACATACTTTCGCTGATGAACAAGCATATATAGCAATCCTTTGAGTTGTTGCCACCATAAAATGACCTGTGTGTTGTGTGCAGATAAAGATTACCTCTGTACGTTAGAAATAATTCCTTTCACTTTGATATGTGATACACATGACGATTTAGTCTGACAGCGAACTACTTTCATTTAGTGACGATTCCTCTCCACCAAGAGACTATACGATCGACATTATATTTGCATACTGTGCATGGAGCCTCCGCCAATTCATGCTCTGATGCTACTGTCTAGCAGGTTACTGTCTTAACACCATTAAAGTAGTCATTCTGTTACCAAACCAGCAGTGACATTTGTCTCTCATATCATACCTTACAGGGCTCCAATAACTTGGTCCCCGCCTTAAAAAGTTATAATCTTTTCAACGTGTTTGTGCAGCACTCGTTCAAGAGTTAAGAAATAAAATCAACGTGGGGGGGGGGGTTAATGCTAACGTTCCCTCCTCGGAAATTCGAAATTTTAAAACGTGGTTTGACAGAGCTTCGTTTGTGCTGGATTGTGCAGCAAAAAGTTTCGTTTGTGTCTGCCTCCTTCTAGATTTCATTAATGCCTGCTGTGATAGGTGTTAAAAAGAAAATTTTTGGTGCACAATCCAGTACAAACGAAGCTGTATCGTACAACGTTTTAAAAATTTCGAATTTTCGAGATGGCAGGGGGCAATTGCCACTGAAGGGTGCTAAAACGAAACTTTTTCCTGCTCAATCTAACAAAGATAAAACACTCATCGACCTAGAAAAAGAAATATTTCAAAATATTAATATTTAGGTATTTTCCCATATGGCCCCTCCCTCCTCTCTAAAGTTCTCGTAGTTATAGCTCCTAAACTATTGTTGTACAAATGAAACTTTTTGCTGCACAAATTCAGCACAAACGAAGCTATATCAAACTATGTTTTTATATTTCGAATTTCCAAGGTGTGGGGGAGGAGGAATTCAGCCTGAAGAGGTGTAGAAGGCATTCCTGACTCTAAAACAAGCGTTGATCACTGCCCCTGTTTTGAAAATAAAAGAAAATAAAAGAAAATAAAATAGGTTTAATTTTCTTAGTAAAGGTAATTACCCTGATCTTACCATTATTAATAATCAGTGGATGCTTGCTGGGCAGTGAGTTTGGACTGTATGTTGTAATATTAGTAGAAGTAAGAAGATTGGGGCCGAAGTAGAAGAAATTACAATTATCGAGTTTCGGGAAATCATGTACAAAGTACAGAAGCTGTCCTGTTTCTGCGCAGCTACTGTAGTTTCGGTTTCAAGGGAAAGGTCTATATAAAAAAAAATAAACAAAGTCTGGCGCCATCTATTGAGTAATCAAATAAAACTAAACCAAGATATATGATTTTTACACGATTTTTTTTAACTTGACATCTGTTTGTTTGTTGGAATTTTGTAATCCATATTAAAGTTACTTCCTATTAACCGACTGACTTGAAATTTTGTACACTTACTTACTGTTCGGAGGGGGAAGCAAAATAAATAGAATTTAATGGGTGGTACTTTAAACGAAAGAACCCCAAAACTTAAGAGTAAACGTGGCACGTTAAAAGACTTATTTTGGTTTAAAAATTGCGATATTTATTTATAAAATAATAAATTCTGTACAAAAGAATGTGTCATACAATACGATTTAATTAAGGAATAGGCATTGCGATCTCAATAACAAAATAATAATTATTAATAGGGAATAAAATTGAAATGTGCAGCATGGCGTCCCTTATGCGCATTATTGTTGAAATAGCATTAAAAGAAATTTCATTATTACCTTATGGGTAAACCCGCAATGCTGCTGGATAAAGAATCATGGCTGCCGCGAGAAAGTGAGGAATTCAATAAGAAAGTAAACATCGAATGGCAGGGTAGGAGTAATTTGCAGAGCATTGGAATGAAAATGATAAATGCTGCAGGCTAGTAAGGACGTGGAGGATCTGAAGGAAGGACGACTGGTCAAGCCAGAAGCTGGAAGTGGTCAGTTTGAAATAAAAAAAAAAACAGTAACCACGGAAAGAACATCAACAATAGTGGGACACACATCCTCGTGATCACGAAAATATTCGCGAGGGACAACTAGCTGCAGACAGTGATAATCACGTGGAGATTTTTTTAATATTTATTAAAACAATATATACTCAACAATCATTGTCTGCAAAAACTTATAGAAGAGAAAAAATAGAATAATTAATTACAAATAAAATTATATCTGTTTTTGCATTAAAAAAAATCTGAGTTTTCCCGAACACTTCTCTAGATGACAATACATGAATCAATTAAAAAACATACTAAATAATTGATTAATTAGTGGTAATTAATTAATTTAATATTTATATGAAGACTTTACCAATAGATGGCGTCAAAGTGTGTTTTTAATTTTAAAATTATTTCCATTTCCCCCCCTGATTTTGGAGACATGTAAATATATCTGGACTTATCGAACATACGATGCAAATATGAGCTCAATCGGATAAGTGGTACAAAAGTTTTTAGAACATTTACAGACGTAACCTGAACCTGAATTTTTATATATAAATATTTTTCTCTATATTCAAAATTATTTTATTCAAAACTAGTACAAACGGAAGTTAAATATATATGAAATTATATTTATAGAAGAGTTTATTGCTCTTGAAATTTAGATAAGAGCATTAGTATACTTGCATTATTATTTACGCTTCGCTCCAAATATTTGTTTTTAAATGTAAGTTTCTATATAGGAAAATATTAATAAACAAAAAATATATTTTTGTTGACGGCTGTTAAATTCCGCATTTTAACTAATTATGTAAAACTGGTATTATTTATGTTGTAGTAATATAAAAGTTCCCTGCAATAGTCTAATGACAACGTCATTTATACTTGCTAATATTATATTAATACGGTCCTTGAAATGAGTGATGGTAACCTGTTTTTTACATATAGTATATTATTCTGTTTTTTATGTACATAATAGTTATCTAGGCTCCATACTGCTCTGTTACTTATTTGTTACTTATTAGTTAATATCGGTGCAACTATATTATTAAGTTTTGGTTCATCGATTTATTACTAACCAAAATTTTCTATTTTTTGGTTCTGGTGTGATCCCATATGTCTTCAGGTATTAATAGTTCCTTGCCAATTTCTCTGGAAACAGCTAACAAAGCTATATTAAAAATTCCTGATGTCAATCGACACTTATCAGTACTCTACTGTAATATTCGGAGTATTTTTGCCAATTATGACACATTTTTATGTAACTTCAGTTTACTTGACATTACGCCATCAATAATTGCCCTGGTGGAGACTTGGAGCAGTAATCACGCAGATATCCCCGTTATGCTTAATTACAAAGTTTTTTCGATTAATAGACTTAGTAAGCGAGGAGGGGGTGTCTGCGTGTATGTTTCAGCTAAATACAATTGCTCAATTATGTCATCTTGGACGTCTATCACTCGGGGCTATGAAATTTTGACTCTGCAGATAAATCAAAGGAAGAGCTTAGTTACGGTATACCAACCTCCATCCGGGGATTTTTCCATTTTTTGCTCTTACCTTTCTTCGTTACTTTTAGAATTACAACTGTTAGGCAAAGAAGTTTTTTTTGTGGGTGATTTTAACATTGATATCGGAAAGTCGTCTGTTGCTCTAAATCTTTTTTTAGATCCCGTCACTCGTTCAGGTTTGCGCAAAATATTGCATTCCTATACCCATTATTCCCCTCAGCACAATCTATATACAACTATAGACTGTTGTTTTTCGGCAATGGAACCATTGTTCAGTACCTCGTTAAGTGTCAGTGTTAGTGATCATTTCCCTTTGTTATTGATTTTTGAACATAAAACCAATTTGGATATTCCCAGTTATTGTTTTCAATCTAGGTTGTTTTCTGAGAACCGTATCTCTGTTTTTAGATCCTATTTGGCTTTATCCGATTGGAACTATATTTTAACTCCTATCAATAACATCGATATTGCTTTTGACAGGTTCATAGCACATTTTCGATTAGGTTGGGAACATTATTTCCCTATTGCTAGGCATAAGCCCACTCATACTGAGAGATCTGTTCCCCGACGTCCATGGGTTACCCAGGACATTTTGAGTCTAATTAAACGGAAGAATGCCTTTTACTTAAAAGCTAGGAGAAACCCCACTGCCCTAGGCATGCGTAAATTTAAAGATTTTTCTAATATGCTAAAAAAACGCATCAACCAGGCAAAGACTAAATATTTTGCCGAACTTTTTCAGCGTCTGTCCTCACCTAAAGACAGATGGAAAGAAATAGATAAATTAATACAGGGTCCGCGAGTGCTTCAATCACCTTTCGAACATACTACTAACGCTAACTCTTCTGATCTCACGGACTTTCTACACGCATTGCTCCCTCCAGATGCGACGGCAACTTTACCCAGCGAATATGAAGTTAACGGTAGTTGCCCTGACTCTCCCCCATGTTTCTTTGCTATTCCTTCTTCACAAGATGGGGTAGCTGAAATTATTACGGGCTTAAAACTTAGTTTTACCGCTGACTCATTAGGATTCAGGGCGGATATTATAAGAAATGTCAAGCATGAGATTACTGCCCCTTTAGTAACCCTTTTTAACGCTTCGCTGACTTCTGGCATTTTTCCTTCTTCTTTGAAACTTGCCCGTGTCACCCCTATCTTTATGAAAGGCGACTCAGCCCATTTCAGTATCTACAGGCCCATAACATCACTATAGGTTGTGACGAAACGGCGAAGCTGAAGCGTCCCAATGCATTTTGTGACGCAACAACATCCTCGCTCCGCACTTATTTCAATACCTCAAGACTATTCTATCAATTTAATTAAGCAAATCATAAACGGCATATCTGTAGTGGCGGGCTATGTGAGATATAAAACGAAATATCACACATGTCCCGTCAAAGAGCTTTACCCCTACCCGCCCCCCCAAAAAAAAATTAGTGTTGGTAATTTTGATAATAAGCTCAGTATGGCCAACCAGTCCCTCACTCAACTAACTGCCCAAAAGCTATCCCATCCCCAGGTTGCTCTCAAATCCCGCAACCTGTATTCCTCCCGTGTGTAGGTGAACAGCTGCACAGTGGATAGGTTTGCGATTCTCGCCGCCGATACCACACGCCCTCTCTCTCTCCAGCTCCGCTGCAAAGGGGTGCGCGTCGTAGCTCGGCCTACGGGCCTGCCTTCAGTACCCGATGCCCTGATCGCATACCTACCCCTCGTCGCCACACGTCTCCACCCGGTCGGCACATACTGTATAACCATCCCTAGAAAAACTCGAATTTTTATTTGTCACCCAAAATGGTCATCGTATAGTGGCCCCCAATCCCCCAGGTACGGCTAATGCGCTCGTTTAAAGCCCCCCTAACAAAAGGAGTGCACGTTACGCCACTAGCTTTAAGTCACGGCACCAGTTGTGGCGAAACGGCGAAGCTGAAGCGTCCCAATGCATTTTGTGATGCAACAACATCCTCGCTCCGCACTTATTTCAATACCTTAAGACTATTCTATCAATTTAATTAAGCAAATCATAACCATCAACTATAGCTTAGTCCCCATTCCTATTTACTATGATCGTATAGTGGTTTGTCTTTTCTAATACTAAATTCCCTCCCTTACCTTAATGTGGCTTAATCTTCATATCTTCCCATTATTAAAACTCCCCCCCCCCTTTTTTTGCTTTCATGTCAATGGCATTGGCAATCATTACCTAAACAAAAAAAAAACATAAAAAGATAAATTAAATGGAATCCTTATTTTTTTTATAATGTAAACAAAAAAATAGGGAAGGTACTTTATTTAATATAAATGCTTCAAACAAAGATAGTAATACAAAAAAAAGGAAAATGAAATAGTCGACTTTTGAATTCTGTAATAACATAAGCTCTAATCCTGACTACCAACTATGCACTCTACAAACAAATATAACAATAACCTATTTCTCACTCATATCACTACTAAATATACTATCAATATCAATCACAATAAATGGCAAACACTGGCTCTACTCCTGGTGACCTCATTGCCCTTATCTCCATACTCATTATCAAAGAGAAAACAAATCACGTTTATTTATTACACGCACATTGTCTATTGACACACTACACCGTACTTATCTGCCTGGTGTACATTCACTTGCGAATGCTACCATTAGTTGACACCAAATCGCTGTATACCTTTGCTTGGAGAACACTGTTTCCGCCGTCACTCTGCCTTCCTGCCGCTGAGCCTACATGGTCAGCCTGCTTTGCCTTGCTGCCTCTCGGCCAACGATCGGTAGGATCCGTCGGCTCTTGCAGGCTAGCCCCCGCACACATCGCTCTACTTTATAGCCCGGCTGTTTGAGTTACGTCGTGGGGCACTAGCCACAGGTGTCCCGCGCTGCTCGGAGGCCCCAGTGTCCGTATGTCTGCCGATTGCCGACTCGGTGGGAGATACGGCCACGAAGCTATACTTTATCGTGCCCATCTCCCCAGTCCGCAGTCCCAACCGCTCACGCCCATACTCTTGCACTGTGCTCCTCGCCAGCTGACATCACCTGCCGCTCAAGCGACTTCACCTACCTTTCGCCGCCGAGGCTCGGGATGGTCGTGGAGTGGCCGGTTCCTACCTCCTGCCGCCGCTCTCACCGACCTCGCTCATCTCTGTTCCGCTGTTCAGTGCTGCGTGGTCGTGCTTTTTCTTTTCGGGAAAACAAATTCTTACTTTACTCGTCAAAGTCTGGTCACAGAATATCTCTCAATTTTTATTTTATTCTCTCTCTCTCCACTGTTCCTGCCTGCTTTTACCTTTCACCTTATTGGCTCCTCTGTCGAAATTCCGAGAAGACTAGCCCAGTGAAGGTCATTGTTGTGGCAGCTCTATCTCTACTTCCATCTCCAGCTTCATTGTTCCTTCATCGATTTCCCACCGAAACTTTAAACAAAAGAAAGCACATGTTTTCTGTCGAGCCCAGTGTCGCCATTACAGAACATTCCATTATTATTTAATATCAATTTTCTACTTGCCAATGCCATTAACATAAAACCGAACGGGAGCAATAAAACAAAATGAAATCAAGCCCAACTTCTCCCTTCGTTTTCTTTTCTATTAAAATTCCCGTCTTCATAGTTAACAAATTTTCCTATCTTAACACCTTATACAATCCTCCCCCCCCTACTAACTAACAAATGCGATTTCTATTTTCTGCTTTCATTGCTAATTTCACCCCCAAATATCTTATATTACGACTAATATTAGACAACACAGATATGCCTACTAAACGGCATATCTGTAGTGGTGGGCCATGTGAGATATAAAACGAAATATCACACATGTCCCGTCACACGGTCTTCTCTAAAATTTGGGAGAAATTATTTTTTTAGGCGACGTGAGCACTATGTCTCTTCAATGAGGTTTATTTGCGATAGCCAGCACGGGTTTACGCAGAATAGAGGTACCGAAACGGCATGCTTCGAGCTCATAGAATTCAGATGAAGATAGGAAAAGAGAACTTGCATAAAATTAAGTGATGTTAAAAATTTAGAAAGGGTAAAAGTCCTGATTAAAAAATTTAATTTTAATGGGCATGATTAGCACACTACAGAAAAGGAACTCTACATTATATAGTGGACAGAAGAAGAAGATAACTTCCGGAGAAGAGATTGACTGGGAAATCCAGACAAATGTGCGTCACAGTTTATAGAAGTAAATGTCCATCTCGACAGAAGAGGACGAAAATGAAAATGGGCTTACATATCCGGATACTTAAAAAATTGATGTGATCAAAACATTATCTTTGTAGAACAATTCAGGAATCACAGTGAAGGTTGAAGACTGTAGTGGCTGTGGATGATGGAGGAGTCTCATATCAGCATCTTAACCAAAGGAAGCCTGGAGAAAATTTTCAAAAGTTGAAGCTTTTATGCTCTTGGGGCAACAGTCAAGAAGCAAACGGCTAGCACGCGGCTACAATTGAAGGGCACACTTCAGAGCATGACCATAGCCTAATAATGAGAAGTCTGTCCACTCTCGTTTTCAAACGTTGTCTAAATTCCCTAGCGGTAGACAAATTCCACTGCTAAATCCATTGTTTACTACTGCAATCATACCTGAGACAAAATGCCGTTTATTAAATTGGAGAAATTTTATGAAGAAATTAAATTTCCATGTCCTTTACAATAAACGTTTTTCTATTTTTTTCTTTTCGAAAAAAAAACAAAAACAAAAAAAACGCAAGAAAATAAAACAACCGTGAGCTATATGAATTAAGGTCGTTATAACGGAACTCTTATTCAAAATAGTTTTGCCATGGGATTTTGCCATGTTAAAAAAATTGATGAATGGTTTTCATTGAAATAAAATCTTTTTTAAAAAATTATAGGACCTCTAAAGTTTTTTTCATTCTTGCTTTTATGAATAGAAGAAAATCGTAAAAAGCTTTTGATAACGACCTGTCATTAACAAAACTCAATAGCAAAACAGTACCTGAATGGATCCAGTGAGAGAAGGAGATAGCTGAACCCTCGGCGCGCTGCTGTCGTTATTATTGTTGTAGGTCGTCGATCTGGCAGCAGCTATAACAATGAAAACGACCCGGAGTGAACAGACTTCTCATTATTAGGCTATGGCATGACTGTGTAAATTGTGGTACAACTTCAGAAGAAATGACAACAATAAATATGTTTCATAGACATTGTCGACGAAATCATATTAAGCTATCTAAAGAAAAATTATACAAAATTTATCTTATTATAAAACCTAAATTCTCAAATTCATAGGATCCTTGTATAAACATTACAGACGCACTCGTTGACAACAGAAGTGTCAACTGAAGAAAATATAAACCAAATTTCTAATCAAGCAAATTGGTTTCAGCTTGCAAAAGAAAATGTTTTAAAAGTAAACATTTATAAGAAAAATGTCCATAAGAAAATTACTATAGAAGAATGTGTACACATTATTTAATTAATCAAAATTGCTGCTGAGATATTTCAGAATCTACCCAAAATACAAATTGGGAAAAGAATATATATATATATATATTGTTTAAATGACGAGTAGCCAGAAAAGAAATAATAAAATAACTTTCCTTTTACCTACTAAGAAAAATTTAAAACGTTTAATAATATTGCCCGACTCAAAATAAAAAGCTAATAAAAATTAAATTAAATTATCAAGTTTTAAAATATAATATAACTTTAATGGCTGCAAGACAGATAATAAATTGAGGTAAAGAATTTATCATTTTATTTTCTAAAAAAAAAAACAAAATGTGATGAAACATTTATTCGAACATCACAATGTCTCCTCCCCCCCAATTTACAGTGTTGAAGCAATGCCACTATATGCCGTTACGATGCAACGTAAATTTAGTGAATTTATTCTATGAATAATTGCTGTTTGGACAAAAATCTTCCCACAGACCGCGTGAGCAGTCAGACAAAATACATTTGAACCAGAATCATGATATTGAACTTCTCGAATAACTTGATCAATAATATTGCGGTGTTCTTGATTGGCCATGTCATATAGTTCATTGAATAAAAATTCTTGTTCAATTGGATCTACTTTTTCAATTTCTGGCATTGCCATGGGATTTGGTAAACCAAGCATTTCACATGTTAGATTATGGCTATCTAATATTTGTTGAATTTCAAGTGATGCTCGATTTAATGCAATACTTTCATCATACTCATTTCTTAAATAATCTTCTGCCAAGTAAAATTTAAATTCATTCCAATGTCCGAACGCTTTTGGTGGGACATTTAATGCACAAATATACCCAAATAAGCGGCACATTTGCTTCGGTGAATAAAACTCCTTTGCTTCGTTTAAACATTCTCGCTATTCATTATCATTTGAAACGATACTATGAGCATGGCACACTTCGACAAACGTGTTATGTACCACACAGTTGAATGTGCGAACATCTTCAAATGATTTCGGGCCACATACGTGTAATAAGAGTAAACGTAAATGAAAAAGTTAAACATCTTTTGGTGAATCTTGGAACAAACGCGAAGTGATTTTATCACCACCTCTTTGTCTCTTTTGCCATTTTTTCCTATATCAACCAAAAATAATGCAAAGAAATTTCAGTGTTCGTATATTGATTTGCTGAATGATCTACTTTATTCAATAGGAAAAATGTTAACAGCTTTGTTTTTCTTGCATTCTCAAGAGCTTGACTCTCCTTTCCCTGTCTGAAAACAATACGCTGCGCATTCTCTTTATGAATGTCGAGTCTAATTTTAGTATGTGTGTTACGGAATTCAAATGCTTCGTCTTCGTCGTGTGTTGTTGTGGGGTATATAGCCCATCGAGGAAGTGCACCGGAAAGTGCTTCCCGTTATAGTCTCTGTGCTTCTTGTGTACAGCAGGCGTGAATTGGGTGCGACAGCATCGATGGTAAGTAAAATGGAAGTGACACGCATTTCGGAATTGAAGAAGTTAAAGTTCAAAAACGTAGACATTGACGTTTACAACAATAATTACTTAAGGTTGGCTGATCTAATACTGTCCCTGTCAGATAAGGAAAAGACAAAGTTATATCTGAATTTTTTCTCGCAAATGGTGGAAGAATGTTTGGAGGAATCCAGTCCGAGGAGTTTAGAAGAGGCCATGAGCATCGCGGCGTCCGTGTTACAACCAGATGAAAGGACGTCTTCGCTTTAATGGGCTGAGAAAGCGGACTTCAATGATTTAAAGCGACAAAATGGCATATTGGCTATGACGGTTGCCACTGGAGGGCAGAGTAACCGGTACTCCCAAAAACGTAAAGTTAAAAAGAGAAAGAAGAGACTGAAACTAAAAGTAAAAAACAGCATTTTTACGCTGAAACTAAAAGTAAAAAAAAAAAGTAATACGCCCTATAAAAACAGCATTTATTTTATAGAACCGCCAATAATATTGGCGCCAGAAAATAGTGCAGATAATTCAGTTACAACATACTGATAACGCTGAGCCAGAGATTTCTCAAGATATTATAGTGCCAGAATACTCGAGTAAGGAGGCAGTGCGAGAACAGTTTAGTGTGAAGCCTCCCTGCGAGTGCACGTTTAGTGAATCTGAACAGACCTGTATCGACCACATCTTTAAATTCGGAAACTACGCCGAAGTGGACATACTTAAGGGTCTTATGGATCTGATAAGATCCGGATTTAGAAATAGAGAACTCTTTGGCGCTTGTGTAACTGAATTGAACCAAAGCTAGATAGATGGCAATTCCCCTATTCCTCTTCAGTGAAATACAAGTAAAGAAATGTTGGAAAAGACAAATCATAATATGTTATTGTCACCAAATCTAGAAACTGCTCTGTTCCAAGGATTGGTCCCTCTTCAGGGGTTGGTTACATACGGCTACCTAGCGCGACCTATGGAAGAATTTACGCCCTCAAAAATGATAATTTGGACATTTAATAAAGGAAGCTTGATAGACACTGAATCGCCTACAACAGTGGTAAACGTTCAAAAAAAGGAAAGCAGTGATGCATCAAAAGACTATTGTAATAAGAGACGATCGTCTTCTGCCATAAGTGGAAACTGTCCTCTTTTGGATAAGGGGGAGTGTTGTGATAACTCCCATTATCCAGCTGATCTGAAAAAACCAATTATAGATGTATTGGGTCGTACTGAAGAAACCTTATCTAAAATCGAAGAATCGTTGGAGGGTTTTTCCTCAAGACAGTAGATACATCAGAGGCACAGGCGAAAGAGAAAAAGACGATTTCAAAGGAGAAATGCATTCCAACAGAAGGCAATTAAATCATACGATATTGGCTGTCGATATTGCAAGGAACATGCTCCTAGCAACAAGGATACACAAGTTAATAATAGATATAAGCAATTTCAAGGCTATCTCGGAAGTGTTGAAAAGAAGTGCCAGAATATCATTATTACACAGAAAGCATATCGACACAACGTGCTGGAGAAACACACAAGGTATTGATGGAAGGAATAGACGTGTTAAAATGGATTCGGGTAGGAATGAACAAATGCCTGAAAGAAATGGACATGTTGTAAGTTCGATAAATGCTCTCTGCTCACAAGATAAACTACATAACTACAAATACCGATGCAGACATTTTGCTGGCGAAAAAAGGTATCGAAATAACCAGAAAGAAAGCCGGAACCACCGAAGGGAGTCCATGGAATTAAATAATATTAATACGCAGCAGTGTTCTTAAGCCGGACTCAGCGAGAAAACGGCTTCGTCATCGGCGTCCCCTAGTAAGAACCAGTGTTAACAAGATCAATACGCAGGAGTTTCTGCGTTTGGGCGTGGCGAGTATGTCACGGAATTCAAATGCCACCTTGAATTCCAATGACACAAAGATCCGTCTCCATACTCGCTACTTCTGTGGAGCGAAGTGGAGGAAACGTCAGGAGGTCCGTCATCAGCGTATCAATGCGCAGGAAACCAATCAAGATCAACGGCGGGATTTACGTAAACAGAAAAGGAAAACACGAGATCGTGGTCTTTGTAATGGTGAGGTTGGAGTGGAAAGATGGAAGAAAAATGTCTCGCTGTAAGAATCCCCGGGACGAGCGACACCGAACGTCCGAATGCTGTTGACTTTAAGTCGGGAAGTGGATTTACAAACGGCAAGGATTAGCAATTCTCCAGAGTCTGTTGAAAAGAATGGAGCGAGAGGAGAAGAGAGTGGAAAAGAGAGTGCCGTCGATGAGTCCGACCTCATTACATTGTACCGAGAGAACTGTCGACGTGGTGAGGTAAGCCGAGTTGAATTATTTTACGCGGAGCATGAGTTCTCGTGCTCTCCAGTGCTGTACCGTTGGAATTGCAAAGCAAATATTAACTTTACTTGACAAGCTTGACAAACTTGACAAGCGGAAAAATGGCAGTGCAGGCTTTTCTTGAACTGCATAGCTATCAGATACACTATAATGTTTTCTATCCCAGTTCTTCGTTTATTTTCGTCTCACGCCTAGAATAGGTTATGTTTCCTGAATAGATGCATAATTTCATTAATTTATTTTATTCCGCAGTGATTACGGAATTAAGTGCAAAGAAGTATGCTCTCCGAGCTACGCTACTGGCTTTACCGGCCTATGTCTTAAAGTGTATTGTGCCACTGTTGTGTTTAACTAAGTTGTTTATATCTGGATACCAGTAGTACATCAATTGCTACGTGAGTTGAGAAATAAAATGGCTCCAATGGTATTAGTTGCCTTATTTAGTGTATGACAAGTGTTCATCGGGATTTATTCAGTATTTGTGTTTTGATAAAAGCATTATATCGTCCCTTGAATATTTGCTGATATAAGGCTATCAGATCTGCAAACAGTATAATACATGTGCTACAGCATTTGTGTATTATAAGTATTTTGTGCTATAGATGGTGTTCAAGTCTCTTATAATATTTGTAAGCCTTATCTTTAAGCGTTTAAGTAAGATAGCTTAGGCTTTAATTAGATAAGCATTTTCCATATTATTTATTCTTATTTATATTCAATAAAAATTGATACATTCTTAAAGTTTATCCAACCTCCGTCATATTATTTTTTTCCATTGCCACTCTTTACAATTTATCAAATTTACATATGACAATGTCACTGAAAATGCATAGGTATGTCATTAATGCGGCACACAGCTTCAGTCGACCCAACATAACAGCAATTTAAGAAACTTCTAATTTCATCATATTCAACATCTATACCTTGTCCATCGGCTAAGACAATAGTTGCCGAATCATAGCTTTTATAGATGTATTTGTAAATATATTTTACACTTTTTACTAAAGTACATACTTCAACGTTTAAATGTCAATCGAATTTGGCATGTAAATTAGGGTTATATGGCACTACATAACGATTATCAAGAGACGCACCTCTAACATTAACACTGATGTCATTATCACGTCTTTTGTACAATGGATAACCACTAACAGATTCTGTTGTGTACTCATTGAATTGTTTTGGAAATCCCTTGGTGCACTTTCCTTCTCTCATGCAAATTGAATTTGGATTTAATTGACCACATCATTGGCCATGCATCATATGTTTCTAAACATACTGATGCAATGTCGGGTGTGTTCTTTCATCCGGAATTTCTGAATATACAACTTTGTCAATATCCCCTGTTCCAATTATTTTATCGTTTTCGTGTAATGTAACCAAAATATGCGCATGAGATAAACCAATATTATAAAAAATTTCCGGCCATGCCAGGTTGCATATCATAGTGGTAAATAATCTTGGTTCACCAAAATGTTGTACAATGCACATGGAACAATGAGTTTTGGTACATATTTCTGGGCAAACCAGAGAAAGAGAATGGAAGAATAACTCGCTTTCCAATTTTGACTTCTGTACCATCCGTACGTGCTATATAACCAGTCAAATTATTAAAGAGCTCAGCATTTAAAAGATACTGAATCATTTTAAGAAAATGTAGACGTGACCCTTCTATTCTTACATACATGTCGACTATCCATTGTAAAAACAATTTTTGAGAATGATGTAATAAACTGAAGTTATCCCTTATCGCGAGTCTATAGCATGCATATTGAAGCATTGTCACTCTATCTCCCGCAACACCAGTTTCAATTGCATCATTATAACGTCTCATATCTGATTGACGGTTTACTTTAATGACTATACACACTTCTTTATTTTGATTTCCTTGTCTTTCACAATTTTCTTTCATTGATAAAAAAAATGCGCACAAAAGGATTAAATCTATTTAATTCAATTGAAATTTCACGATTTAATTAAATTCTTATTGCATGATTGATTTGGTTGGGCTCGCATTCTATATGCATTAACTTTGTTTACATCGTAGAAATATATTTGTGCATAACACGGCTCACGCCCATTTTGTGAAGTTGTGGGCCCTATTCTGTGATAAAAAACTGTGAATTTTAAAATGATATACACCATTTAACACAGAAGCAGAAACGTAAGCTTGTGCACTGATCATAGTAAAAGAAGAGTTGTAACTTCTAATATCAAAATAATTTCTAGATCTACGTTTGATATTGAAATCATTCGAATTTAGACCATTATAAAGGTCTTTAAAAATGGATTTAGTTTCAAAGCATCTAAAATAAGCCTTTATGGCAACACAATGTCAAAATATGGCGATCTCTATTAGTTACTTCCGAAGCAAAATGCTTTCCATGACCATTTTGACACTCCAAATTCATTTCACCGCAATGATAACGTTGAAAGTTTTTCGGAATAAAATTTAACGCACATCTAAAGGCATTTTTTAAAATAGCTATCGAATTACCATCGTCATTTATATTTTTGGTTAATCGGCGTTTATGTTGTCCCTCCCTACTTCGGCGTCTATGTTGTCCCTCCTTACTTCGGCTTCTCTCCACCCGTCCTGTCAATGTTCTTCTTCGAGACATTTATAATTGATATACACCATTTAACACAATCAGAAACATAAGCTTGTGCACTGAGTATAAGAAAAGAAGAGTTGTAATTTCTGATATTGTCAAAATAATTTCTAGATCTACCTTTGATATTGGAATTTCTATCATAAAGGTCTTTATAAATGGATTCGAAATCAACAACGCGCAAGTAATATTTTTCAAATGAGCACGAACAATTAAAATGTTTTCATATAAACATCAACAAATGGTTTAAAACAAAGGCAATAAAAAAAAGGGAATGTTACATGCGTTGATAAATATGGCATACAATCTGTTCCTTAATGCTACCTTTTTTGAAACGCTTTTATATCTGTGTTAACGTGAACAAATACGCAAGCATATTATATTGTGCAAATCTACTACAGATGACGTTTCCAACCATACAAGTTTCATACGCATTCGTCCAGGTTAACACAGGTAAAATTTCATAACAAAAAATGTTGCCGTATTTATATATAGATAAAAGCTCTTTAATTTGTAAGAATTCCTACATAATGTTAAACGAAATGAGCCTCAAATGCTTAAGCGTTGTGTGTAAGCATCTGTTTTTTATGTTAAACTACTAAAGTGTTTCTACGTTATCGTCTACTATTGAAGCATGGGATTAACTACTATAAATTAGCAATATGTATAACAGTAGTGAGTTTTAGATAACATTAAGCCTAACAGCATTATGCTCTTCATACAAATAAGGTATTGATAACAATAGATCTAACAACTCGTAAGGAGTTGGCTGATATATTACACGCCATATCTTAGCATTGAAAGTTCCAATGGTACAATATGTTATCATATTGCTAAATTAGGGCACGTGCTACGAAACAAAGACGACTATCATTATTTACCCGTTATTTCCACTCAGAGCACGTTGTTACAAGTTGTTTGATATATTACATGCCAAACCTTAGCATTGAAAATTCTAGTGGTCCATATAGTACCACATGGCACCATTAAGGCACGCGCTACTAAACCAATAACCATTGATATTATTTACTCGTTATATTTCCTCATTACATGTTACGAGTTGTTTGATATATTACATGCCATATCGTAGCATTAAAAGTTCCAATGGTACCACATGGATCATATGGCACCAATAGGGCACGTGCTACTTAACCAATAACCATTATCATTATTTACTCGTGATGTTCACTCATGGCACGTTCTTACGATTGTTTGATATATTACATGCCATATCTTAGCATTGAAAGTTCCAGTGATACCGCATGGTACCACATAGCACCATTAGGGCACGTGCTACTAAACGATGATCATTATGATTATTTACTCGTTATATTCACTCATTACATGTTGTTACAAACTGTTTGATATATTACATGCCATATCTTAGCATTGAAAGTTCCATTTTGTACCATTAAAACACATACTACTAAACATTTCACACCAACAGTATTTACGTGTTATATTCATTCATGAGACATCCTATCACGTACACGTGCCATTAGACCAATACCTGTTATCACTAGTTACTCTTATATATTCGTTCATGATAAGTTGTGACGGTTTGTTTGATTTATTACATGCCATATCTGGTTATAGGAAGTTACAGTACGTACTTATTCCGGCTATCTCACGTTCGTACTTGTTCGTGCTCTGTCCCGTATTAATGGATTGGTGAAAACAGATTTGGAAAAAGTTAATTCGTTTTCAAGTTAATTTAATAAATACTAAGCTTCCTAGGAATAAAAAAATTCTCTTGATTTAGAGACCGAACTACCCTTTCAATAATCGTCACACTTGCATCCTGCACGCGCACTATCTCATTAACGTTTAGAGCACGCGCAGAACCGAACCCATGATTCCTTCTCAACACGCGTTTTTCCGAATACGAGGATAATTCTTGTCTCCCAGCAATTCAATACATGCACTGTTTCTATTGCAACGCAATGAATTGTGGGATGGTCCACAGACGGACGGACGGACAGCTGGACAATCCGATCATATATATAGAGAATGTGCTAAAAAGACTTTAACTTCAATTTATATTTGTGGTGCGTGGTCTCTGAAACTGCACTTCCTATATATGTGAATCTAGGGAAGAGATCGTGGATTATGGCATACTGACTTCTAGAAGGGTCCAAGTTGGAAGAATATAGATGTGGTCATTTGTTTCTTTTAAATTTATAAGAAGGTATTCACAAAAATGTAGTGATGCGGTCCCTGAGACCGCGCGCCATCTTTGGAGTATTAAGTAAACTATTAATTTCACAACACATTTATAAAGTTTATTTATAAATAATAAGTTACATATGTTCTCACAATATAGTTACAATTTATCTTGGCATTAAAAAGGTTTAAAGTGACAAATAAAATGAACTACAGGTGTTATTTATCTTTTTTTCAAACTATACAGCATCAATTAGCAAAAATCACCTAAAGATTATAACGTTTTACCATTTTAAGATATGGAACACCCAGTTTGCTGTATGTGTGGGTTAATCCATCAACAGTTATGTCCTTATTCTTTATCATAATCATTTATGATTTATGCTCCATTTTTCTATTAAGTGCTTTTAGGATTGTGGAATACTGACATTTAACTCTTAGTACAAAGGTCCTATTTGTTACAGGCGGGCTGTAGATTTTTCATTCAGCTACCGACCTGACCATCTGCTGAAAAAACTACGAAAACAACTTGGAAACCGTCACGTGTCCTTTTAACACAAGGAGGAGCATTGTATCCTCGGATGTTGACCACAACTTCAACAACCTCTACAAACGGTTGCCCCTCTCAGCATACTAGCAATGTGCAACCAAAACACTTGATACTGTAAACTCAATAAAAGTCTTCACCCAAGAAGATCCACCGTGTAGGTATTTCAACTGACGGTTAATAGAACCTTAATTGATAAGCAGATTTCTCCGCAAATTAGAAATGTCCTCCCTGTGATTGGTGTATCACAACTCTAAATATCCTTTGCTCCCCTTTTCATTTCTTAGGATCACAGTTGTCCTTCCAAAACTTCAGAAACACCTTTCTTTAAAATATGCCTCACATCATTGATTATCCACTGCTCCTTGCATTCCAGCTGCAAACCATTTAAAAAATCAGTTTTAATCAAACAATATAAAACAGTGTTCAATCAATCATTATGCGATATACAATGCTCAAAAATTGAAATTAAAATTACAATGAATGTGAGGATTTCCTGACATGACATAAAGCCTGCAGCTACATACTATAAGCTGATTCATTTACATAACAATTGTCAATTCCCGGAACCGCAACATCATTGAAAAGGCTCTAATTATTAACAATGAAGTTCCAACTACCAAATAAGGTATGTGCAAATATACACGGCGACGGCAACAGAATTTCATTGGAAAATTTCCCAAGTTCTGATGTATCATTTAGCTGACATAAAATCATCTTTGAAAAGGATATTCTATTGCGTTGTTTTTTAATAGCGTTTACCAAATAGAATCACCAGGATTTACTGTTCTTCTAATATTACTCTCTAACCGATCCTTTCTTTTCTTTAATTCAACCATACAATAGACCACATATATAGATCCGCTGCGCAGTTGCAGTCAATACTGATGCAAAAAAAAAGAATTGTCATGTTTATTAATTATTACAACATGAAATTTTTAGTTGAATAATTTAAATTTAATAATGAAATACTAAAAATAATGATAATTTTCTTTAGTTAAATTAATAATTTGTAGTTATATAATATCAACTAATTTTTAATGAAGCCAAGGAGATTTCAGGCCACATTCTCATGACGAAGGTCTTTTATAGACCTTGTCATAGCGGCTGTCAAATGCGCCTTCTCTGAGCAATACACGGAAACTCGAGAATTATAACTAAATTATATGTAACTGTTTATTAGGAAAATAGCGGAAGTTCTGAGATCATCTATTTTCGCGTTTTTATCTGCATTTTTTTAACGTAGTATTTAGAAAACGTAAAAGAGCTCTATGTTCTCTTCGTTTACCATCATTCCCAATTGACTGATATATTACATGTCAAACCTGCACATCTGCATCATCGGTTATGGATGTTTACTTGCCGTAGTTCTTAAGACCAAGTGACTGTCACTCCCACAATTCCGATCTCATTGGGACAATTTCGCTTCATAGTAATGTAATCTTGCCTAGAGGAATCTGCTTACGAATTTCATCGGCATCGGTGGCTCAGGAGTTGCGTGGTCGCCTCTGATGCCCGAGGACGCGGGTTCGACCCCGGCCGAGGACGACGAGGATATTTTCAGGGGGAAAATCCTGAGATCACGCACTTCCTTCGGAAGGGAAGTAAAGCCGTTGGTCCCGTGTAGTCGTTTGCCGGCTGCACGTTAAGAACCCTTGCGAGGCAAAATTTTCGGCCCCTATAACGCCGTCCGGAAATGACCATGGCAGTTGAAAAGGACGTTAATAACAAACAAACCAAACCAAACTTTACCGAATTTCACTCTTTTACATACATAATAGACGTAGACTTTTTGGTCTTTTCTAACTTCCACCCCCGAAATCCCGACCCCAGTGGGCTAATCAAAACCAAACTAAGTATTGAATGTGCACATGTCCATAGTAAGTTACATTCCGAATTTCAACTTTCTACCTCAAAACATGCGGAAATTAGGAAGTAGAGAGACGGACGAAAGGACAAACGGACATTCTAAAACCAATAAATACTCCATTCTTCTGCTACCGAATAAAAAATTGAAATTAACATTTTTTAATATTGATTCATCTTTGCTCTAAGGCAAATCTTTGAGAAATCCTGGGAGTATGCAA
>JAHWFO010018451.1:0-15411 GCA_023313115.1 Rhysida immarginata | reverse complement strand
TATGAAGTGATCATGCGGAAGTACATTGAGCGCTATGACAAGTGCTTTAATAAACTTGGAAACTATGTGGAAAAATAGTTTAAAGGACAGGGTCTTTATAATTAAAGTTCCATTTTGACATGGCCATAAAAAAAACTACTAGACCAAAAGCTATAATACTTGGTAATATTATACAAGAGATCATGGGAAGTTCATACCTACACAGAACGCTATACTGAACTGTGCACTAAGAAACGTTGTCTGGTTCACCAATGTAGCTGCTGGTGATTTGGGCCACTGTAGCCCTTTTACACTTTCGTGCACACTTTTTGCGAAACGCTCATGATTTTCACCGAAATGCACCCACATAGGTGGATTTTTACACTTTCGTGCACACTTTTTGCCAAACTTTCCTGATTTTCACCGAAATGCACCCAAATTGGTGGATTTGCACGAATGTTCACTGCAAACAATGCGTACAAGTCTTCACTCGCTTCTGGAATCAATGCACAGTGGACGGCAATCAGCAGGATAGCGACTCGTCGTTTCTCCATCCGTACTAACAATACCTAGACAGAAGGCCTGATAACGGAAACGTCATACAATGTTACATCATCATTGGTCGACCATTGTTAATCCTATTCCTGCCAATAACAAGCCCTAAACTTGGTCGAACCTAAGATGATGTAACAATGTATGACGTTTCCGTTATCAGGCCTTCTGTCTAGGAGGTTTTGTCCGTACACTACTTTTGATAAATACTCACAATAATTGCACGCGAACAGCCCACAAAACGCGCCATTTCCGAGATTGACATTCTGAGGCGCCTGGCCAACACGATTTGTCCTTTGTTGAAGTCTGATAAATCTGCTACTATTCCCATGCTGCAACCGAACAAACAAAGGTCGAGTCAAAAGCAGTGGCGGACTCGGGAGAGGGGGAGGGGGGGTTACAGTTTGACGAATTCTGGGCGAAGACTACTTACCATAAGGGTATATCGCAGTTTATTAAACGAAAAGAGTGGGAAGAAACGTCAGTACGAATTTGAATGCCATAGACATTGTAAAATATAGCAGAAAAATTGGTGATATGCGGGCTCCGTTGTCACTATTGGAGAAAGGGAACCAGTGCGCGAGCAGCAGCCGCCAAAATTTGCAGGGTGGAAGGTAAGGGTGTGATGTGACCAAAGAACGGACAGCACGACAGTGCTTCTCCCGCTTTTCGTCTGGAGACATGGGCCTGGGAGATGCACCATAGAGCCGAAGACCCAAAGAAGTGGAGGACGCAGCCCTACGGCAACAAGTGGAAGTCAACCCCGGCAGCACCACCCGTGGACTAGCGGCGGACATCGGCACATCACAAACGAGTGTGGTTTGATATCTGCACGCCATGGAAAAGGTCAACAGGAGCTGCCGAGTTGTGCCCCACGAGCTGATGCCCGCGCAAGCACAACAGTGTGTCGTCAACTGCAGGAAAAAAATCGTGGTTCTGTCACATCCAGCATACAGCCCCGACCTGGCACCTTCCGACAACCATCTCTTCCGATCCATGGCGCACTTCCTGCGTGGACGGCGCTTTGCCAATGTCAGTGAGGTTGAAGACGCCGTGCGTGACTTTTTCGCCCAGACCATCTTTCTGGATGAAGACCATCGTACATGATGGACTCTACTTTAAGTGGTTCCTGTCTGGTGCCCATTTAAATGTTTGCGCGCTGATCAGCCACTATTTTTGACTCAACCTCTGTACTACATTTAGAAACTCAGTTCAATGACTGTTTATATACAGAGGTATGAGCCGCGTTTGCGCTATATATTTTCTCAGGGCGAGCTCAATCGCTCATAAATTAGAAAAATTTTAAAACTGTTTATCTAAGGTTAAAAGACTGCACGGATATTTTTTAGAATAGTGGTAAAAGAATTCTTGGGAATCAAAAAAATTGCTAACCATAGACTAATTTTTTCCAAACTTTTGATTTACTCAAAGTTAGAGGTGGTCTTAATGTAATGTCTCAACAGTGTATGATGCTATACTAAATCTTCTATTTATTTTTTTAATTCATGTTTGTTTGTTTTTTACATTAGAAAGGATTTTTCGTTGAGGTAGGGGCTTTCGACGGCGTCGCCTATTCGAACACACTCTACTGGGAACGAGAACGGGGATGGACCGGACTCTTAATCGAAGCCAACCCTGACCTATTTCCACAACTCTTGGAGAAGAACAGAAAAGCTTACGCACTTTCTGCTTGCATTTGCGTCACCACTCACGTAAAAATGGTTTGTTGGCTATTTCTAATCGACAATATGAAAATATTTGTTGTTCAGAAAAACAAAATTAATATCGTCGGTATAAATTCAATTTAATCAAGAAAAAATTTTGAAACACCATACATATACAGAGATTAATGTTATATTAAGACTAATATTAATATCGTAGGTATACTGGAAAAGCTGACCAAACCAAGTCTGGAATAGAGATTTGGTAAGTTGTAGTTTTGATTCCTATAGAAAGAAAAATACATGTAACTGAAGATAAAAACAGGTCATTAAGTGAAATCCTTAGTTTACACATAAAATTATTGTATCTGTACAGGAAAAAATGATCTTATTTAGAAATTAGCTTTCAAGTACTTGAATAAAGTTGCACGGTTTGTCCAGTATTTCATTTATCATAAAGAATTTAAGTTTAATGCTTTCATCTCAAGATTATTGAAAATTGAACTTGTCAGTTTTTCCAGTATACCGACGATATTCGTTTCTTCAGCAATCTTAATTGTATCACTCAGTCAATGAATATTCAATGCAATGATTAAGCTTTTTAATTTTGATTTGATATTAACTCTGTGTTAAAAGTTTTTATTAATTTGCGATTGAATTTTGACTTCTTTAGTAAACTAAAATTTCCCGTATAAAATAAACGGAAATATGTTCTGGAGTAAAATAAACGGAATTTAATGGCTTAAAGGCAACCACAAATAATCTTAACCGTTTGGAACTACACTTCTAACACAGATGACTACAGTCCGTTTCAAAAGTTTGGAATATCCTAAGTTAAATGCATTCTAAGTAAATTAAAAAAAGTCACGCTAAAAACTTGACCGAAGTGCTTTTGATGTCTGAATGTCAATTTAATTATTGATCCCTCCATTGATGATAAATGCACTATCCTATCATATGATATTTTTCCTTATCGAAAATAAGGGCATTTGGATTCTTATTAACGACTAGCTGATATACCCGGCGTTGCTCGGACTCTTTTTTGATGAAAGTTTGCAATATCTGAATGGGAATATACCGTACATTAAAAATTAACACATTAAAACAGTAAAAATTCATATAGAAAAACCGAAAAAAAAACTTTTAAAATATTCCTAATGGATGGCCTTGTAACAGTTCTCCCCGGTTCGTGTTAGAATGTTGTGTATAGCTGAGCGAGTTTACCCATAGTGCAGGAGAAAGAATTTGTGGAATAATATGTATGGCTACGAAATTAGGAGGAAATAGAATGGAAATGAGACAATGGTTTTATCTGACGTTTTTTCAGCCCTGCCTATGGCTGTATTTCTTCTATTTTGTGTGACCTGACCTTTAAAAATTCCACAATTCCAAAATTCTCTTCTTGGGTGGCGATGGATGCACATGATCGTTTGTGTCTGTGCATTCTGCAATTCCAACAACTGATAAACTGTTAGGAAATAAAGAAATTAAACTGGAGCAAACTCCAAGCATCGGGTAAATGATATTAATTAGAAAAATGGATAGAAAAATTCTGCGACTTGGATTCGAACTAGGAACTCGACTGTCATGGTCGACGCCTCTACTAATTGGGCAGACACCTGAACAGCCATGCTATCACTGTGTCTTACAAACAACCGAGTAGTCTTTACCTAATGTTTTGGTGTTTGCTCCAGTTTAGTTTCTTTATTTCTTATTGTGTGTTCATCAAACTTTCTGATGGTTTGGATAGGAGAAATTCACGATCTGTTTGCTTTCCTCCATTGGGCTTTCCTTCTTGACAACTTGGTTGTCTTTAAGACACTTAGTGACAACATGGCTGTTCAAGTGTCTGTGATAGCCGAATTGATAGAGGCGTCGACCATGACAGTCGGGGTTCCTGGTTCGAATCCAGGTCGCAGAATTTTTCTACCAATTTTTCTAATTAGTAAACTGTTGCAATTCACACTCTGCTCTCGAGGTAGTGAAGCAAAACTGGTGCATTGCATCACTTGGTGTGATCTGGCAGTTGAACTTTCTTCTGTTGGCACATTTGCATCGAGAGCCACAGGGTCACTCACCACTTGTTTAGTTCAAGCAGTGTGCTGGAAAAACCGATACAGCATCGAGTGAAGGGGCTGCTTTCTCTGCCGCCTTTCCACTGTTTCTCATTAGTCTGCTTACCCTCCATTATTTCCATTTACTGCTCATTTTTAAAACTTTTCAAGAAAATGTTACATTCTAACAACTATCAATTCTAAGAAAAGCACAAAGGACAGGAATTATATGTATAGTTAAAATTTCCGACGCCTTCTCACTGATTCTCAGAGGAGGAAGACCCTTCCAGCTGTATACTGACAACCATCACGCGAATTTTAAATTATGGTCAGGAAATTAGGAAGCCCGAAGAATATTGTTTTGTATAAGAGGGTTGTCCTCGATTTATGCATGTAAGTCGTGTGTCCTCAACATAATTTTATTAATGATATTTACAAAATGATCAGTCTTGAGATTCATTTACATGTCTTAATGAACATCTCTTACATACATAACTATTTGATTGGCTGAATCTGGTATATTTTCTCCAATTTGTGTATTTAATTAGAGGAAACAAAAAAAAAATTATTCAAATCGGTCAAGCCGTTTCTGAGTTTTAGCGAGACTAACCAACAGCAGTCATTTTTATATTCTTTTGTATTTAGATTTTTTATTATCCCAAACCTTTGAAACAAGTGTGTTCAAAAAATTAATTTCAAAAATTTATTTCCATGAATGTATTATATACAGTAGAACCTCATTAATTCGAACCTCTTTAATTCGAAAACCTCTGTAAATCGAATTTTTTTTGTTCCCTTGGAAAAAAAATTCATTATTTGAAACCTCGTTAATTCAAAACCTCTTTAATTCGAATTCCCTTGAGATTCGAATTAAAGAGGTTCGACTGTAGTTTGTTTTGATAAAAAAAAAAGAGACACATTTTCTGAAGAGATAACCGCTGTTGAGCTGAATAAATTTCATGAGCTATTTTAGTCAACAGCGTAATGGAAATTCTTATGAATTTGCTTAAAATTGCATTTAACTTGGGATATTCCAAATTTTTGAAACGGAATGTATGCTCTCGCTGAATCAACGTTTCACTGTTTAAAGTTAAAATGTTTCTTAAAATTAGATATATTTGAGAAGATGGTTGGTTTAGGTTGGTTTATTAGAAATGTTGGCGTCCTCTACTAAGGTCATTTTGTGCCTTTTACACAAGTTATATCTGTACGCAGCCCGGGACAAACACAAACATCCATGCCCACATGCTGAAATCGAACCCACGACCAGGCGGACTCGAGAACTAGAAAGCCTACGCCCTAGCCCTCTCGGCCACCTGGCCGGCTTGAGAAAATCGATATTTAACGAAATTGTAACCTCTAAGAATCAATTGTTTTAATTATTTAAGAGTTTATATCTACCTAGTGCATAATTTTTACATAAATATATAGTAAACACAATAACGCTTGATGTACACTTGACAGAGAACAAATTAAATCTGCTTTTCGGAACATTTTAGAAAAATTATCTTGTCTGAAGTTAAAAACACTTTAAAAAAGACAGAAAAACCATTTAACATTTTATTAATTATATAAAAATTAACTGGTTAACATAATACAAGGTAGAATATTATTTAGATAAGAAAACAAAAACGAAAGTGGCATAATTATCTAATTCTGCTTAATTTCTATTTAGGTGCGTTTCCGCAAACAAGGCGCTACTGGAAAACTCCTTCCAAACAGTGGTACTGTAAAGAATAGTACTGATATCCTACTTCCTTGCTTCCCTATTTATTCCATTATCGCAGCCCTTGGTAACCCGACTATCGATCTCTTCTCCTTGGACATCGAGGGATGGGAGATAGCGGCTCTCAAAACAATCCCTTTCGGTAAAGTGAACATTCTGCTCTTTCTTGCTGAGCATTTAAATCTGCCAAGGGGTTATCGACAGCTCACAAAAGCCATGAAACGCTTTGGGTATGAAACTAAAGGAAAACATTACTATGACGGAATATATATTAAAAAGAACGAACATTAATCAATCTGAGAAATAGCGACATCAATGTTGTTTATCAGTAATCGTAATCCTAAACTATGTCATTATTTCATTAAATGTTTTATATTTGTCTAAGAAAGTAATAAGGCAAGAAAGCATTACGCATAAGCACAACCAAAATAAAAGGTCTGAGAAATGAGAACCTATTCTGTAGTAAGAGAAAAAATGATAGCAGTAATTAATGTGGTTAGTAAGAGATTATTACATGTATAAAAGAAATATTAATTTTTATAATGCTTCATAAATTTTGCAAATTACTTAAAATTTTTTTGATTAGCAGTTTATTTTATTAATAATGAATATGTTGTAACTATTTAATATTTCCTCTTCGGAGAAAATGTTGGGCCAGAATTTCCTCTTCAGAGTAAATACCGTGCCAAGATATGGACCCAGTTAAATTTTTTTCGTAAAATATAACAATGTATTAAAAAAGTAAAGCTAAAAGTGATCACAAAATTTTTATATTTCATAAATTCATATAATTAAAATTACTCAGATATTTCATTTTTCATGTTTTAAATATTCGTCTTCCTCCAATCTAAAGATTTGATTTAGTAAAATCACAGTAGTAGAATTACCTTTGTTTCTATAAATTATGTTATATGGCATAAATGATATCAAATAAACGCTCAGATGTTTTAATAAATAACTTGTATTATGTAGTCTTCTTCAATCGTCAAAGCCTATTCGATCATCAAATAATGCACAAATGCTTCAGCTGTCTTTCTAAAGAGCAACCAAGTTCTCATATACACTGAGTGAGCATATTATAATGACCACCCTGTCAGTATCTCGTTGGGCCACCTTTTCCCTTTAATACTGCGGTGATTCTTCGTGGCATTGATTCCACGAAATGTTGGAAGGTGGTGGGAGGAATCTGACACCATGACCGATGGATAGCACTGTCTATTTTTGCTAGATTGGACGGTGGTGGATCCAGCCGTCTGATGGTTCGTTCCACTTCGTCCCATAAATGCTCAATTGGATGAGTTCTGGGGATTGTGGGGGCCACCGAAGTAAGGTAAAGTCCCCCTAATGTTCCTGGAACCACTCCTGCACAATACGAGCTCTGTGGCATGGCGCATAGTCTTGCTGGAAGTAGCCATCTCCATTGGGGTACGCCATCAACATCACAGGGTGGACTTGATCGGCGACGATATGGAGGTATGCTGTGCCATCCAGACATTGTTCAACACGTATTAACGGACCCAACGCATACCAGGAAAATATTTCCCGGACCATAACACTGCCCGCACTGGCCTGAAGGGAGTCCATGCTTTCGTGTTGTTTCCGCCAGATTCTCATGCGGCCGTCTGCAAGATATAACTCGTCAGACCACATGATTTGTTTCCACTGCTCGATAGACCAGTCCTTTTGCTCCTGAGCGAATTGGAGTCGTTTCCGCTAGTTGGCTGCAGAGAGCAAAGGTGTGCGGACAGGTCTTCGGCTTCCGTATCCCATGCGACAGTGCATTCAGAGACCGTTTTGAAGGACCCTTGATTAAGGTCAGCAGTGATTTGATGCACAGTTGCCCTTCTGTTATCCTTTACCAGTCGTGACAATCTCCGTTCTGTCCGACCATCAACCATCCGCGGGCGGCCACAACGCGAACGTTCAGACCCCGTCTTCCGGCTAACCGTCCAGTCTTTAAATACGTTAACGACGGCTGCTCTTAAGCACCCCACGAATGCTGCTGTTTCGTTGATACTCGCTCCATAGCTCCGAGCATCTAAAATCATACAATCATCCCGCGTTCGAAGGCTGTTAAATCGTGTAGTTTACCCATAATTGAAGAATGGAACACGTCTACTGTTGTCGACGACACTTAGCTTCCCTTTATATATTGGTCCGGCCCGCTAGCAACATTGTGGCGACGTCCGTGCGCGTATTTGCATAAACATGTCAGGTGGTCATAATAATATACTCACTCATTGTATACAGAGGAATCTAAAAAGGAACCACAAACTTTGCCTTGCATTGTTGGTCATGACGTATATGCTGTTGATCCTTGCATACTGTTGGTGCATTGCGTGTTGATACCATTGTTGATAACTATTATTGCACAATGTTGCCTTGCATTGTTGGCCAACAGTGGAGATTAGGGAAATGGTCAGCAGAATATCTCATATTTTCTTTGCAGTAGAAACACTCGAGAGATATAGCCTAATGAGTCGCCACTTTGGCAATGTGTTTGCTTGCTGTTAGTGCCGCCAAATTGTATTCAACTTATTTCTTTCTATGATAAGTTTAAGAATTTTAATTCCGCTGGAAATATTTTTTTTAGCTTTAACTCTACTATGACGTGTGCAATGTTTAATCGCATATTTTTTTTAAGCTAATTGATATCCTCGGCATTGCTCGGGCTCTTTCTTGATGAAATTTTGCAATATCTGAATATGAAAACAGAGTGAAAATGAATACATGAGAAAGCTTAGAATTAATACAGTAAAAATTCACAATGAAAAATCGAATAGAATTGTTTTAAAATGCTCTAAATGGACGGCCCTCTCCAACTACGACACAGCTAGCCTAAATAACACTGTACAACAAATTTGAACTTTTTTTTCTGACCTTTAGATGAAACTGATTTTGTATAAACAAAAGGTGCTTGCTTCATATATCAAAACCCAAATAGTCCATCACGTACCGTATTTGTATGAGACCTGCTTCTCAGAGAAATGTAACAGAAGCTTGATTATAGAATACACAAACACTAAAATGATTTCTTTGACCGTTTCCTCTTGTAGGCATGTGTTTGTGTGTACCTGATAACTGACCGGCAATATTTAGCTAGCATGCTTTCATTCCATCGTTAAGCTCTGCCTGTGTGATTTCATAATTTGAACATGTCATAGATGTAGATGGTTGAACGTCAGGTTCTTCATGGTTTGGGTCATCGGAGTTGTCTTCCCTCCTTTTCACCTAAAGGACATATTTCATGTTGTACCGTGTAATTTCTTGGCCACATAATCTTACTTTAGATGTATTCTCGCTCTGCTGTGGTGAACTTCGACGATACAACGGATGCTCACATTCACCCGTTATAATTGGCTCTACCAGGGTTCTATTATATCATTTAGAGCAGTGGCCATCTTGCAGTGGCCGACTCCTTTTTCTTCAGGTAATCACCAAGCAAGTTTTGGTAGTCAATTGCATTCATTCACTTATTAATAAATGTAATGTCAGACTTTCCATGAAAGCTGAGATTAGCCCATGCCATAACTGATCCTCCTCCTTGTTGTCGTCTTTCTAGTTCTCGAGTCCGCTTGGATGTGGGTTCGAATCCCGCCGTGGGCATGGATGTTTGTATTTGTCTCCCGGGCTGCGTACAGATATAACTTGTGTAAAAAGCGCAAAATGACCTTAGCAGTCTACGCCTAAATTTCTAGAACCTCCCTGCCCCCACTTGTTGTTGCCTAGCCGATTCTTAACGTAAATCATACCATGTATTGAGAGTAATCTCGTGACGTCCCAGTGGCTCACACTGCCCAAGCCGCCATATTGCGGGGCAAACCGTGGGTGAGAACGCAGGAATTACTTGCATTGAGATGCAACTTTTACGGTCATCAACCAATAAATTTGCGTTGTCTAATTACGCGAAACAATTAGATTATCCTTCCAAAAGAAGACATATTAAAAAACTTAAACTTGGCGAAGGAATTTATATAAAAGACCCTTACGCAATAAAATAAGACGAGTGGATGAACGATCCTTCACTTTGGCCCTACGTAGAGTACGGAGACGTTTACAACTACCTCATTGAAACTGCGGCACTATTTAATATGCATGTTTTATTTGTTTTATTTGGCCTTAAAATTTTCATTTTCTCCTCTTATTTATTTAGCATACTCTTTCAAAAAAGAATCGCGTTCATTAATAATTTCTACTCTTTTAATGCCCGTTGAATAATAGTGAAGATAAAACGGATGAAACTTTTTAGCACATTTTCTATATATAGAAATGTGCTTATGTGATCGGTTTGTCCAGCTGTCCGTCCGTCCGTCCGTCTGTAGACAATCCCACAATTCATTGCGTTGCATGTATTGAATTGCATGTATTGCAATCTCACAATTCATTCAATCATGTCTTGAATTGCTGGAAGAAACGAATTATCCTCGCATTTGGTAAAACGCGTGTTGAGAACATGAGTTCGGTTCTCCGCGTGCTCTAAACGTTAATGAGATGGTGTGCGTGCAGGATGCACGTGTTTGACGATTATTAAAAGGGCAGTTCAGTCCCTAAATCAAGAAAAATTTTTTTATTCCTAGGGAGCTTAGCATTTATTACGATAACTTGAAAACGAATTAACTTTTTCAGTCTGTTTTCACCAATCCATTAAAATGGGACAGAGTACGCAGAAGTACGAACGTGAGATAGCAGGAATAAGTACGTGCTCTAATAGCACGTGCTTTAATGGTAAAATTATGATACCCTCTTAAACATTTCCTATAACAAGATATGGCATGTAATATATCAAACAAATTGTCACAACATATCATGAACGAATATAAAAGAGTAACTAGTGATAGCAAGTATCGGTCTAATGACACGTGTACGTGCAAGGATGTCTCATGAATGAATATAACGGTATATAGTGATGTCTGAATTGTTTAGTAGTACGTGTTTTAATGGTACCAAGTGGTACCATTGGAACTTTCAATGCTAAGATATGGCATGTAATATATCGAACGATCGTAACAAGGTGCTATGAGTGAATATCACGAGAAAATAATGATAATGGTTATTGGTTTACTAGCACGTGCCCTAATAGTGCCCTATGAAACCATATGGTACCATTGGAACTTTCAATGCTAAGATATGGCATGTAATATATCAAACGACTCGTAACAACGTGCCATGAGTGACTATCACGAGAAAATAATGATAATGGTTAACAGTTTAGTAGCACGTGCCCTAATGGTGCCCTATGGCATGATATGGTACCATTGGAACTTTCAATTCTAAAACATGGCATGTAATATATCAAAACTCTCGTAACAACATGTAATGAGTGAATATCATGAGAAAATAATGATAATGGTTATTGGTTTACTAGCACGTGCCCTAATAGTGCCCTATGAAACCATATGGTACCATTGGAACTTTCAATGCTAAGATATGGCATGTAATATATCAAACGACTCGTAACAAGGTGCCATGAGTGAATATCACGAGAAAATAATGATAATGGTTATTGGTTTACTAGCACGTGTCCTAATGGTGCCCTATGCAACCATATGGTACCATTGGAACTTTCAATGCTAAGATATGGCATGTAATATATCAAACGACTCATAACGAGGTGCCATGAGTGAATATCACGAGAAAATAATGATGATGGTTATTGGTTTAATAGCACGTGCCCTAATGGTGCCATATGATACCATATGGTACCATTGGAAATTTTAATGCTAAGATATGGCATATAATATATAAAACAACTGGTAATAACCTGCCATGAGTGCATATCACGTGTAAATAATGATAATGGTTATTTGTTTACTATCGCGTGCCCTAATGGTGCTCTATGATACCATATGGTACCATTGGAACTTTCAATGCTAAGATATGGCATGTAATATATCAAACGACTCGTAACAACGTGCCATGAGTGAATATAACGAGTAAATAATGATAGTAGCAATTGGTTTTGTAGAAAATGTGCTCTCTTTATCCGCTTTGGCGGTAAAATCATTCTTGTTTAAACTTACGATCTGTGTGAATGATATGATTAGCAAATTTTGATTATTATTCGTATATTTTATGGAATTAAAATGTTCTCTATACGTGAAATTGTTTACCCCTTATTCGTATGCAAAATTTGTCACATCTGTTGCAGGTTAATTTGTAAATTTCGCTATTATCAAATAGACTTATTTAACAACTTAAAGACATCTTAAAATAAATTTTCCAACAATGGAACTTTAACAATAGTTTTATATCATCACAATTTTATTGTTGAATACAATGAACAATTCAGAATAAATTAAAACGTCATTTGATTCTTGAAAATGATGAAAAATAGAAATAATTTTCGGGTCTTTATATTTTATTTAACGAACTTATTGCAAAAGTTTGTTAAAATATATTACATAACAGTACAGATATCTCTTGAAGAAGTTCTTGAATTTACCCTTAACAAAATGCTGTCCACATAGATAAGAATATTGGGTTGGTTTCCAACGGTTTCTATCCACGGCATTTATCCATTTTGCACGGCGATCAGAATCGGCTGGAAACCGGTGGAAAGAAATTTCAGATTTTTTTTTTTGGCCCGATTGAACAATGCACCGCTACGGACGTTCACCATTAGTAAATTGGTATAATTATTAAACCGAAGACACGGTTTACAACATAAAATATTAGTAAAATCATAGAAACCTTAGCACATTTTAATGCTATCAGGATGGCTTTTTGCACCGCACACACTGCGCCCTCTGTCCACGATTTTTAGAAACAGGCGTTTGTTATGTTTACTGATTACGCTCTATACTGCCAACAATCTGGACCATCTAGATTAAATTTTTTTCATCTCTGAAAATGATTTCTTTCCATTTGTCAGTCCATTCCATCCACTAGCACCTTCCAATTGTTGATTTACTCACTTGGAGGTTGGGTCTTTCTGCTATTGTTCTTAATGAGGTACCTTTTTTGGTAACATATCTTAATATAAGGCGTTTGGCAGCAGCTGTTAAGTTTTCTTTATTCCGTATTATTGTTCATGTAGACGTAATAAATTAGCTGCCATACAAGGTGATCGTTGTAATCTTCTTGTAATTTCCCTTATAGAGTACCCTTCTTCATTGAGGGCTGTGATTTGCCCCTATCTGTCAGAGGTTTTTTTTCTTCCTATGGCTAATATTTGCTACACAAGTTAGACTGAGATTGCCGCCATTTGTAATTTGAAATTAATGACATCTATTGACATAAAAGCAAAGGTGTTCATATATTTATGGGACAGGGCAAATTTTAAGGATATAAATTTATTCACATTTCTCGGCATTTATTTCTTGGGACAATCGTTTTTTGTGATGAATTCAATCCCGTAGGAATAAATAAATTACTTTGACTCAAATTTTATATCTGCAATAATTCAGTCTGTGTTCCTTAAGCTACGGTCACACTTTTAAATTTTCAGCCGCGCCTACAACCGCAACTGTAGCAGCAATAGGCCCCGTACAAGCGAGAAGTGGGCGAACTCTGGTGAGCATTTCGGGCTTAAGCATTGGGAGAGGGCTTTATTCACTTTACTGTCGGATAACAGTCATGTCGTGATAATGCATGTATGTTTTATTCTTGCAAACTTTGGTGCCCCCCTAATAAAAACCTAATATTATTGTTTGGATATTAAAAGATTTTATTGTGATTATTTTTGATACAGCAATTGTTTAATAAAATGTTCGAAATAAAACTTTTCTATTTTTGGGATTGTTTCTAGTAAAAAATTTCTATCATATTTTACATTCACGATGATGGCGTCCTTTTAGACCCGTAACAAATAAGGACACCCGTGTTTGAGTATAATAGGGGCGTTTCTTTTTCAGTTGCCACTCATAGTCAATATAAACTGTATAATTTACATATGATAGAGTTCCATCAATAATGTTTTCATCTTTCCTTGAAAAGGGACATTTTCTTTCCAGAAGTTTAAATTCATCTTTGCTGTTGATGATTCCGTCAGGGCTGCAACATAACCAATGAAATGATGGATGAATGACCAACCCTATTGTTGTCACCCGTTGATTCGTTTTAAAAATAAAGCTCGATCTTGCTGCAGGTTCCATGTTGAGTCCGTATCTTGTTGCATGTGAGCCTTTAAATTTAGAATTTAGCTGAGTACACAGTCTTTCGAAATTCGATTTTCGTGGGATCACTTTGTGGCATTTCGAACTTGAAATCCTTACTTGTCGTAGATTATGCCACAGCTGCATTTTGCTTTGATCGTTGGTTACAATGGCATAATGGACAATTTCATCATAAGTCAGTTTAATTTTTGCATCGTAAAAAGCTTTTTCATTATCTTAAAGCTTGTATGATTTTCGTTTAAAAATAAGCTTGTTGTTGTTTTGAATTAAGTCGTAAGAACAGTAGTTGCTATCGTTTATAGACCTGTTCTTTAGAAGTGTTTCGAAAAGTGACTTCTTTCCTTCCAAGAAAACAGAATTTATCACTGTTCGAAGAATTTCTTCGCATTCTGTAACTATCGAGCTACTCGAATTTGCTTGCGTGATGTGATAAAACGGACAATCAATACCCGGGAATATCTTCATAATAGTTTCTGGTATCATTACTTCTTCCCATTTTTCGGAAAGAGGTCTTCAAGTTTCTTCTCCTTAGCATACGTTTCCTTGACGTTTGGGATTCCCCATTGTTGAGCAACAGTAGTGACCGATTCATCTGGCTGATTGTTAATATATTCGTATGTAGCAGAATAGGCTTACAGGTCCCAATTATCCCTCTTCTACATGAGCAGTGAGCTTTCGTTATTCCACGTTCTTGTGAAATCTTCGAATGAATAAAAATTACTATTAAAATCTTATATCAGGAGCTATCAGAAAGTAACGCCATTTATTTTTTTTCAAAGAAAATTACAAAACATACAGGTAAACAACTAAGTGCGGCTGAAACTGCAAGTCTTTATCTATTTTTCCACACAGGCACTATGACTATTTAGGTATTTATCCCGTAGCTGCACCAGTTTCAGAAAACCCCCCTCATAGAACTCCGTTGGATGTGAATACAGCCAATGGCGCAAGGCAGATTTGAGTTCCTCGTCAGTCTCGAACCTCTCACCTCCCAGAAATCTCTTCATGGGACCAAAGAGGTGGTAATTCGAGTGCCAGGGGCATTAAGTCCGGACTGTAGGTTCATTAAGTCCAGAACCTCCCAACCGAAACGGACCAGTTTTGATTAGACGACGTTGACCCTTTGCGGCGTGCGTTGTCATGAAGAAGTCGAGCATCGTTTCCTCTTTCTAGTCACTTATCCCGAATACTCGTAAAAGCAAAACTTATCCTGACTTAGCGCCCTCGGACTACCACTTCTTTGATTCCATGAAGTGATTTCTGGGTGGTCAGATGTTTGAGAGTGACGAGGAACTCAAATCTGCCGTGCGCCATTGGCTGTATTC
>JAHWFO010018450.1:8709-25776 GCA_023313115.1 Rhysida immarginata | reverse complement strand
ATGCCGTTTAGAGTTTTTTACTAATAGGCAACTTTCTCAAGCATTCCCATTAATTTTAAAAGTTTCCTTATTATATAAAAACATGCTCATTATGTTTTTCAAAATATACTTAGACAGATAAATTAGAATTGAGACAACTGGAGAAGTAACATATAAATGTAAAAAACTAAATTTCAAATATCTTAAATGCATCAAACGTGCTTACTTGAAAGAGGGTGCGTTAATCGTTGCTAAATTACCGATTTTGAACCTCTAAAGTGACAATTTTTTTTTTCTCCATTAAACATAATGACTTCTTCTTTGGAATTTCTATAACGCCTGCGTTTTCCTTGAAAAAAATTAAAACGAAATTAAAATGCTTCCGAAAATAAAAGTATACAGTGGAGACATTTGCTAAAGATAACAATGGTGTTATAAAAAATGCGCAAAACATTAAGACACCACTTATAAATTAGTTTTTTTAATCGTACGGATATACACTGTCATATCACTGAATTATGACCACCCGCTTAGTAATGAGAGTAGCCACCCTTCGCCGCTATAACTGCTGCTAGGCGTCGTGGCATGGATGCAAGAAGTGCGCGGTATGTGTCCGATGGTATGGCAGTCCATTCTGCTTGAAGCCTGTCCACAGAGCTTCGAGAGTCATAGGTGGAGGGTCCAACTGCCGTACAAGGCGATCAAGGTGCTGACACAGATGTTCGATTGGATTGATGTCCGGCGAATTAGCGGGCCAAGGGAGCACTCGAAAGTCAGTAGAGTGTTCCTCGAACCAATCCAGAAGGAGACGTGCCTTGTGGCAGGGTGCATTGTCCTGCTGGAACACACCATCACATTGGGGGAACATCGTGAGCATGTACGGGTGTACCTGGTCCGCTACAATTGACAGATAGGCACAGGCATTCAAATTGCCCTGTAGACGAATCAGTGGACCTAACTACTCCCAACGAAAGATCCCCCACGCATGCACACTACCCCCACCAGCCTGTTTCCGGCCCACAGTAGCCTCCTGCAGTCTCTTTTCATGGCGTTCACGACGCACTCACCATCGCCCGTCAATCTTATGGATCAAAAACCTTGACTCGTCGGAGAAAGCGACCAAAGCCCACTCGTCTGTGGTCCAATGGCGGTGCTCACGTGCAAATTCTAGGCGTCGTTGACGATGACGCCTGGTCAACATGGGTGCAGCAACCATGCGTCGACTGTTCAGGCCCATCCGTAGCAGGGTGCGTTCAACGGTAATGTCGGATACACGTCTGTTGGCACCACCGTTGAATCTGGTGATCAGTTGATGGACTGTGGCTCTCCTGTCACCTTTTACGAGTCGTCGTAGGCGCCGCTCCCCGTTGGTCGATGGCTCGTGACCCTTTACAGCGGACCGTGAACAGTTACAAATCGCGCCGTTTCGTGGATGGTGCCACCTTGCTGTGATAGCCTATTATCATCTTTTTTTGGATGTCTGTTAAATCCGGACGTTTACCCATCTTGAGGCTCGTGCACCTGCCGCTTGATGCACCAGCTTTAAAGCTTTCTCAGCCTGTTATGCAAATTTTGCAATGTGTAATCGTTGTTGGGGCGAACGTGTGCGCGAGCCTTGAAGGGGGGCTGGTAATAATTCATTGATATCACAGTGTATAAGTAACACTGTTGGAAAGAGGAAAGCAGTATATTATCTTTTCATTCAGTTCTCTAATGCTTGTCGAAACATAACCCCGAGAACATTTTAAGATAGTTTTTATATTTCTGAGAATAGGGGAGTACGACTTCGGTAGTGCACTTACTAATTTACGAGTACGAGTCTCAGCTACTTATCAATTAATAAATCTAAAGGCTGTCTACAAATGTAGCTACAGATATAAATCAACTACTACTCGCCATATAAAAAACTAAAATTTACCACACTTTACACACATACTATAGTAGTGTGGGAGATTTTTTTTGACAGCACCGTGCGTGCGCAGGTGCATGCGCGGAGGAGCTGCGCCGTGACGAACAAAAATGGCGGAATCTGTGGTTGAAAAAGCACAATGCATGATCTGGTTTGCAAATTTGAAAGTGTTACAGCCGTTCAACGTGATTTTAAGACCCACTATAAAAGGAGGAATGCTCCAACATTCAACAGCATTAAACGTTGGTACCAGCAGTTTAAGGAAGAGGCGACAATTTTGCCAAGAAGAAGCACGGGGAGATCAGCGGTAGGGGAGGAGACGATAGGACAAGTGAGAGACGCACTCCCCGCAAATCACTTCGACGTTTATCGTTGGAACAAGGCATACCCCTTGCAATGTGCCAAAAGATTGCTCGCAAATACCTATCGGATTCAGCGTGTCCAGGCTTTGACCGAGGTGGATTACCAGCGGCGCCTTGCTTTTGTAGTGCCATTGTAAACTGTCAGAATGATGAGCCCAATTACCTGCATAGATGGATATTCACGGATGAAGCTACGTTTCATGTGAGTGGACGTGTCAATACACATAATACAATCATATTAGCAAGGTAATCCTCATGACTTTTGCTAGTTTGAGCGTCCTCTACTAAGGTAAACGTGTGGTGTGCGATTATGCGCCCTGAGTGATTAGACCTTTCTTTTTCGCGGAACGAAACTATCCATTGGCCTGCACACCTCGATATGTTGGAGCCAACGATATGAAATGAGTAGATCGCTTATGTGGCCGCCATCTTTGGGGCAATTTGAAGGCGGCGAAGAGTGGAACTAATCTCTATTGTTAGTGTAGGCGCCATTACTGTGGTTGGCAGAACAACGTCGCCAGCCAAAGCGCCATTACTATATATCCGCTTTGTCGCCAGCTGACAAAGCACCTCCCCCCGAACATCATCGTGCTTGTAGTTTGAAATTTCTTAAGCGACCTCTCCCAAATTTAGATGCTTTTTAATAAATGCGGTATATAATTTCATAAATACCTCTAAACAATCATTCTGGTATCATGGAAACGACGGTAACATGGTTGAATATCGACATCTTTTATGTATCAACAACCACGATATAAAAGACGACCAGGATTTTCACATGAGAAAGACATTGTAAGACGCAGAAAGATAAAAAACCACCTGTGAAAGGTCAGTGGTGAACCTATTACTACAATTTAAAGCTGGACAAGAAATCGGCATTGAGTTTTACTGTGTTTGTCTACGCAAACTTCAAACGTAAACATACGATGAAGGCCATTTTTTGCCAACCAAAGCAATGGCTGACAGGCTTTCAAATGGGGACGCGTTGGTGGCGCTGAAAGCAGCTCATGAGCGATCTACTCATTTCATATCGTTGGTTGGAACCAGAGACAAATGAAAGTAAGAGACTGGCAGTGCCCTATTCATTTTGCCGAGCGCTACTGGTGCCACCGGAAGTGCAGCGATCGCCATTAAGAGAATGGCAGAAACCTAAGGTGGCTTATGTTCTCAATGTTATTTCAGCTGTTTTTGTAGATGACTTCAAGAGGTATTAGTGAGCGTAACCTGTTTTCTGATTTTTTTAAAAAAACTTTATTGCATTAACTAACGATAACGTATACTTTTAATGACTTTCAATAGCCGATTCAATGCCTTACGAATTTTTAAAAGAGCACGTACAACTCGCAACTCCTATCGTTATTGTAATAATGGAGGCTTAGCCATAAACAAGTGAAAGCATAGATGAAGAAAACTGAAGAAGCAAAGTTATTTCTTCATCCATGGTGAAAGTAAATGAATCTAGAGGAAGGATGAATTTATTTTTTAAGTCTTAACTGATTTTTATTATTAAAAAAGTTGATTCTTGTAACTTAACAGTTTTTAATACCTAGTAAAGATTTTCATTTGTATTGCTAAATAAAAATAAATTTGAAGCCTCTTCATACAGTATTACCAATGGAGTTTCGAAAATAGCTTCAGTTACACAAAAAATTTAAATTGATTTATTCTTTATTGATTTTTAAATATAATAAGTCGTGATAAGACACTGCGTATATTTTCTCCACTTATTTTTTCTGTCAGTCGCTTGGTTTCATGGTGATATCGAATATTACAGTATGTGATGAAAATAAGTCTAATAAGTCGAAGCACATGATCGTCAGAAGGACTCATCTCAAATGAATGGTGAGTTAAATTAGTGAAAATATTAATTTTGTTTTCGGTTATAAAATGTAATGTTTTTGCTAGAATTTTGATGGGCATATTCAATTTAATTGCTCTTTGCTCTCCTAGATTATAAAATTCACTCCTAATGATTTTTTCTGAAATTTTGCAAAGGTATACTACATCTTTCGATGGTGTGATATGGCCTCCTTATTTTTTTTCTCAATGAAATTAAGGCTGTGGTAGTTCTGATATTGCTCTTTCAACGCTTCTTTACATTGAATGCAGATTATAGATTTAATTACAGACCTAGAAACGAATCCTGCCGAATCACAATATTTTGACAAGATTTTAATATCAGGGATTGGATAATATTGAGACGCGTCATCTGATACGGATTCATGATTATATTCATCAGAGTTATGCATGAATTAATGTTTTGTGCCCTGCACTCAATTTTAACCTGGTAAATTTAATGTCAATCAATCTGTCATTAATTTAATGTTTAATAAAAAATGTATAATTTTGTTGCCGAAATAAAAGATGTATCCACTTTTTACGAAGAATGTCATCCTTTGAAAATCTACAGCGCAAATGTTTCGTTTTCTAATTTTTTTGTTTAGCTTTGAAATAGCTGTTATACACGGGTGTAAGAGCTTGGTGCTTATTTCTTGCGTGACAGTTTTTTTTTAATATATTCATCACAATAAATACGTTTATACCTATGTTTACTGAAATATCAGATGTTTATATTACATGTATAAAAAAATTTAAAAAGCTGCGTCACAAAATTGTTTTAAGATAATAAAAAAAATGCAATTTTAAGTTTTGTTAATCTGATAATAATGGAATATTTGTAAAGGCAGGACATTTAAACTGGAAGGATATTTAAAAGTTCAATTGCTATCAATAAACAAACCTAACATAATTTATCAAATATTAATTGATTGTAAAATTTTAAATTAAAAGAAAACCAGGTAACCTAAAATATTTTTGAAAAGGTACTTAAATTGTTTTGTTTTTTTGTTATTTTAACAAAAAACGAAAAGGAAGAAATAATTCTCAATAAAATAATCAGTTTATTAATCCAAATATTGTAATAAGCAATTAACTAATAATATAATTACTTGTGAACTGAAGTATTGGATCTTTTTTAAAAAAAAACGATTTGACCAATATGTATGAGAATTTCGTCCAGTTAGTTAATAGAAGGGGGGATTATAATTTGTACATCTCGTACTAATCAACAATAAATTGGATTATAATTAGTGAACTGTATATTTTATTTTATAACCTTCAAATTATAATTTATAAAGGAGAATTTTCCTAGTTGATTGTTTAATATAACTCGTCCTCCTTTTCCATTTAAACTTTTTTTTTAATTTATGTTTAAGAATAACTTCATTTATCACCAAATAACGTTTTATCGGATGGGCCGATTTGGATGATTATTTTTTTGTTTAATAGAGCAAGTTTTTCTGGTGGTCCCATAATAAATTCATAAATTCATCCAGATATTATATTATAAAAAATAATTGTTTGCGATTGATTCACATGCATTGCCTCCGGCGATCAGCGTTTCTTGCCAATCCCGTAATGGCGGCGCGAAGGCACCTCTAGAGGGGAGGTCACTGCCAGTCTCTTTCTTCATTTGTCTCTGGTTGGAACCAAGGCTTTTTCTATACAGGTTGGAAAGTCGCGTGACATCACTACAGCAAAGTTTGGTCCAATTTTTTCTTTGCTCGTCAGATGGCGCAAAAGACAGTAGTGGGGAGATTTCTGATTCATTCTATAGGATTGTTAACAAAAATCGTCGAAATAATTTTAATTTAATTGATTTCTTTATTTGATTTTCACCTCAACATTTTAAACTTTAATAAATAATTAATTTTAATCGCTATCATTAAACAATGATTAAAGGCAATTTTTATATTATGTAATCAAGACCTCCCAATCATTGCTTAAATTATTTTGAAGTTTATTTAATAATAGTGGTGGTTAATTTAATCATCTTTAATTATCGTTTTGTGATATTCTGGAGAAATATCACAATGAATTGATCGGTTGGTGTTAACGTCCCTTCAACTACTATGATCATAACAGGACAGCGTTATAGGGTCCGCAACTTTTGCCTCGCAAGGGTTCTTTAACGAGCAGCCGGCAAACGACTACACGGGACCAACGGTTTACTTCCCTTCCGAAGGAAGTGCGTGATCTCAGGATTTCCCCCTGAAAAATCCTCGTCGTCCTCGGCCGGGATCGAACCCGCGTACTCGTGCATCAGAGGCGATCACGCAACCGCTGAGCCACCGAGGCCGATGACAATAATTGATAATAATTTATGTAAACGGATTTAATAATACATGTACCGTTATCCAACAAATCGACATTTAAATTACCATATAGATAACTCTAGTTCCTCTAGTTCTCTAGTTGTAAGTTCACCATTAATATAGTGAATAAATATTTTATTTAAGGAAAATAAAATGACAGCAGAGGACGGGAAATCGTTTCTCCCCCTTTCCTCCCCCGTTTCTCTTGAGACGCTAGTGAGAGAGAGAGAGAGAGAGAGAGAGAGAGAGAGAGAAACGTGGGGGGGGGGAGCGAACGAAAATCACGTTGCTATCCTTAGAAGAGAGAGAGAGAGAGAAGCGATTGAGAGCTGAAAAGAGAGGATGGTGCGGTGGCCAGCACTGTCACGCATCTTAAACTCTTATGAACGGATAATACCAAGGCTTTTTTTGGCTACATGTGAGAAAAGTGGCTTGAAAATTAAATTCACGAACATTTCGCTGTCAACACACGATCCGAATATTTCTTATCCACGCTTTCCCTCTAACTGGATCACTTTTGGAGCTCTAAAGAGTTTAATATTCGGATCATACATCTTATAACCCGTTTTGCAATTCGTTAAAGAAGAAGTTTTCATTTTTCACGGATTGTTGGAAACAAAAACCTTAAAATACTTGAGCAAAAAGTTCAGTCGATAAGTTGAAAACCTATACTAATCCATACTGAGCGATAGAATTTTCCTCCACTACGGTGTTCGCAGCGCCGCTCTGTCGGCCAGAGAAAATAATGTCCAAAGCTCTTAACATGAGATTTTCCAACCTGTATAGAAAAAGCCTTGGTTGGAACCACAGAGTAAACAGAGCGATCATGCAGCATTAGATGTGTCGCAGCCATCTTTTGGTGGGACTCAGATCGCAAATTCCACGGTACTTTCCATGTGTTTAGGCACGTATTTGAGGGTAGGGAATGTTTTTTTTCTACTTTAGCTAACGTGGAATGAGTGAACAACATGCCAAACTACTGCGTGGCATACTGTAATTATAATTTAGAATTATTTTTTTTTCCTATTTCGAATTTTTTTTTCTATCATCACAAAGTTAATTCTTATTAAAGCTAATAGTATGGTCATTTCCACGGAACCTCTTTTCGGTATATTTTTCATTTGTTGAGCTTATACGTTACGTGTTAGTCATTAAGTACAAGTTCTAAAGTCCGAACACCTAGGCACCAGTGTTGACACAAATTAGAACTGCGGTTTATTCTTCTAGATATCTAATAGCTATATTAATGTAAGAAGCACTCTCTTAATTTACGTGCCTATGTTAATAATCATAATTTACTTAGGGAACGACTTGGTGATTTCTGGGTGGCCTATTCCCAACTAACTGTCCGACAGATGGCGAAATTGGCAGTATCAAAAACAGGTAATAAAATGTGTGCCGATGTTTTTCAATGTAAATAGTTTACTTGCAAACTCCAAAATTACAGAATGATGGAGAAATTACAAAATTGGAGAAAATTGAATGTTAAGAACTGTTAAATGAGTTCAGCCTTGATAGCAAGTACGATGACGTTCAAATGCAGCATCATTTTGGCATATTCACCAGTTTTAAGCTCTCGTTAACTATTAATATTAAGATTATGATAACACGTTCCATCTATTTATTACTCCCCTTACTCGACATTTTAATTCAAAACTTAATTTGGGAAGCTTATAAGCGTGTAATCTTTAAAATTTCATTTTTTAGGTGTGTCGACTTTATGTACCAAGAACTGGTGGATCTGGTCCCGTGCCAATAACTCATGGATCCGCTAATATTCTTTTTCCCGTTAGACTTAGAAATTCATGAGATGATGGAATATGCCTTCTTATACAAAAGATACGTATAGATTATTCTTTCTTCCTTATTTTTTTCTTGTATAAGAACCATGTTTTCCACTCAGGACAACAAAATTACGGTGGACACTCAAACACTTAGCGATAGGGGAACCGTAATGCCCCCGTCCTAACTCCCCATCAAACACAAAAATCAATTCAACACATATGTGGAAATATGGTTCTAAAATTTTGTTTGACTTTGTTGTATCATTAGCCTAGTTGGGGATAATTTATCTTTACTCTTTAAGCACAGACAACCACAAAGTAATTTTAGTTCTTGCTTATTATGGGCGGGGGTTTAATTTTAATTTCTGTAACTGGGAGCTTGAAAATTTTAGATTTCAGATTTTTTATTTTTTTTTGCCTTTGTTTTCAGCTGAATGAGGTTTTAACTCCCAAATTAAAATCTAGTTGAGGAAAACTTAAATTGCTTATTTAATTTTAAATTTAAATACTACAATTTTTAATATTAAATTTTTAATCTAAAAATTAAATTTAAAAAAATACTATTTCTTAATATTGCAAAAAAATTTTATTAATTACTTTTGCGAGAGCTTTCATTAAAATTTATCTGTAAGAATAATTGAAAATTTCTTTCGTATTTGATCAAGTAAACTCAGCATAAATTCAAAATTATTACAGAAGATTTTTAGCGATAATTAGCAAAATTAGTTAAAATTAGCATTTCCTGGGTGACGAGTTCGAATTTGATGGAGTGACGAGACGATTGTGACGACGTGTGTGTCATTGAGCTGTGATGACAACATAGCAGAAAAGGAACTACGATGGAATGGGTATATGGTTGGTTTTAGGGAAATGGTAATGGTTTAGCTCTAGGAAAATCATCCAGGCAGGTACCACAATGAGGGATTCTTAAAGTGTAATAGTTAAGTTTTGGGACATTCGTGGTTGTCTGTGCTGTGATTACCAAGTAGTTACTAAATTGCATTTGAACCTTAATTAGAATGTAGGTTAATTAAAAAAAAAGATTAAATTTTGGTATAATTCTCGTTCAGATCGCCCCCCCCCCCATCAAAAATTCAGATTTTATCTTTCAAGGCTTGTTGATAAGTTTATTTGCAACTGATTTAATTCGGTGAAGATATGGGTCTGTAGGAGTGTTTTTAACGTTAATGGGGAATGTTTGGTAATCGCAAATATAGTAGATAGTTTAGCTTAAATTTAGGTAGGGAAAGACGGAGGACAGCAGCGCACGAAGATAGTGTTTTTTTTAACACTTAAAGGATGGGGAAAGATCTCGCTATCCCTTTATATTGATGAAAGTGGGTGTCGACGGTCTTTCAGGGTATGAACCTTTCAGGTACAGAAGACAACGTTTTGGCTGCTGAAGACAACGAAACTACACAAATACACATACACACACTATGACATGCACTTACTTTTAGTTAGTTTTAAGTAGTTTTAGATTTAAGTAATATGCATAATACGAATTTAAACACTTATAAATTCCTCCCTGTCCCCATAGCTTTTAAAATATTTCACGTTCTAAAAATACTCACTTAAAATTTAATGCTTTTAACTTAAAATTTTAGCGGTTGCTATCTGTCTCGGTAGTGAGGAAACCGGGGCGGATAGCAAACACAGGATAACACTTAGCTATTACTGCTTAGAAACTATGGCTCGGTGATGAGTGAACCGTGTCAAGGCAGTAAACACAGGACCCCAACTTTCTGTAGACACGTCAATTAGCGTGTTCTACTGCACACCCTTGATGTTGGTGTGTATCCCTAAAATGATTTGGTTTCATTCCAACAGCCCTTGTACCATGCCTTCTCAGGCGGTATGCATTCTGGCTGCGTACTGGTGCTGACCCATCTCTCTTTCTCTATCTCGATTGCCCCTTACTAATCATGGCTGGCCTACCAAATAAAATTTGACTTCGGATATCTACGTAAGAGCCCATACGACCAGACTGTCCTTGAACGGTGACCAACCAATAAAAACATTGTTAGGGTTGTTAGGGAAAAGCGTTATAAGCGTAAATTACTAACTGTTTTCTTCCTCATGGTGCAAGGCAAGGGTTACACACTATTTTGAGGTATCTATTTACCAACTTGTAAGTGTTGGTATAAGCGATCTTTAGTTTGTAAACATTGTGCGTACAGTTTGGTTCCTGCGTGTAAAGGGAAGCTTGCTGTCCGGCAATCTGTGTTTTTAGTTTTAAGATCTGTGTATAGCTTTTAAGATTCGCAATGGTGAGTAATAGAATAGTTAATATTTAATAGAAATAATCTAAATTTATATTTGTATATTAGGACTAAGTTAATGTTTTAATATTTTTAAGCTTATTCTATTTTTTTTTTTAATTAAATAAATTCTGATACTTTTTTTCGAATTTTGCAGGTTAAAAATTTGAGTTTGGATGAATACGAGGTTCCAATCTGTTCCTGCGGGAGCATTTATCCCAATACGGGTAAATCCTTTCCTTAAACACAGAACGTGTGGTTTAACCTATTGTGTATGCATAAAGAAAACGTGAAATTTTTCAAACACTACACAATTGATAAATGACGTTACATTTGACAGCTTTAAATTATGAAGCAAATGGGATTGGTTTTTGAAGTGAAACTTCTTATGCGGCAACAACGACTTGGGGAGTGTGAAATGCTTAGAATGAAACTTTTTTTTTTTTTGTATTTTTAGTTTATACAAACCACTCCAGACACTGTTTTGTCTAATATTTTTTATTTTATATATTTAATGAATTTTCCTAATTGGATCACGTTTTCTTTATGCAGCACCTTTATGAAATATCTTAAATTAATGTTTATTTTTCTCTTTAATCTTAGAGGAACCGACCCAACTTTCGTTTCAAAGCCCAAGATAAAAGATGCCATCTTGAGATTTGCAAGTATTTGTTATATTTAGGAAAATATAATTTGAATTTGAATTCATTAGGCTTTTAGTGTATTTACTTCATTTCAGAAGTTGTAATAAAATGAGGACGCATGAAGTTAATTTCTGTGGTGCCGAATAAATTGCAGTCTTCCCGGCTTCGAAAATTTAAGTGTTAATTGTGGTCCGTGTTTCTCAGCAGTTTGTATTTGTGGCTTAGCTGAATGTGAAAAACTTACGGAAAGCTGGATAAAAATCATCAAAGGAGATTCATGCGTGTGTGTGTGTGTGTGTGTGTGTGTGTGTTTTATCAACTTTCCGTCGCTAGTGAACTTTCTTGTACATCGGAAATTGCTCATATTGATTTGAGTTCGAATTCAACGTATTAAGTCCTCTAATTTCTTCAGCTTCCAGCGTCGAAATCACGACTTTGCTTGGATCGTGGTGCTTCTTTGTTCACTCCTTACCAGGCCCCTTCCTCTTTCATTGGTCTCTGTACACTCCTTACCAGACCCCCTTCCTCCTTCATTGCTCCAAGTGAATTTGTGAAACAGCATTTTGAAAATTGTGATATCACTTGGGAAAGAGGTTCTTATTGCTCTGTAGGGGATACAGAGCGTGTTTTTTTGCAGAAGTCTTAATAAAGATGACGATTCATGAAGTTCATTTTTTGTGTCGAATAAACTGCATTTTCTACTTCTAAACTTCAAAGGATCTAAAATTGTGTCAGTGTTTTCTGCAGTTTGTGAAGGATACTGCTACGCAAACTGGATCAAAATCAATCTTCTACTCAACTTGCCATCGAGAGTGAACCTTGATAGCTTTGATCTGCTACGAATTCGTGATACATGATCTAAATTCGTTCGATGACTGACGATGTTGTCAAAGAAGAATAATAATGATTTTTTGAACTGTTAATTGTCAATGAAAAATCTTTCTAAGTAGATTTGAAAACTATGATCCGACTTAAGGAAATGGGTTTGTTGTATGAGAAAAGGGTTATGGGATCAAATGTTGTTTGCTATTGTATACAATTTTTTTTTGCAGGTAGGGATGAAACTTTGCTTGGATCGTGGTGCGTCACTTTCAAGTAAAGAAGTTGGTTGTAAATTTCATGTTCTTGGACAACGGAATATGATAATGAAAGAAACATGCAGTACAGTTCAATTCATAATGGAAGCACATCATGTTCGATTCAACTATTTTCCGAACTGGAAGAATCAAGATTGTTAAACATCTGGTGCAGTTTCAGCTTTAACCTTCGGGATGCCACTTGACAAAACGTACTCTATTTGGCTGAAGATATTACTCGACCTCAAAACCAATACTTCTGAATTTGTTCCTGTGCAGTTTCTTATGTGAAGAGACAGTGAACAATATAATTTTTTAACTTTTGTAGACTTTATAGTTTTATATTATTTAAGTATTTGGCGCCTTTTAAGTCTGTTTTCTGTGTATGTAGCGTGCGTGCAAGTGTGTGTGTGTCCGTCTCTGTGAGCTCATGGGATTATAACCAATTAATGTTTTTACGAAGGGAGTTAAATTTTTTACTCCATTTCAAGGAAAAGGGAATCTATGCATAAAGAAGCAAATTTGCTTAATTTCCCTATTTAACACCCCCCCCCCACTAACCTAACACTCTTAACATAACACGAGTAGATTTGCTTCATTGTGTTTTCAATTATGGTGATAAGTTTTAGATAATAGATTTGACGTATTTTATTTTTACGGTAGTTGATCAGTTACTAGGCTAAGGAAAATATTATTTTACTTTAAACATATGCCACTACTTTTCCACAAGTTATTCTAGGTAAACATTTTGATGCAAGTGGGAAGAAATGTTACAAGCCACTGCACCCAAGGATAGTGAGTACTAGTTTAAAAAGATCTATTTTTTTTTTTAAGTCAAAAGCTAAAGCCGTGTTTAGTAATTATAACCGCTCAGATCTGATTCCCTTAATAATGCGTTAATGTGCTGCTTCGTTAGATTTTTTTTTCCAGATGTAAATCTAAGTGATGTTATTGAATAGCGAATCTATTTGGATGGAATTTTTCTTTCCGGTAAGTATAAATGTATAAGATGAGGACAGCATTTTTTTCTCATTTAACAACGGAACTTAAAAGCTCTTAGAAAACTTGAATTATTCTCTTCAAATCCTTGCAACGGGACGCTTCTATGTAACATGTTGGCACTTCAACCGAAAACTCAGACGGACTTCAGCGCTGCAATGTGAAACGGCAGAAGAACCAAAACGTAAATTTTTTTTTAATTCTTTGTAAATTTAATCTTATACTGTATTGCTTTTCATTTTATTTTATATTAGATGACATTTCCATGTACAGTATAATATACTGTCCTTATCCGATAAGTTAAATCTCGTTCTTGAAAGGCTAGGATTATTCTATTGCTGAAATGGGAGGCAAAAGGATGAAAAAAATCTGGTGTAATGCAGGGAAGTAATACACTATATAAAGAGATTTGAAAGACAAGCTACTCCAAAACAAACAAAAGTTTGTGTTTATTAGTCCAAACACTAACGTAGAAAAAAAAAAAACTTATTCGATATAAAATAAACTAATAATAATAATAACAACGGTCGATTAAATATCTTAATTTTAATTTTTTAAACTTAACTCTTTAAATAGTGTAATACTTCCTTGCACTACATCTGATTTTTTTTCATCCTCTTGCTTCCCATTTTAGCGATAGAATAATCCTAGCCCTTCAAGGTTGAGGTTTAACTTATCAGATGAGGACAGTACATGTATCTGATTATGTAAAATAATATTTTTTAAAACATAACACGCACAATAATGTATGCACTATTTTTCAATTAGACAACGCAACTATGATTTTGAGTTTGTTTTTTTTAAGTGATAAGAAACTGGTCGTCTCATCTTTTTGCTAATAAACTAAAATGGGAGCATATTGGCAACTTGAAATTGGATAACGCTAGATATAATCTATGCTGTAATGAGAAGCAATGAGGAATCTGCACAATAATCTATCCTGTCACGGAATTTATGTGGAATACAAAGTAAAAATCAAAGGTAAGCTGTGATTGCTATACAATCGCTCATGCTTGCATTTTCTACAGAGTTTATTTTGCCGTAATTAAAGATGGTTCTAAACCAAGAAATTCTTATTTGCCTGTTTGGAAATATCTAATGTTTTAATATTTTATAGAGTTCACTGCCAAAGGCCTCTGAAGATATTCAACATTACCCATTACATACTCTCATGAATTCGTCAGGTGAAATTCGGATGTAGCCTTCTGCAGTTGTAAGCACTAAAAATTGGTTCGTCATTTGGTAATTACAGAATGAATATGCTTCTTAATTTTAATCTTAAAAGTAAGTGTTCGGCTTTGGCTAATTGTTCTCATTTACTTATTGTCAGTTCCAATAATCTCAATACCACATTTCATACAATCTTGTATCATTTTTATTATTTTTCTATTGAAGTTTTTTAACTTGATTATTCCAGATTTGGACTGCAACCCAAGATTCATAAAAGACAACAGCATAAGAACCAAATATTAATTTTATTAAAGAATAACTGATCAATGTTCTTTGAGGGTTTTAATTAAATGCCTTACCTCAGATGTTTAAATATAAATGAAAATAATTAAGTTTATGGTTATTATTACTGTATGTCCTTGCTCTTTAATTAATCGCGTAACTTGCACTTTTTAAAAGGGTTTAATGCTGAATAAGAAGTTGAGAATTCTAATTCGTAGGTTTATAGCATTTTTGTGAGTATTGAATTTATAGAATTGAGAAGCTTAGTGGTTTTAGATTGACTTCTAAGGATCAGACAGGCTTTAGGTATGCAGTTTTTAAATTTGGTTTCCGCTTTGTTTGAAGTTTTCAAATGTAGTTCAGTTGAGCCTTGTAATTTGGTCGAATTCACTAACATTTTAATTCTTGGGTTAGTTCAGTTGAACATGTAGTTTCTCTGGCTCTTATTCAGCATTAAAAACTTTGAATTCAGAAATTTATTTTCACGTAACTAAAGATTAAGGAATTTAATTTTCAGGATGTAATTCCAAATTTTAAGTATTTCCATCGCCCAATCTATTGTTACCTCCGTTAATGTCTTAAATCTGTTAGCGTTTCTTATTTTAGATAAAATTCATCACTGTTAATAATGCATAATAAACATAATTTTGAGATATTTAAAATTTTGTATTCATCAATCAGGTTGTCTGGAAAATCAATGGCACTGCTGTGGATTATGTAAAACTGCTACCATTCACTTCAAATAAAAATATAGCTAGTTTGTTAAAAATTCTATTAAAGGTATTATTTGGAAATAAATTACATTCTATAATGTATATCATGCTACAGGAATTGAATTATTTTAAGAGGCATGTTCGGAAATTATGTATTATTAGGCTATTAAAAAAGAATTTTTTTTATAAAAATATTTATATTTGTTAGTTCTATCTTAAACTTTATATTGTTTTCACTACTTTTGAGCTATTTATAACAGGATATGCCAGTTTGTATTTCTTCGCCATGGAGAGCCACAAGTGAAAACTGCCACTATAGTATACTATTCAGGTGAGTCCATATGTCTGGTCATATCGCCTCATGGTCTGAATCCGTATGTGGAGATGATAGCCCTCATTGCAGCGGAGATATTTGCAAGGTACGTAATATGCCGAGCATGCCTCTTAGTGCTTTCGTTTCATTGCTTTTACATGTAAAAAGTGACTACAACAGTTTACCCTAACTAAATTTAAACTTTATATTTTATGAATTATAAAACATTCAATTACCTACATATAACAATCAAACTAAATATTGAGAAGACATAAAAATTTTAAGACTCTCTAAATTAAATATAGATTTTTTTTAAAATTTGAATGTTTTAAAATAAGTTCTTATTAAAATAAGAAATTGGATTAAATAGGCCTTCGATTATTAAAAAAATCCCAAAACTCTTTTCACCATCAACTTTCATAAAATCGCTGTCTTCCAGATTAAAATAAAATTAAAGTAAAATTTTCTTAATTTCTGAAATTAATTTCTCAAAATAAATTTCTTTAATAGATTGATTTTTTTTTTACTGTCCGAGCAGCATCTAAGCAATATCCGGGATACTAGTTTTTCATCCGAAGTGACACTTAATGAGTTTTTCAGACAATAAGATAAGGCTTCAAGACATTCAAGTTCAGATCGTGCAAATCAATTAAATAATTCAACTGTGAACCTAAGCCACGATTATCTTTGTTCTCCGCTTGGCTCTGTAGATAAGTTTACTTCGAAACGCATCAGCCAGTTTTATTAAATGTTGTATTGCTTAAAATTAGACTATTCTATATTAACTTACGCATCATTTTTTCGTGTTCGGAGTTCTTTGTTTTATTCCTCACAGAAATACGAGGCCTTTCATGCCTTTATTTCAGAAGATTATATAATTTTGTTTAATGTTTAATTTGTCAGTTGTCCCTAAACTTCTGGCAAGGTATTGTTACGTAATTAACGACAATGTCAAACTTAAAGCATTGTACAGAGTTAAGCCTTAGACCGATAAGAGCATTTCGCAGATTTCCTGAGGTTGTGTTCAAAAAAGTTAAGCTGCTGTGGCAGCTATCCGCACGAAAATTGGATAGCCTCTTAATCGGTACAATTTATACGTGATTTGTATGTGAATTAGTTACGCAGATACGCATTCAATGCAATGAACGGTTCAATACATTCATAATTGGTTAAAGTAATTTCTACAATTACCATTTCTAAATTTTTGAAAAATAAGTTGGAACAAAATCCTCATCAAGTGAAACAGCAATATTGCCATTCTGATTACATTGGCTAATCGTGAGAGTGTAATGAAGACTTCAAACAAACTGAGGTTGTCATTATCCTTACCGGTAGATCTGTTTGAATTGGAAATAAAATAAAATCTTGTGAACATTCCAAGGAAGAGCTTCAGCAGTGAAACAGATACATTTACTAAAAAG
>JAHWFO010018449.1:5000-12194 GCA_023313115.1 Rhysida immarginata | reverse complement strand
ACAGGTATTCCATATCTCATAATAAATTCCAAATCACTACTCGACCCACCACATCGTTCCATCAAAAAGGCTAACAAATCTCTGACCTCTTTCAATCTTTCACAATCCAACAGAAAATGAGCCTCATCGGCAATTAAGGACGTACTGCACCAACAGTTCCCACTTTCCTTTCTTCCAATTAAATTCAAAAAACGGGGTGTGATACCACCCCTGTTTCTCAGCCGAAACGCTCTTTGGAACATTCTCTGTAGGAATGGATTATCCCATATAGCAATCACTTTTTTTTCGATAACCAACTCATTTGTTAACTGTTTTAACCTGTCATAAGCTAACCTACTATTACTTATATCAATCTTCCTACCTTTATACATCACAGTAATAGGATGATTACAGGCATTAAAACATTGTAACTTCCTTCCCTGTTTATTGTTCCATATATCCTTACAAGGGAAAGTAATAAACCAATTTTTTCCTTGGTTAAACACCTTCCTAACCGTTTGAACAAAGGTTGGGAGTTGGAGAAGGTTTTCCCTTAACATCTTATTAAAAAAAGGGTTTCTACCCCTAGTTATTTTACCTAAAAAACTTCCCCAATAACTGTCATGAAAACCTCTTATTGTATTTAAAACAAAAATTACCCTATGAATTACCTTCAAATTATAAATACTTGTAAGTCCCAACCCCCCTTGCATAATATGACCATAATATATCTTACGCTGCATCCAGCGCTTCCCGTCATTGACCCATCTTATAAGTAATCCATCTATCCTCTCTATCCATTTATATGGTGGCTCTACAATTTTCATTACGAAACTTATTTTGGGGACTACATTCATATTCACCAAATTAACCTTATCCTTGAGGGTTAAAAAACCCCCTAGGGATCTCCATTTTTCCAGCACTTTATGTGTAGAATCTAATAAAACATCATAGTTCCTTCTAACTGCTTCCTGCCCAACATAAATACCCAAAACCTTTAACCACTTAACTATTGGAATCCCTATACGCTTTTCCAATTCTACATCCTGCATATCAGTAAAATTCATCACTTGAGATTTATCTTTATTTATCATAGCACTTGTAGCATTCATATACCTCTCAAATTCAGCCATGACCAATTGACATTCCTGGATATCCTTCAAGAAAAAGGTAACATCATCTACGTAAGCCACATAAACAGGGATACACCAATCGATCATCTCTCTCTTATCATTAATTCTCTGGTTAATGCATCTCAGTACTGGCTCCAACGTGATCATGTACAAAATAGGCGATAAGGCATCTCCCTGTTTAATTCCATTATAAATATTTATAAACTGACTTCTTTCTCCATTTATCACTATATGGCATCTTTGGTTGGCCAAAATAATCTCAATCCATCTTACAAATCCTTCAGGGAATCTACATCTTTTCAGCACTGATATCAGGAACTTGTGGTTGACCCTGTCAAAGGCTTTTGCCTGATCCAGGGCCAACACTACTCCATTATTTCTTTCAATAAATTCTACAGAATCTCTTATGAGGTGTAATCCATTCTCAATTTTTCTTCCAATCAAGCACGCAGACTGCAACGGTCCAATCACCTTCCCAAAGATATTCATACACCTATTCACCAAAATTTTCGATAGGATCTTATAATCCACATTTGCTAAAGCAATCGGTCTAAAGTCATTAACGTTATTACTAGAAGTTTTCTTGGGTATTAATATCACGTCAGAACACATCATTGATAAAGGTACTTCTGCCACCTGATAAATATAATTATAAACAACTCTTAAAATTGGCACAATGTTCCTCATCTTATAGATTTCACCAGGTAAACCATCAGGTCCTGGTGAAGCCTTCATATTTAACTGCCTAATAGCTTTACTAATCTCATCATCTGATATCTCACTCCAGCGTTCTTCCCCATCGAAATCCCTCATATATGCTAAAAAAAGTCTTTCGCTATCTTCATTTCTCTCCATTCGGTTATCATATAAAGACTTATAATATCTATAAAATGCATCCTTAATTTCGTCTCTATCTTTAGTAATATTTCCATTAACAGCAAGACTTTCAATGCTTAAACCTGCAGTCTGTCTCCGACACATTTTCTTAACAAACTTTGCATTAACCGACTGCAACGCTATTCTTTCTCTAAAATATTCGTCAATCAAATAATGCTTATATAAGTCATCTTCAATCTGAAACTTTCTCATTTCCTGCACTATAAGCACCTTAAAAAAATCCCAACATTGATTTGGATCATCATTATAAGGTAAAAATTCAAAGTATTTATTTAAAAATTGCTCCATATGTTCATTACAATTTAAATCCCTTAATTTCCAGACTGGGCAACTGCTGTGTCCTAGTCTGCCATAAACCTTTTTCTTAAAATTAAACGTCATAAATATCTTAAGGTGATCCCCTACCATTAACTCATCCTCAATTTCACATAAATCAACATAAGCTTCTAATTCCTGACTCAAATAAAATCGATCTAATCGTGCCTTTGAGTCATTACGCTTCCAGGTATAGCAGACTCTATCACCATTTCTTTTTCTCCAAATATCAACCAAATTGTATGTATCAATTAGACTTTGCATTTGTGCTGCAACTCCTACTCTCCACTCCCTATGTGGTTCTCTATCTAATTCAGGATCTACCGTACAATTCCAATCTCCAGGAATTACAAATTCATCCTCTTTATATTTTATCAAGAAATTTTTAATTCCAGCTATGACCTCATAAGCCTCCTTTGTTTGCTGTGGCATCAATACTGCTATAATCCATAATTTATTTCCCAAATATTCAATACTTACTGCCAACGTATAAGCATTATAAATACATACTTTTTTATATAATATATTCTTAGGTATTAAAATCATAATGCCATTAAACCTATGTGTAGCTGGAGTATGTTCAATCTCAAAATCATACTCTAAAACTTTCAACCACTCAGGTAAATTTCCACTCATTATACCAGTCTCCACTATACAATATATCATATGTTTATTTTTTCTCACATGGTCAAAAAAAAAATTTTTATTCCAATAGGTATTCAAATCCCTGATATTCCAGAAAACCACACCAGCCACCATTTTGATATATAAATAAAAATTTAAAAATATTCTACCTTATATTCTATTCCCAACTCTTATTCAAATGTATAATTAATTCTTTTTCAAATTCACTGCCATTTTCTTTTTACTTTCCCTTGGGTTTTCCAAAGTTGTTACTACATTCTTAATATCCTCCCTTGTAGGCTCTGAGATTGTGCGTTCCCTTATCATATGCCTAGCAACTGAGACAAATTCATCCACACTATAATTATACTTCACTATCATATCCTTAAAACTTACTTTTCTTTTCTTAGCTTCTCTAATAATCAAAAAGAGTTCTTCATTCAATCTGTTTCTCCTTTCCTCATCTATATCATTATATTTAATCCCTACCACTCTCAATGGTAGCTTGGTGGTAACTTTACCACTCCCTTCCTGCAATCCAATACATTCACCACCTGACTCCTCATGAGACACTTCTTTTTCACTCATGCATTTCTCAACTATTTCCTTTTGCTTTTGGTTTCCATCATCCCCACTTCCTTCTCCCATATTACCCAACTCTATTCCTATTCCCTGTCTCTCAACGCTGCATTCTATAATCGACTCTGTATCCTCACCCTGTATCCTCTCATTAGATCCAGACAAATCTGTTTCAACACTATCATATAAACTCTCATTCTGTTTATGGAGTACTTCTTCATTAAATTGCAATCTCAAATCTCCCCTTTTCTCTAAACTCTCAACACTATTTTCAGTATTTTCATTAACATTATTTCCATCATTGTCTAATTCTATTTCTTCATTCCCATCATCCACAACCTCCAATCTTCTCTTTTTATTTCTACTCCTGTTAATTCTTGTTTGTTCCTTACTACCATCTCTATCATTACCAATCATATCCTCATCATCTTTATCAATTTCCTGATTCTCTGGACAATCTTTAATTAAATGCATGCTACTCCCACATGCATAACACCTTTTTTCATGGATACTAATCTTCACATAAACTATTTGTCCCACTATCTCAAACTTCAAAAATTGTGGATAATCATTCTCATTTTTTGGAATTGCATAGACAAACCTTTGAAAAGAAAGTACCTTTTGTCTACCCTTGACAAATACAGGAAAAATCCTGGATTTTAATACAAAATATTTTCTCATTTCTTCAGCCAACACCTTAGGAGAAAGAGAAGGTAAAACTCCTGACAAAAGAACCTTCAAAGTCCCTGGTGAGTACTTTTCTGGGGTTATCATTTCACCATTTATCTCCAATTTTGTGGTTAAAAGTTGATCCACATACTTTTGATTATTCAAATACACATGTGTGAACACACCATCCAGTCGCCCAATCGCTCTAACAGCCTGAGTACCACATATTGATTCAATCCTCTCTAAATAGTCAAGTACTTTTGATTCTTGAATAGTTTTTATCATAATTCTACAATCCTCCATGGAAGCTGATATTTGAACATCTGTTAATCCAGCAAACTCATTATTAACAGATCTTCCATTACTTACTACATTACCATATGTAGCCATAATCACCACTCAAGCAATAGACTAGACCAGCTAGTCTAATTGCTAATCCTATTCATATATTATTTAATTATATGTTATCTATTATTCATTAAACCTAGTCCACCAACCAGGTCCAATCCAACTACACAATATCACTATAACTCCATTATGAGTCAATCCAATAAAACAATTACTGAATACTCAATATTATACAATAACTCTCAACAGCAATGACAAGAGTTAGTTTATACTTAATACAAACAATTAATGAATTAGTTATCCTCTAAAAATCAACAAGAGTCTAAAAAATTTATTTCAGAATCTCACTTCCTGCCAAACAGGAAGTGGATCCGAAGATCGCCTTCAGACACCAAAAGTAACCAAATCAATTAATCAGGGATTAGTTAATATTATTAAACCATACAAAAAGGATCTAGGTACCTTCAAAGATCTCTGAAACACAAAAAAACCCAAGGATTCAGAAAAAAAACCTTAAGATTCTCAATGTTCACCCAGGAGCTCTCAAACCTGAGCCTCCCCTCCATGAAGGTAGGTGAACCTGCGGAAGGATCATTATTGTAAGATTACTTTTAAAACGCGCAACGAGTCGCACGTCCGTACTCGAACCCGTAGACCGCTTCTGACAGTCGCGGTGAAGCGGGCTAACAGTAGGTGCGTACTGCGTAGCAGTTTTTCCACTAAACCCTGAAGACCAGGCAATGAATCCCAATGTTCTGTTGGGAGTCTGGCGGCAGTCATGAGACTGAGACCATGTCTGTAGGCTGCGACAGGTCGAGGAAACAGTCAGTTCCTCCAGAGGCTCTGATGACTTGTTTCGATGCATTCGTCTGTACCGAACAGCTTGCACGGCTGTGTGGGAGAAAGCTCGGATGTACAAGAAGGCAGAGTGTCTGTTCTTGGGGCGATGGTTGGGCCCTGCCACACGCTCTCTAGTCAAAGAGAGATGGTACGGAAGGAACGGTGATGCCAAGTGGCAGCCACTGGAACCATAAAAAGCCGAAGGGTTCTGGTAAGGCTTGGCTGCCGACAGCTGCGTTGGCCGTTGTTTCTGGGTTGGCATGGGTTAGCGTGACGGCTCTCGAGCCGGCTGCTCTCCTCCCTAGATTTCTTTTAATCTTTAAGCACGGGTACCTATCCCGATGACCGCGTCGTTCTGGCCATGCACGCGCAACTTCGCAACGTCCTGCGAAAGCGTGCGGGGACGACTGCCAGTTTTCCCATAGCGTGAGTGTTCCCTGCTAGCGACTGACGCAGAGGTACCGTCTCGTTACTTGTCTGTTGGAGAAGGTGGGCAAAGGGCTTTCGCATGTAGATTCTGAAAGCTACTTCTGCCTTCCCCGCGAGATTTTCACGTTTAGTGGGACAGTCACGGGGCTATGCCCTACTGGTCGCTCGAAATTGGCACATCGAAGCAGCTCGCCTTGAAGGGTTACTGCCTTGGGTGCCAGCCAGTAGGGAGAGAGGTTTAAAGAGCTTCGGTTGCAGTTCTGCAAACTATGCAGAAGCCAGAGTGTGGCCGCCACAAACGGTAGGGCGACTGCTGCTATCCCATCCACTTTTGACAAGCGCCTAGTGTCTATGAACGCTGAGGAAAAGCGTCTAGTGGAGGTCTGTGGGACGCAGTCGTTACCCTCCTTGGCCCCGCACGCAAAGCGCTTCGGGCACTTTGGTTTGTTCTGCGCGGAAGCACAGCGATAGGGCCGCCCGGCACCCTTTCTCAAACCTCGGTTAAATATTTTGTCCGCCAACCGAGAGGATTCCCATGGCCGGTTGGAATCCAGCTAGACCAGAATCTAGGTCGTTTGAGGGTCCATGTTGGTTTGTAGATGCGTCTACAGCAATGGACTGCTCGTGAACGAAAGAGACTATTTTTGTTTAATACAACTCCGAGCGGTGGATCACTCGGCTCGTGGGTCGATGAAGAACGCAGCCAACTGCGTGAAGTAATGTGAATTGCAGGACACATTGAACATCGACATTTCGAACGCACATTGCGGCCCCGGGTTTCTCCCGGGGCCACGCCTGTCTGAGGGTCGGTAAATTTGTACTCGCGGGTCTGACATGTAAGCCAGGAAGACCCTGCGTCTCGTTGGAGAACGTCTTTCCTCACTGAGGAAGAGATGCCTCCAGCTAGAAATATATTGAAGGTTCAAAGCCTGAAAATTGGTGTCTGGCTCGTGGACAGAGAGTGTTTGAATGCCGCGGAAAAGTAGAGGATGGCAGGGCTCCAGAGAGAGCGCTTCGGCCTGACTCTTAGTCCGTCTGCGGTCCTCTTGTCATCTCTTTGCTTCTTGAGCTCCCGTCCGCGCATTGCGTTGTGGTTTTCCCATGACGTTGTGCGTTCTGAAGGGCGTGGTGCTTTGGTCTGAAAACGGGGCAAGGGAAAAGGAGGCAGCCTCTTGTGTCCATGCCGTCACTAGAAATCAACTCGACCTCAGATCAGACGAGATAACCCGCTGAATTTAAGCATATAAGTAAGCGGAGGAAAAGAAACTAACGAGGATTCCCCTAGTAACGGCGAGTGAACGGGGAAGAGCCCAGCGCCGAAGCCCTCGTCTCTATCGGACGACGGGCAATGTGGCGTTTGGGAGGAGCTTCTCCCGGCAGA
>JAHWFO010018446.1:0-10552 GCA_023313115.1 Rhysida immarginata | reverse complement strand
ATACCGGGTGAATAAAAAGTCCCGGAATAGTCTAATATCTCAAAAAATACACGAGATATTATATTTAATAATAATATTTTTCGAGATATTAGACCGTTCCGGAACTTTTTATTCACCCGCTATAATTTATCATATAATTTGTATACAAAGGTTAGTAGGATACTAATTTATTTCAAAAATTGTCAACAAAAGCACTCCACGTCAACGACTGAAATAAACATCTTCCCCTTCCAGCCAAACTTGCATTGATGGTTATTTTTGATAATCACTTATTGTTTCGTTCTCCCTCCCTTAAATCTTGCCATCTTTATATCAAATATCATATATGTTTCTAATGATATTCCTAAAGCTCTGATTTTGCTTTCGATTTTTCCTTCACTGTATCCTTTGCAAACTCCAAGTTCATCCTCCTATTCCAATCCATTCACACCTTTTTTGACCAATAGCCTGTACTAATTTTTGGCCGACCATCATCTAAAGATGGATGCCATGGTTTTTAAGAAACTTGCAGGAACTTCATTGGGTGTTCTATTGTTGTTTCTGCTTCAAGTAGATGTGCTGAGAAATTTGATATCTTGTCTTGATGATATGGGCCGCAGCGGGTGAGCTCCTTTATCTTGTGACGTCATTTTCACATAAAATTAGTCGCATATTTTGCATTCTAAGCGATATAAGTCACACGCATCATAAATATTATCCGGCTACGGAGGTGGGCTAAGGCAACACCTCCTAGAAAAAAAGCCAAACAACTGAAACGTCATACATTGTTACATTATCATAAGTCGACCAAATTTAGAGCTGCTTATTGGTAGAAATACGGTTAATAATGGTCGAAATATGATGATGTAATAACAAAGCCAAGTAGAAAGACAGGCCGGGGCACTGAAAAGTCACATGACCAAGATAGATCCAATCTTCATTGTTTCCAACAAACGAAAAAACCACTGAGTGTTGAAATGCAAGCTAGAAACAATGAAGGTTGGATTATTGCTCGATCTACTTTGGTCATATGACTTTTCAGTGCCCCGGCCTGTCTTTTTCGTCGGCTACGTGTAACAATGTATGACGTTTCAGTTGTTTGGCGTTCTTTGTTGGCTCAGGAGGTTTAAGGCGAAACGATTCGGGATGGGGGATCGGAATGGTATGTTTAGGCCTTCGGAGGAATGGAGTTTGGCTAAAGGTAAACGAAATCTCTGCAGAAAATGAGATAAACCATCTTTTGGGGATATTTGGGTAGTCGAGGCGTTTTCACGGGATGGGTACTTTCGGCGGTATACAGTCGATGAATATTGGATTACGATTAGGTTAGGATAGACTATGGAATTTTTTGCCTTGGCCGTAAAGATCACCGGGTCTATTTCCAATCGAGCCTGGGTAGAACCATATGGGGAGATGTTGCCGCCGCATGCCAAAGGGTTGAAGCAGCATGGTGAGGTATTCCAGAGGATTTCATGAGAAGCTCTCTGTATGACAGTATGGCATTTTGGATGAGACATGCATGGGAGATATAATGAGTAATGACGTTCGCACCTAGAGTTCCGTATTTGAGTACTGTGTATTGCAAGGGAAAGCAAACAAAATCAGTTATATTGTGTGACATGCACACTTCCTTCCAATGCATATTTTCCAGTATACGATTTTTACTGAGGGCTGCATTACTTCTGACGATGTGTGTATATACTATATTAATGCCGAAATTGTAGATTTACTTGCATTTCGGAACAATGCTCATAGGATTTATTAGCATTTTCTGAATAGTGTTTTTTGTTTCTTATTGTGTCAGTAATTACCTTTTAAAGTTTTTCCATATAGTTTTTAACATCCTGTATTCATGAAAGGAAGGGGGGGGGTCCATTGGAAACATCTGTTTAGTTTACCCGGCTGGAAGGTGATTATCAGAAAACGAAGAGCTGTTATCAAAAATGATAAGAATGGAGATGGAAGGAGAATATTTGTTTTCAGGCTTGGATGTGTTCGTTAAAGATACATGTACTTATTTTCTATAATCATCATCACAAGCATTATAATTCATAATTCCAAATACTTTCCCAATTATGTCATTCATTATTAACAATAAGTTTAATGTTGAATATTATAAACATTTCAACAGGAATAGAAAAAGAAAATCAGCTGTTAGAGAAAACCGTAACGTTTAATGGCAAAAGTGCCTGCCCTACACCTAAGTTGACAATTGGGAATAAATATTTGATTATGAATCAAGATGGAAATCCATACAAAGCGGAAGATGGTGAATCAAAGTAAGATAATGAAAAATAAGTATATACTCATAATGAAAAATAAAAATAGCACTTTATGGTAATTTGTTAAGCTTCAGTTTTAGATGTGGCCAGTTTATTAGGCATACTTTCCTACGTAGTATTAAGTGGATATATCTCAGCTTATATCGTAGCTGCTTAACAGCTCAAGTACGATTGGCCGGAGAATCTCCAGTATTTGAAATATCGTTCCTTGTTTCATGAATATTGCCCGTTCTATTTCATCCTGAAGATCATGGATAAGTGACAGTGTTTTAGTCGCGCCTTCAGAACATCCCGTACACCAAACGATCTCTGAGTTGCAACGAATAAATACGAATAACAGTGTTCCATTTTTATGTAGCTTTCAGGTAGTCTTAAATGGAGGAGCAAATGCGTCCCATGAAAACGTTTCCTAGATCACAGACAGACCATGATGTTTATTTGCACTCCTCCATCAACGTGGTGAAGTTGCTGGGTTAGATATAAAATCATTGTCGGCCAACAATCTGAGCTGTTCAGATTAATACAGACGTGTACCTAATAAAGAGGCAACTAAATATAATATACTGTTCCATTGAGAAAATGCAACACGATGAAAATTTTGTCGCAGCATCATGCATATTTCAGGCTATGACTGCAGAAACAATTAATGTAAAAAGTGCAGTTTCTGGTTAATAAAGTCATTGAAGAGTCGGATGAAAAGTGATGTGATTGATAGTATATGATGTCCCTAAGATTTGTACCCTTATAGTATTTAATGAACGTGATAACATTATCATGAAAGGTTTTCATCATGTTACTAAAAGGCTCCAAAAATTTTATCTGCCAGATATATTCATTTATTGCTCGTAGGAGCTACTGGTTTCGACAGAACAATCGAGGACGTCCACTATATAGAGAACATACAGTTTATAGTATGGCTTGCCTCCCGTTGCTCTTCTTTTTCACTATTGATCCGGTCTCTAAAAAGGTTTTCATCCAGGTATTATTCATTTTCATTTTCCGATCTTTTAGCTGATGGTTGTATATCGTAAATTAACCTGTACGTCCTCTGGACAGTGATCGGTAAATTTTATCACCAAGCCAAACTATACTAAAGAATGTCTCAAAAATGGTCAATGAGGGTTTATCCTACGCCAAATTGGAGATGATTAAATTATTGATGAAAATAGGAAAGAAAATTCCACAGCCTGGATTCGAACCAGGAGCCTTCAGCTCTTCGCGATGAACGCGCTAACCAATTCCGCCACTGTGCGCTTTCTCTATGGCAGACGCCATCTCTTGTTCTGTCGATATCAGTGTTTCCTGTGAGCAGTTTCGGCAGTAAAAGAATACACTAGATAAAGTTTTTGGAGTTTCTTTATAACATTTTCAAAGCGATAAATGATTGTGTTATTACGTTCAAAAGTTGTTAAATATTATCATGATACCAATCCTTTATGGACAGCCTGTATATTAAGCTGTTTTATGGCCTTCTTAAGGGCTCTAAAGTTCTTGTAAATTGCCATCGACAAAAAATTCATCAAGATTTAATTATCATTGGGCTACACGCAGTCGGTTGGTCTTTGCAGCATTTTGTGGCAAAAACGGGATGGGTGTTAGAATGATATGTGAATTGTTATAGGAGGACTGGACAAATGTGCACAGATCAATGCTTGCAACATCAAGCCTTAGCGGTTTAACAATCATAGTTGGCAACAGAGTGTAGAGACAATATTGGATGTTGCAATATTAACGGAAGCGGTTCATTGTATAGTGGCTTAGGCAGGATTGTAGCATATGACTTCAGCATATATTGCCACAGCACCGAATCATTGCTGTGAGTACATGGAATGGTTTTACAGTAGAGCTATACTTCGTCTCGCTATGTCGGTAGAGAAAATCATGTGACTAACAGTCGCTAGAGAAACTCTTTAGAAAGTAGTTCCATTACAAATCCCTCCTCCTGTGTCACATGACTCAAATTTTTTTTTTTTTTTGGCTTCATGCTTTTATTTCTTTTATTCTAAAATATCAAAAATAGATGAATTTATTATTTTTTAAATTTCTGAAATAGAATTTAGAAATCTAGAGCCTTTTTATCCCACCGAACGCGAAGGCTGACCTTCAGCTTCAAGGAAAAGTCAAAGGTCATAACGTCATGATTCTTGTTGTACGCAGGTGGGCAACATGTTTTTTTTTTCAGTCGCATTTATTCAAGTTTGGAAAAAGATCACTTTAATCACGTGAGTTTTTCTACGATATAGAGAGACGGCCTATAGTCAATCCTTTTATTATTTATGAACGTTAAAAAGCTTGTTATGGTTTCACTCATTATCATACGAGAGTATTCAAGCACTTCGTTGATTGAATACCATGCCACATAAACCACTAAACTTCGTATATTCAGCCAGTAGACATTTGTGTGTGCCTGCATGTAATCGTTTGAATTTATTTGGTTGGTGCAAAATTAATGGCCGATGCTTAGTGGCTACTTTAAAATGCGATAACTCGTTTTAAAGAACACTTTGTTAATCGAAGTAACATCCAGCAGAGTCAGAACACTTTTGCCAATGAGGCACAAACATACTTATTCAGGTGGCGTAGAATTCTGGACTTCTGGAGGTGACGGACTCGTTGAAAAAATGATAGCCAGTTGGCAAAAGATCAAATGATTATGCCGGATCAAGAGTTTCGAAGCCAAAATCATTTAACTTCGGACGGGTGACCATTGCGACATGAGGCCGAGCGTTGTCGTGAACCAAGATGGAACCTTTCCAACTGACTAATTCTAGTCGTTGTTGTTGAAGTTTCTGGTGCACGTCGTCGATTTGTTGAACGTATGACCGGGCGACGACCAAACGGTAACCATAGTGTCACCTCGTAGAATGCAAGTGAATGGCCTAAAGGATATAAATTAGGTTATAAATTAGTAACGCTCCACTTAAGTTTTAGTGGCTTAAAAATGTTATCCTTGTTAAAAGCAATTTCTTGCCTAAGGTTCTTTTTTAAGTATAGAAATTAAATAATGCAATTTCTATATTTTTTTTGTTGCCGTTGGCAAAATATCGCAACCCTATAGAAGATAGAGCTGTAAATTAGGATTTTTAGCTCTCGAGTCCAACTGCAGCGGATCTAATGTCCTGGATGCATAGGCTTTTGTATTAGTAGCTTCAAAAAGTTCCCGGAATTAATTTTTATTTCTGCACACAGAAAAAATACAAACAACATTTTCTTCAAAATACTGTCCTTGGGCAGTCACACACTTTGTCAACGTCTGTATAATATTTGGAAACACTGCGAAGCCAGTTTGCGGAACGGTGCGAAGTGCGATATCACAGCAGCTTTTGTCTCTACACTTTGGCGTCTGTCTTCACGCACGATGTTGCTCACAAGATTAATTGTAGATGGATTGATTGAAGTTTTTGGACGGCCACTCCGATGGTCATCTTGGATATTCGAACGTTGTTCCATAACTGACATTTTACGTAGCGAAATCAGAATGCGATGCTTACTCTACACTACCAATTAACAGACTGCCCGATTCGCCGATCCTAACCGTGATGGGAAATGTTTCTCTGTGATTGGCCCAAGATGTTCTTTTCACGTTTGCTGAGATTCACGAGAGGAAATTATTCGAAAATGTAAACATATATAATCTGTGTAATATGTTTGTACTTGTACACATACAATCTGTTATAATCTTTTTGATAAACAAAATAAGCTAGTATTCTACTGTTGACTAACCTTTTCACAATTATTTGAAGCTCTGCTGGGCAATCCGTGTTTTTACTAGGTCTTTTTCCTGAAACTCTTCTGTCGGTGACATGAACACACCTTACATCAATTTTGAATGCATTTACTTTTCCATTTCGTGGATGAGTTTTAGCTTTCCTCCACGTCGTTTAGGTTGTGTGACTGAACTCTTGAAGCCAAACTTTTTTTAAAAAAGTCACAATTAAAAAAAGTTTGTGATTATAGGAGCGCTAAAAAGTATATATGTATTTATAACTGCGATATACTATGCTTAAAAGAAACTTACCATAGCTGAGGCTTCGTCTATAACCTCTTGGATTCGAAAAATGCTTTCATTATTATCTTCATTTATAGATAAATAATGATAGTTTGCTGGTAAATCCATGATTACACCACAAGCATTTGGCAATCACGAACACGAGCAAACATTTGCTTTTTCAAAACAAGCAACCTGGCCGGATACAAAGTCACGTGCTCAGAGAATCAATCACAGAGAAGCATTTCCCATCACGGTTAGGAACGGCGAATATGCTACTGGCGGCTAGCGACACGGCAGAACATGACGTCATGGCGAAAAATGGAAGGGAGAGCGCAGTTTTTCTGCAGAAAAGACTTTCGCACAGGCCTTTTACTATCTGGCAGGCCGTGTTTAAATTTAACAAACTTTTACCACTCTCGGCGCTTCGCGCCTCACGTCGGCCCTGCGGGCCTCATTCAATGAGGCTCATTGGTCACTGTTTTCCGTTACTCAAACGCCTTCGGCGTTCTGTCTACGACGTCCCCCTCCGGGGGTAAATAATTGATATATACCCCAACCTATTTGGTTACAGGGGGCAGTTGGTTTCCCCTCGGCCGGTTACAGGAACTTGCTATGAAGTCATGTTCTACCGTGTCGCTAGCCGCTTCTGATATGCTGCCCGTGCACCATAGCATTCCGTTTAAATCACGTCAAAACACGTTCGAGCGAGATCTGCGAATGGTAAACAATGAGGGGAAGCCTCACTCGCTCATACACGCTACCTCAATTCCACAGCATATCACGATTCCGGGAACTTTTTGAAGCTACTAGTATTTGCCACAAGCATATGTAAAAGAATAATGGATATCAAAATTTGGGCATGTAAAAATATTAAATATTTATGTGAAGAGCTATACAGGTTTCCCATTTAACTTGAAAAATCAAATTAACTCGAGAAATACACATAATATATAAAAATACAAAATAAAAATACGTGTTTAATATTTTTTAAAAAACTATCCAATAATAACAATTTGACCCCCCCCCCCCCAACCCCACCGTTGTGAATAGAGCGGGGGGCAACTTTGAAATTTCAAATGCGAACACCGATTTTTTATTACAAATTCGGATTCTAAGCAAAATAAAAAATACTTGTTTTTGAAAAAAAATTGGGGGTTTGCATTTGAAATTTCAGGATTGGAGTTGGGAGGATTCACATTTGTATCATTGGATAGTTTTTTAAAAAATATTAAACACTATTTTTATGTATCATGCTTACTTTTCGAGTTATTTTGATTTCTCAGGTTAAATGTGACACTCTGTATACTGATAGAAAAAAAATATACTGAATTGCTAACTATTCCAGCTCAGAACTGAAAAATGAAAAATTTCGTGTGACTGGCGAGGAAACATGAATTCAAATCCAGAAAATAGTAGATGATGTGGACACCTGAAGAAAGAAGCACCAGGAAATACGTAATTCATGACATATATTTTGGTGTACTCAGAAGTTTGGAATGTTTAGTTATGGAAGACGGGAAAATTTTCAGAAAATCAATGATTGATGTACACTCTATCGAGAAAATATACTCATCGTCAGAAAAGTTGAACTCGGAAGGAATCGTCTGATTAAAACGATATTTGGAAGGAAATTAATACTCACCACCAACAATGATTAAACCATTTCGTGGGTATGACTAAATTTATTGGTCAAAATACCAAAATCATTACAACTCTCCATAAGATTATTATTTTTAGTGCATTCTGCCACACGTTGTGGCATGGAGTCGTGCAAGTTCCTTACGTAGTCTTGATTCAGCTTATCCCATGCAGACTATATTTTGGCTTGTAGCTCTTCCAGAACTTGTACCAGCGGTGAAGTCTTAACAGAGCGCCCCAAAGCATCCTGTAGGTTTTCTATGGGTGCAACTTATTTTTTAAGATAATTGTATAAACTCACTGAGAATAATAAAATAACTTTTAATTGACTCTCTCAGGCAACTTATTGGTCAGTTGTTTTAAAATCTTCTCAGGTTATTTACGAGGATTCAAAATTGTGACTTTCAGATCATTCACATGGTGGTATTGTTTATTTGGCAACGTATAATCTTCACCATCATACACCACACATTTTTAATTTTTTGAATCAGTCCATGGTGGATGTCGAAACGTGTATTGGAGAGCATTGCCCTGCTGATATTTCCAGTTTGGGCCACGTATGAGTGGTCCGAATTGGATTAAATGTTCGTACAAAGCAGTTTTTGATATCTTTACCATCCACAAACATAATATATGCCTTGCCTCCTGCTCCGAATGCTGCCCAGACCATCACTCCATCCCCACCTTATTGTCTATTCAGTCTCGTCTTCGGTTGCGTTCGCAAATCATGCTAATATGAAGAATATCCGTCAGGACCATCAAGACAAAAACATTCTTTGTCAGAAAAGACTATTTCATTCCACTCATGTTTCCATTTCGCAGCTTCCTTAGTCCATGCAAGTTGGGCTGATGTATGAGCAGCAATGAGATTGGGTTTCGCCTTCATTTTTTAAAATTTCATATGGATATTTGAACTTAAGCTGTTCTACACAGTTTGATAGGACATTGGCATTTGCTATTCACTTGCAATTTCACGAGTTGACATTTGTTCACGAGAAGCGAGAACTTGAATTCGCCTAAGATACAGGTATTGGACATTGAAACTGAAACACCTGGTAGAAATCCAAAATCTTTATTCAATAAGGTGTTGGGGCACCGTGGGCAGCCAGCACAGCAGCAACACGTCTTGGGAAGGATCGGTAGAGGTCCTGCACAGTTTGCACCCCAAACCATTACTGATCCACCCGTTACTGATCCACCTCCGTGTTTGACTGTGGCTGCCAAGCAGTCTGGGTTGTAGGCATCAGAGGGGCTCCTCCAGACGAATACCCTCCCTGTTGTTTGGAAGACAGTGTAGCTGGACTCATCCGAGAATATGACGCGTTTGAGGTCATCCAACGTCCAGGTTTCATGCGTCCGGTACCACTGAACCCGCTTGGAGGCATTTGTACTACTGATGAAAGGCTTCGGTATAGCAACCCTGCCATGGATGTTGGATTTATGCAGGTAACGACGGATTGTCTTCGTGCATACAGGTTCCTGGAGGTGTGTATTCATTTCTGCGGTGATTTCTGCTGCGGTGGTTTTCCGCTTTCGTGCAACAATCCTGGTCAATGTCCTGACGTCTCTTTCCGACAACTTCCGTTTTTTCCTGCAGTTGCTCCTCCTGGACGTGGTTCGTCCTTCCTGTTCATATGCACACATCACCCTGGATGCTGTAGCACGTGAGACATCACAAAGTGTGGCAGTTTTGGATACAGATGCACCTGCTAGACGCGCGCCAACAATCTGCCCTCTTTTGAAGTCGGATATGTCTCCCATTATAGCGCTCTGCACAGACAATTTGAAGCTTACTATCGAACTTTTCTACTGGAGTGACTACCAAGAACTCTGACACGTAATTCATTGATATGCATACGATTAATTACCTAGCAGAAGGTTCTATTCAGCCCTGGGGGTATCCAGTGCTATTTGCGAAGGTGTTTCAGTTTCAATGTCCAATACCTGTATGTAGGTGTAAAGTTATGGCCACACAGAGCGCAACGGACGCGACGGATGGGACGGACGCTACGCGTCCAAAAAACATGTTCCTTTATTCTCTTGTAAGTGGCCACACACAGCTGCGGACGCTACGGACGCGACGTTCTGGTCGTTTTATTTGCGCAAATATTTTCTAGACGTCCAAAACGTCCGACGGATGCTATGTTCGCTCCGATTTGTTTAAACTCCTTTTGTTTCATTGCTTATTTGAAGATTTACGTAGATAAATTTAAGTTTATAAGAAATAATGTTTATTACAGTTTTAATGTAATTAATTACGATATAACTACGGTATAATTATGCAATATGTGTTTTATTCATAGTTATTTCGGAACGATATGGACAGAGGCTTTATAATACCATATATTAATTGTTTTGATTTTTGTTCCTGTCTTTTTCAAAGTATATTTTCCAATCTCGTTGGTTTGCTGTCTATGTGAAGCCACTCTTTTTTATTCTTTTGTTTACATTTCTTTTAATGAATTATGCATTTGTATTTATTTTACTATATAAATTTTTTTTCAAAAAACATGTATTCATTTGCTCTAGAAACGCCATAATCGTAAAATATTCACACGATTGAAATCACCGAAGCTGCAGGCGATGAGCATATCACCATTGCTTTTCTGCTACGAATGCCCGTCCACGACGAACGTTTTGGACGTCCAGAAAATATTTGCGC
>JAHWFO010018445.1:82273-147428 GCA_023313115.1 Rhysida immarginata | reverse complement strand
ACTGTGTTTGTCTACACAAACTAATCACGTAAACATACGATGAAAGCATTTTTTGCCAACCACAGCAATGGCCACCACGCTCTCAAATAGGGACGCGGTGGTGGCGCCATAGCCTAATAATACCAAGTCTGTACACTCCCGTCGAATCCCATAGTAAAAAACGTGCCGATTTCTGCTCCTCGTACAAGCAGCGAACCTAACGGATGGCCCCGGAACTTACAGCTAACACACGCATCGTTATGACGTCAAAATTCTCCAACCAATGGGAAAACGCTTTGTCCGTTGGCTATGATTCGCTTCGAGTGGTCGTAAGCGATCAGAGATATTTATTTTAACTGCGTTAATGTTTCGTTTAACGGCAAAATATTTAAACATCCGAAAAAGAATTAGTTTATAGCTTGCTTATATATAAGAAAGAAAAAGAAGAAGCCGTAATATATTGTGATTGGAAAGTTAAAGCGAAGTTTCTTGATAAATACACGCAAGAGCTCATAAGGGCTCTTGATACACGCGATCTAATTCAAACGTTATTGTGGGGCCGTCCGCTAGGTGGCTGGGCATGCGCAGATGGAAATCAGGAATCAAAGGAAACCCCAGAGTGTACAGACTTGGTATTATTAGGCTATGGTGGCGCTGTAAGCAGCTCACGAGTAAAGCTCTAGAGGGGAAAAGTAACGCCAACCTTTTCCAATCGCAGATGCCGCCAAGTTAGCATTCCTATTGGCCAGGGGGTAATCACGTGATCAGAACCGCCATTTTGGGCCCAGTCGCATGGAGAGCGTTGCTTCACCGCTTCGAATTCTCGATAAAATACAAGCGAAATGCCTCAGTGTTGTGCTGTAAACTGCAACACGAGACCAGCTAAGGGCAGCAAACTCTTTCGATTGCCAGCAGGGGAGAGAAATACGATTAGGCGACAAATATGGATCCACCGAATCGGACGGAAGAAGTGGACCCCAAACTCAAACAGCAGGTTGTGCGAGGTAAATATTTAGGCGTATCTCACCGAAAGTACAGTCAACCAAAGGAAATAATCCACACGAGTTTAATACTTAACATTACATTTCATGCTAATGTGTTGTTTTCATAGCTTTTTCAATTATAATTATTTAAATTTAACAATCTTAATAATGTTAATTCTAAATGTAATATTAAATTATTAAAAATAAATTAATATTGAAACGGTAAAACTTAGAGTAAAATTCAAGTGTGGATTATTTCCCTTTGATGACTGTACAATTAAACACTATACGTAATAATAATAATAATAATAATAATAATTTTATAACATAAAACATGGAGAAACACTGAAATTGTTTAACTGTGTGTTTCTATAGTTTCTATTATATTGCTACAGAGTAGGAAAATAAGAAAGAAAAAAAATTGAAGATTGAGTGAGAACAAAAAATTTTAGTGTTTTTTTTTTCTTTTCATGTTTTATGTTTGATGTCGTTTAATTATTAGTAAACTTAAATATTCTTATCATTGTTTTCTAAATGATTAGAAATACTTCGCGGATGACCAGTTTGAAAGAATGAGGGCGGATGGTGTTAGGAAATTGAAGCCAAATGCTTTACCCTCAATATTCAGTCATCGCCCACCAATCATTCCACGAAAACCACCTGCTAGAAGGCACTTATCTCCACCTGTTTCAAGTATAATTTCATGAAAAAATTTTCTTCTCTTTACATATTTCTTTGTATTTGCTATACCAGAGGTTTTGTTAAGATGTCAACTCAGATATATTTATTTGTCTCCTTAGTGGATTTGGAAGAAGCCCAACACATTGAGATCCAATATGAGCCTGTATCCTCTAGTGATGATAGAGGTAGACTGCATTGAAAAATATTTTAACATTTAAAATATTGTTTTAAAATTTTGTTTTAATATTTTGTTTATAAAAACGTTTATAGCGTCTGCAATGGCTGATGACACCTTTGTCAATCTTGAACAAACAACCTTGTCAAGATCAAAACGAATCTGATCTTTCTACTGAAGTTAGAAGTACGTTAAATCTTTTATAATGCTGTTCTTAGCTTTACCTGCTTTTGATCTTGTCCTATCCCTCTCTTTTCATATTATATCAACTAATCCTGTTTATTTTCTTGTTCAGTAATTGTTCTTCAACGCAGAATTGAAACGTTGCAGAAACGCTTATCTGCTAGCAATCGGAAAGTGGCTAACATTTCTCGTCAGGTCAAAAAAATCTTTCATGAGGACCAGTTGCAGTGCTTGCAGAAAAGAACAATGCGTGGTTCACAGTGGTCTTCAGAAACAATTGAAAAAGCTCTCAGAATACGATTGGCGTGTGGTTCAACTGGTTACAACACGATGCGAGAAATGGGCTATCCATTCCCAAGTGAAAGAACTTTACAGCGACGAATAGAAAATGTAAAATTTCATTCTGGACTGTTGTCAGAATTGATTCCTTCCTTGAAACTTAAAGTGGATTCCCTCTGTCCAGAAGAACGTCATGCTTCCATCATGATCGATGAAATGCACATTTATGCAGGACTTGATTATGATCCTTCCACGACATCTGTTATTGGGAAGCCAACTCTTCCATCTTCAGATGGAAAATTTGAAGATACTGCAACACATGCGCTTGTATTCATGGTTGGTGGAATAAGTACAAGATGGAAGCAGACGATTGCATACCATTTTACAGGAAATTCTTATTCTGCACCATCTCTTCAAGAATTCTTGTGGGAAGTGATAAAATGTTTGGAAGAGATTGGCATTTCAATTGAAGTTGTAGTGTCCAATATGGGAGGAAATAATCAAGCACTCTGGAGAAAATGTGGCATTATTACAGGAAGACATTCCAGAACAATAAACTTTTGTGTGCATCCATGTGATCACAGCAGAAAACTTTACTTCATGCCTGATGTACCTCATCTATACAAAAATCTGAGAAATCATTTAACCAATAATCAACAGATTATTTTGCCACCAGAAATTGTTGAAAAGTATAAATTGCCTAGTAATGTTGTTTCCATCAAACCTATCCAAGCATTAATTAATATTGACAATAAATTAGATCTGAAACTGTCTCCTCATCTTCGGGAGTGTGTGCTAAATCCGTCCCATTATGATAAAATGAAAGTCGGATATGCCCTTGCACTTCTTAATCATGAAGTTGCTGCTGCTATCGAATATGTTGTTGAGAATGGAGCACTTGAAAAAAATGCCCTAACAAAGCTTGGTTTTTGAAGTTTGTTCACCGTTGGTTTACGCTAGCAACATCGCGAACATTCAAGTTGTCAATGAGCCATGTTGTTGAAAACAAACACGTGGAAGCAGTGAAATTTTTCGAAGAAGTCACTAACGTGTTCGAAAAGATCACAATTGGCAAGAAAGGGGTATGGAAACCAGTGCAATCTGGAATAATTTTAGCAAACGCAACAGCAATATCTTTACAAGCTTACTTATTGGATGAAAAAGGTCTGAGTTTTGTGCTGCTAAGTAGACTAGCACAAGATGCACTCGAAAACCTGTTTTCAAGCATCCGTACAGTCAATCCTGTTCCTTCACCCAAACAGTTCAATATGGCTCTACGTTTGATTACCGTCTCTCAGTTTTTCAATTCAGGAAAACATTCCAGTTATGAAATTGATGATGCAGAATATCTGCTGGATTTCTTAAAGCAGAGAGAACAAATTGAGAACGTTGCAGCAAACAGCAGTCTTGAAGGAACAAGTTCAATGGCAGATATAGATACACCGTCTGATCCAGAGGAGGAAGAAAATACTCTGGTGCATCTGTGTGATGATGAACGGCAATCGCTATACTATCTTAGTGGAGGGATCATCAGAAGTGTTAAGAACCGCTACAAACTTTGTGAGACATGCAGATCATGCTTGGTTAACAATGAAGAGAGAAATGTATGTCAAAGACTCACAGAATTGAAAAGCTATGCAACTACTTTGCAATTAGAGTCCGATCCTTTGACATATAGCTCTGAAGAAGTGTTTCACTTATTACAAATTGCTGAACAACATTTTCGTACAAAGGAAGCTGAACTTTTATCTACGTCTGTTAATGTAATTGAGCTAGCAGATCAAGTTACTAAAAAATTATCAACTAACATTCAACTGCCCAACTGCTGCAATATAAAGGAAAGACTTGTTCGCATGTTTTTTACATCAAGAATTCATTTTTTGATTAGAAAATACAACCAGTCACTTAAACAAAAATTGTCAATCAAATGTGGCAACAAGAGCCAAGGTATGAGAAATGCTGTAATGAACTTGCGATAAGAAATAAATCTTGATTTTGCGATCTTAAAATAAATAAATAAAGTCTTTTCAAATTTTCAAAGATGCTGTTTTTTATTTCATGTTGATACGTGAAAATAACTATTTATATTTAAATAATTCTTGGGAAAAAAGAAAAAAAAAACTTTAATAAGGTTTTTAAAAAGACAGGGTTGATTAATGAGGGTAAAAATATTTTTAATAATCATTTTTCTTTGTCAGCATAGAAATTAAATACGCTGTTCTTCAGTGAAAAAATCGGTTCATTGGGCCCAAAATGGCGGTCGGGTTAGCAGACGACCAAGTTGGCGTTACTTTTCCCCTCTAGAGCTTTAGGTTTGATAGCGTATTATTGCCATCTAGTGTCATAATAAGTAATTATTTATATCGCAACCATAGATAAAGTAAGTGAAAAGTCACCAGAATCAACTGTACTCATGCGAGTACAGAGAGCGTTAATGGGTTAATCGCATCCAGTTCTGCTGATACTAGGGACACACGTACAGTCGACCACAATCAATTGCGTGATATTTACAGGTTCCTGGTAAATTTGCTAAATCACTATAAGGTAAGTGGAAAAGCAGTGCCACAGATTACCTCTTACGAACCTAACAAATGATAATGGACAGACACCCATACAAGATCATTGTTGCAATATTTGGAATGCAAGCGGAATCCCTCGCAAGCGCATCGAGTTCTACAATTTCCTTACAAACTGGAATGTCGACATCGCCTTCGCGAGCGAGACGCACATGAAATCTACTCAAGTCTTCACCTTATCTAGTATCGCAAGGATTGGCCACTGGGTAAGAATGCCAGCCACGCTTTTGGTGGAGCAGCGATCATTGTTAAGAACGGCATTGATCATCATGAGTCTGTCACTCCAGACTTTGTGGGAATTGAAGCAGTCTCCGTGATAATAAATCTCTTTATATAACTCACCTAAGCACAAGCTTGATCCGTGTGAACTTGACGAGATGTTGTCTGCGCCCTTTCCAGTTGTTATTGCGGGCGACTTGAATGCCAAGCACATGCGTGGAACTCCAAATGCCCTAATCAAAACGGCAATATCTTATATGGATATACCATAAACGAGATTGACACCTTCGTTGCTGGTCCCCTTACTGACACATACTACTACGACCACCCTCCTGTTACAGACGTGCTGGATATTGCAGTTCTTAAAGGTTTCCTCAAGCCCTATAATATATTCACAGTCGACGACTTATCTTCTGACCACCGTCCAGTGATGCTTATGTTTGAGGGCTTAATCATCGATAAGAAGATTGTTCTCCGCCCTAAAAAAGACTGGAAGCTCTTTAGTGAGATTCTTAGAGAAAATAGCATTCATTACAAGGTGGTCATTGATAATGAGGATATCAATGGTAATATTAACGCTATCATCCGTCAACGATACCACTACTTCCAGTACCTCTACTATCGATCATAAGTGTCCTGAACATCTCGACCTGCCTCCTTATATCAGGCGTCTTATTCTCGAAATGAATTCTTACAAAAGGTTATGGCAACGAAAGCGACTTCCCTTCTTCAAGACCAAGTACAACCGGCTTCAGGAGGAGGTTAAATCAAAAGGTGGAGCGAAATCAAAGGTGGAGCGACAAACTGAAGTCCTTGTCTGTCCAGGACAACTCGCTCTGGGGAACTGTGAGGGCCTTAATGGGTTACAGACCAATCCAATTGCCGCCACTGCTTGCAGGCAATGGCAACGTTGCCACCAGTGATGGGGATAGAACTCAATTAATCGCTGATTCCCTGAAAAGTAAACTTACCACGCCTGGTCAGACAAACTTGAACAGCCTCCAAAACACTCAGCTAGTTAACAATGGGTGTATCGCTTACCAGTGCATTCATCGTGTTCCCACCCCTCAGGAAGTCATTAGTGCCCAAGAAATCGCCGACGTCATCAAGCGACTTAAAACGACGAAAGCAGCAGGCATTGATTCCATCAGTAACATTGCTCTCAAGAACTTGCCCTCTAATATTGTCTCGATCATTACCAAAGCCATGAATGACTGCTGGAAACTTGGTTACTTCCCTGAGCAGTGGAATAACTCCGTCATAGTTACCATACCAAAGTCTGGTCTAACCCTGCTCTTGCTGTCAGCTACAGACCCATTAGCTTGCTATCTGTGCTATCAAAAGTCTTTGAGCGCATCCTTCTGAAGAGGTTTAACGAATTCTGTGTAGAAAAAAATCTCGTTCGTGATGAGCAATTTGGCTTTCACTCAAGTCACTCCTGCCAACTTCAGATCTGGACGCTTGTTGCAGATCTAAACACTCCTCTTAACTGTGCTAATTATGATGGTCTAGTCTTTTTGGACGTCTGTAAAGCTTTTGATCAGGTTTGGCACATTGGCCTCACATACAAGATGATTACTTGTGGTTTTTTGAACGAACTGATTACCTTGATTAGTTCCTTTCTGTTAAACAGGACATTGGTGTCAAGGTTGGCTGCTCCATGTCAAATCCTTGTGACATCAATGCTGGTGCTCCCCAGAGTTCTGTCCTGGGACCTGCACTGTTCGAGTTTTTCCTCCATGACTTCCCAACTTTTACTAATTGCAAGCTATATCCGTTCGCTGACGACGCGGCCATCATGACTACTGACCGCAATCCCGCTCACGTCATATCACGATTACAAAAGGCCTTACATCTGTACGAGAAATGGTTTGCAAACTCGAGACTCGACATAAACATTGACCTGTGCAAAGCAGTGCTCATTACGAAGAACCCCCGAGTCCTCTCTTCCTTTCTGGTAAAGAGCTCGAGTGGGTAAAAAGTTATAAATACTTCTGTGGTGGTAGATGCCAGGCTAAATTGGGGTGACCACGTCTCCTATGCAATAAATAGAGCAAAGAAGGCAAATTTCAGTCTAGTTGCTCTTCTGGGCCGAAACAGCGCCCTTGGAATGGATAGCAAACTTTTGCTTTATAAGATGGTTATACGTGTCATTCTTCTTATGATAAGCCTGCCTGGGCTACAATATGCAAATCCAGATGGAAGGATCTCCAAACTTTCCAAAACGTTACCCTGAGGACTATCACCCAATTTGACAGGAGAGTCGTAACAAATATTTCTATTGCTGAAGATTTCCATATACCTCCAATGGTAGCTATGTACAGGGGTCACTGAAGAAGTTGCTTCCGAAGATTAAGGTTCATCCCAATCCTCTAGGTGCGATATCCTGGATCATCCACTCACGTTTAGAAGTTTTCTCAGGCACCGCAGGCCTCGACACATCCTGAACATCAATTTCGACAACATCCAAAAGACCATCTTTCCCGAATACTGGATCTCATAGCTCCCCGTGCCCCTCGTCTATCAACAATCAACTTGTTCGTCCTTATAGGAAAGGATCCCATCTTATCCTCTGGATGACTTAACTAGGTTTCATCTGGCTTCTTTCCTAGTTCAGTGTACTTCCCCTGGTTACTTCCTGGATGATTATGGCAGTGAAAGCGTTGCTTTTGGACCGCTCGTTTCGTTTTCCCTGCGTTGTTCGATTGTCGATTGATTGTCGTTTCTAATCAGTTCACTTTGGTTTTCCACGTGTTCTCCTTTGTTCTACCGAATGATGAGAGCTTTGCTCTCGAAAAATGCTTCCAGGTTGTATTTTTCTGTTTTTTTTTGTTTTTGTTACTTTCTTCATTATTTTTGTTGTGGTAAAAGAGCCCTTCTTTACACTTAATAGGATATGTAAGGCATATGGCCTCAAGGTAGCATATAAGAGTAGCCATAGCCTTAAATACCTACTATGCAGCACGAAAGATTGAATTTGTAAAGTAGATATATTGTTCCTTGTGTAATTTGTAAAGTCGAGGATATATGAAATTAATTGTTCCTCGTGTGACTGATTTTAAATACATAGGCCAGAGCAGAAGAAGGATTTGTACCCGTATTAAAGAAAACTTTAACTATATTAAAAATTACAAGCCCGAAAAATCTGCATTCGCCAAGCAAAATTTATCCACTGGGCACGTTGGGAAATTAGATAATTTTCGTAATCTACATTGTGTTGACGAACCTAAAAAGCTTAACTTCTTAGAATATCTTGAAATAACTAAAGTACCACCTGATATATTATTAAACCATGAAAGAGGCCCACTTTACCTGTCACAGTGGACTTCACTGGTTTCAAAACTTTCTGACCATTACATCACACTCCTGATATAAGAGCCTCTCTGCTTATAGTAACTTTTCTTTTTTGTTCCTAAGTTTTTACATCTGTATTTCTTTCATAAGTGTATTTAGTTTGCTTTGGGCACTTGACCCTCTTCTTAAAATTTTTATAATATAATCTTATTTATTTTAGAGTTTTACATACAATATCATAAATCATATAGTTTCATTTTTTAAAGACTTATCATTTTGGCTTGGTCCCAAAGTGATCTCACTAAGTACTGCCGCATGTATTTTTCTTCAGATTGTGCTCTAACAATGGCTACAACATCTGAAAGAAGAAAATGCAAGAATAACCCAGATATCTTCTGCTACATATGTGGCAACTTCACTTTGCCTGATTAAAGGCGCATCATTAATACCTTTGTCAAGAAGGGTTATCCTGCCTACTTTAAAGTAGGACTTGGAGACAAAGAAACAAATTGGGCTCCTCAGAAACTGTGTATAACCTGTTTTGAAACTTTGCGATCATCATGTAAAGGAAATAATGCTAAGCGGAAATAATGGTGTGCTAATGGTTTGTAGAAAACTTACAAACTATTCAGAGCTGCTACTTCTGCCTTGTCAATTTAAAAGGTTTTAATAAAAAAATCAAGTGACACAATACCTAGATATCCCATCTGTCATATGACCAGTTGAAAATACCTGTGCCTGTATTTACTCAACAATCGTAGTTTGATGTTGAATCCTCAGTTTACCTGCTTCATTAGATGATGATGATCATATTGAATATATGATATCTTTTGCAGATTGTTATAAAATTTTTCTGCTTGGTCAGCCTGAATTGAATGATCTTGTACGAGATTTGTGTTTGCCAAAGCAATCTGCTGAATTGTTGGCTTCCAGGCTGCAAGAGAAAGGAGTACTCAGACCTAGAACCAGTGTCTCCTTTTATCGTAACAGAGAAGCAGCACTGCAAAAGTACATACTTCCATTCAGATAGTCAATTTGTTTAATTTTCTGGTTTATGGTTAATTTTCTGTGGGTCAGCAAGGAGGTCACACCAATTATCCTAGTTTCCTGCCCTACTGGAACATTATAGTACAGTACAGAAACATTAGACCACTGGGTAAAAAAGAATTGGCCACCAAAGATCAGATTGACGGCTGGTGACAACATCAAGAATAAGCCTCTCACTGATAGGAATAAAATTGTATTTCCCCCGCTATAAACCTTGGGTTAATGAAGCAATTCGTCACACTGGAGACTGCTTTAGCTATACATGTTCTACCCTTTCAAGTCTCAGTGGCAAAAAAGGCAGCAATATGTGATGGCACTCAATAAGAACACTCATCAGAGATCCACACTTTGTTACATCAATGACTGTGGCAGAGGCTAGAATTTGGAATGCATTCTCTTATGTGGTTCGGAATTTCTTTGGGAACATGAGTGGATAACTGCCAAGAGATTGTGGAGGAGCTGCTCTTGAGTTTTCAAGCACTTGGTTGTAGAATGGGCATTAAGTTTCACTATTTCCGTAGTCACTTGGACCACTTTCCACAGAATATGGGTCACGTGAGCGAAGATTTGACCACTTTCATCAAGACATTAAAGTTATGGAAGAACGTTACCAAGCCGGATGGGACACAAACATGATGGCAGAATACTGCTGGTCCTTGATGAGAGACATTCCACATGCTGTTCATCGTAGATCTTCAAGGAAAATATCGTTAATGCAGATGTAACATCACTGTTGTTAATAAATTAGCCATTTTTATTAAAAATGCAATATTTGATATTTCAAAAACCTGACGTGATAGACAAAAACTGATGCCAGATTTGGAATCAGCATCCCAGATTTACCTGAAAGACAATTGGAATAGCTTATACCAGAGAAAGTATGTTCACCAGTTTAACTGATTATAAATTAATTGATTTGTGGAGTGGAGAAAAGCAAATAAAAAGATTTTCTTGAGAACAAGTTTAATTAATCAATTATTTTAGAAGGTGCTAAATTAAAGGATAACAATAACTTAGAGGATATTATAGTTGTGTAAAAATAGAATTGGAATATCGCGGGTGCTGTCAGACTTCGTGTCATTAGGTAACTAAATCAAAAAGTTAACATTAAGCAAATGGTACCAGTCTATTCACATATACAGTCAATTGACACACATGCCAGTGAGACAGCCATATTCCTGATACATGATTATACCGTCGCGTTGTGACGGATCGAAAAATAAGTGTGAAAGTTCTTATCCCAAAGTCATTTAAATTAAAATTGTTGCGGACGCCAGTGTAACATAGGGTAAAAGGAAATTGTTATTACCACCCAACGTTCAATAATTCTAGTCAAAACAAAATTCAGCAAGTAGCTGTCGCGGACACCAGTGTGACATAGGGTAATAAAGATAAAGGGTGTGACGCCTGTTTAGTTAATAAAGATAAATTACTTGCCTTTACTTGAATTATAGATAAAAAGGTTGTCGCAAACGCCAGTGCATAAGCACGATTTTGGATGCTTCTCTAGCAATTAAGAGATACCCAAGAGTTGAAAGAACTCAAGATAATAAAATGATAGCCTAAAATAGCTTTCTATTAACCAGCATCTTATTTAATTTCAATATAGGCCTATTGACCTGGTTGACCTACCAAAATAATACAATTAAATTTCAAGTGTCTTAAAACTACTCATGCATTGAACAGCAGGGAATATCGTGACCCTCCCTCCAATATTTCAATTGAACAAAGTCTCAACCTGGTTGACCTGCCAAAGTAAAGAACGTGCAAATCTTAAACAAATTTAAGCATGCATTAAGGGATAATAAACGTTCTAATACTCCCCTCTATTCAAATCAAAAAGTTATTCCCTTTTATGATACAATTCTACAAAGAATCAATAAGCAGTAATAAAGTTCAACTCCTTTTTTTATTAATCAAAATAATTTTCATTGAAAAGGAAATCTTAAGATTATAATATAATTTCAAAGAAAAAAGTGAAGCAGACACTCTCAACCATTAAGTTAAAATTACGCATTAAAGTTCAACAGTTCAAATATAGTTCTTATGACTAACGCACGCGATAGGCCCGTTAAATAAAATGTGCACTTATCTTATGAAATTTGCGCTTATTTCTGACTCAGAGAATGACACACAACACGTTACGTTGAAGCTTTTACGAGTCCGACGTTGAGATCTCCTTTCCGTAGTGGCTTAGGATTCCCGCCGTTGACCGCAGTGGGTTACAGGCCGCCCGTCTGTTCCACTATGCTCCCTTGAGGACTACATTGACCCGTTTTCCCGCCCACTGAATCGCTACTCGTGATGCTCGTGATGTACCATCGTTGCCGTTAGTTTCCGCCGTACTGACCCTCTATGTTGCTGCTAATCAACTTCTGCATCGGTCTCTTATAGTGTAGTAATTAACATTGCCGAGAACTCTCATGATTGACAGTTGCCCGAGGATTTCTTTTTAGTGGGAGTTTTGAAATCCCTGAAGAATCATTAACCGACATGGTTCTCTATGTGTTTGTGATGGAGTCCTTTTCTTTTTGAGAGAAGGCCATAGCCGAGATTCAAGAAGTAAGAGTCCAGAGGAAGAGACTAGAGAGTTTCAAGAGCTTAGAGCCTAGAGAGTTTCCCGAGTTCCCGAGTGCCTATTTGAATTTATACCCAAATAAAGTTTTAAGAGTTCCCTCCTGTTTGCATTTAATCGTAAAATATCATTTGTCGAAGTTGTGGGGTTAAAGGAAACGAAAGCATGCGTCAGCTCCCACATACGTTAAAATTCATAACCATGAAAGCGTCCCTTGCCAATCCAGGATACACGCACCCTCCTCTCTTTTTAACAGACGGAGCAAACAGGAGAAAAAATAAAATGAGAGTGAGCGCTTCAAAATTTAAATGTAAAACAGAAAGTTTGATCTACTGACAATTAGGAATATCTTTATACGAAAAACCCATTTTTAATTAATTAATTAATGTAAAAGCCACAAGTTTGATTAAGAGAAATAACAAAATAGTAAATAAAATTAACATATATAGGGTATTAAAATAACACGGATGTTAAATTCAATTTAATATCCGTTGAGACAGCGTATTCAAATTGGCAAATTAACCCTTAGCACAAGATAGCTCAGGTTGCTAAACCCATGAAACAAGCATTACACAGTCATCATATCATGAACATAAGTGTCATTGGGCTGTTCCCAAAAGAGAATCCATAATAAAGCAACCAGTACTAAAGATGCAGCAGCATCAGCAACAAATAAATCCCTTTGAACCAGATGATACAAATAAATGCATCAAAAGGCCTCCAAACGAATATCCAGGAAGCAATTATAAAAAACTTACTTCCTCTGCTCTACTGCTTGTAGTTAAGTTAGTCCGGTACCATGAACAGACAGTATACAACTTCCTCCTTCGTTCAATGCATTTGCATCAACAGTATACAACTCGCGTTGAGGTCTCTGATTTAGCCAACTAATTGATCAGTAGGAATTTAAATTACAGACAGATAAAAGTGAATAATCACATTATTCAAAAGGTACAGGATGCTACAGTGGCTTCAAAAAAATTGATATGGACCAATATCTACTATCATATAACAAAACTAGTTGATTACCCTTCCCAAAAAACAAAAAACAGTGATAATAAGCCTTTTATCCATTAATTTAAAAGAGATATTTTGAGACAGTATTAGATTTTAGCTGCAATAAATGGGTATTATTTATTATTTGACAACAGTATCATTTGCTGTAAACATTAAGTTTAGATTGCCTTGGAACTCCGATTGGTCCATTTGGATCTTAACAAAAAAAACCCTAAATACATTGCTTTGTGTCTAGTTCTCTTAAAAACCCATTTAATTGAAATGAGGCTATCACAAAGAAAACTAAAGTTCATCTTTTAGATTGACAGAAACCATTGCTCTACTCTGATGGCTCCCAAAACGATACTCCAAAGGTTGATGAATTTAAAGGAAAGACATTTACCCACAGATATACCACAAATCGTCCATTCTAGGCGAATCTCACAATGAAGAATAAGGCCAGGAAACCTCTATGAGATTATTCCGCTACTATTAATGGATTGGTTGAATAACTATAAAGAGGTTTCGTCAGTTTAGTGAAATACTCGCTGCATCACAACTTCTTATGAAATAGATATTAGCTCATACACACATACAGACACATAAGTTGGCTCAAATATAAGCCTGGAGTCAATAAAATACAAAAATTCAACTCGGTTTATATCCAAAATGCCGAAAAGCACACTGATATTAGGAACTTAAGCTACAATAACTAAACGTCTTTCCAAACATTTTATTGTTGTAACCAAACACTTGCGACAACGGGTTTTTTTATTCAAAGGAAAACAAATTAAAAAATCACTAAAATTACAAAACAAACATACCTGTCGCCTAAAAAATATTGTTTTATTAACGACCCCCATTATTTGTACATACTATCTCGATTTAAACGAAGGTAATCAGAGCATGGTATATGCCATAAAATATATTCTTGTTCAGTTTCATGTAAAACTGATCAGATTTGTACACTTTTACAAGTTTCTCCTGATGGATTTCCATGTTTCATTTATTCAAGTTCAAAGAGCGGGCGCAGTACTTTGTTTCTGGAGTGTTCTGTCAACTAATATAAATAAAATAACTGAGTTTAAAAATCTGTGGATGCTTATATAGAAGAGCGGAAGGAAAATCCAATTGCCCAGAAAAGAAATTTTTATATACCATATATGAATACATTTTGGCTACATGTAGTCATCTTCAATATGAATCCTGGACTACAGTATGAATCATGAACTAAAAAAATAGGAGAGAGGAAGGATTCATATGGAAGATGGTTACATAGTAGCCAAAATGTATACATATATGCTATATAAAGAGTTGTTTTGTGGACAAAGGGAGTTTTCTTCCTCTCTTGTATTCTATCAGTTATCTTCTCCATCAGACCCCTCCATTTCAGAACTCCCATCTCTATTATGATTATAGGACGGTTTTGGTTCCCTCTCCTAACTCTTTTGAGTGCCTGTGCCATAAAACAAGGCTATAATCTATCTACATAAACCGTCACTAGGTCATGGTGTTTGACAGTGTCTATCTTTATAAGTCACATTGCTAACCCTTTCAACTAACTGGAAGGGCCCTAAATACTTATTGGAAAATTTCCTGTTTCTTGCACTCTTCTACAATAACCAGACACTCTCACCTATTTCTAAGTATGTGGCTGACCTCCCTTATACGAGGGCATATTGAAAAGCAATGCCTCCATGGCTGTAACTTTATTTTTTAACCGATTTTTAAAATTTATTTTGTATCTGATACTTACATTTGTCCTATATGTAATGCATTATTCACTTTTCGACATAGTCCCCATCCCAATCCACGCATTGGGCCAACGCGTGACTAGTCGGGTGAACCCGTCGGAGAGGAATTCTGGAGTTGTTGTCGACACCAGGACCAAATGGCAGATTTCACCTCGTCGTAAGAACGCAGCTCATGCCCCTTAAGGTGCTCTTTTCTCTTTGGGAAATGGTGAAAGTCGCAAGGTGCAAAGTTTTTCATTTTTGAACTGTAGGCGCTGCAACCCCCTCTGATGTGTTGTGATCATGTGCGGACGGGCGTTATCGTGCTGCAGAAGAGGATCCAAACCTGCCATTCAATCCTCGTGCCGACGACAACCCCGGACGGGTTCACCCAACTAGTTCACGCGTTGGTGTAATGCGTGGAAAGGAATGGGGACTATGTCGAAAAGTGAATAGTGCATCACATAGAGGACAAATGTTAATATCAGATACAAAAAGAATTTTTAAAATCGGTTAAAAAATAAAAGATTTACAGCCATGGAGGCATTACATTTCAATATGCCGTCGTTAATATACTTAATTTTTCCTTCTTTCTCTTCTGGACTATGACATAAACTTCTTGTCTAACCTTTAACCTCTTTTCGTTAACCTTTTAACGAGGTTGAATCTATATGGTTCAATATCACCAGTCCGTAACGTTGATAAATGATTTTCAACCAGCCCTTTTTTTTTGCAACGTTCTGCATCCCATTAGAAGTTGGCCTCTATGACCTTCATATCATTACATATTTTCTATAAGATACGAGATGTTAGTGCCTCTATCAACAATGATTTGCTGAGGCACTCTATAGCGGTAGACCTCCAGGTCCACAGCCTCTGCAAATCATGTTAAAATATCTGTTAAAAATAAAATACATATTTATTTACCCTAAGATGCCTGGACTATACTTTTTTGTCCTCTGACACATGGCACAGTTTTTAATATTCTTAGCCACATCATTCATAATTCCAGACCAAGAATATACCTTTTGCGATTTATGTGTGCTTGCACTGACACTCCTGTGCCCGCCCAGCAATCCACAAGAGATCTGTTGGTCACTAACACTCTAAGATCTAGAGGGATATACAGGGTGATCCAAAAGTCAGTATCTTTATAAACCCACATAATTATTAAACAATCTATATACAGGATGATTCAAAATTCAATGTACAAACTTTTTGGGGAGATAATGAGTCCGAATTTGAATCTGAACAGAAATAGTTCATATGAACACATGGGTCCGAATTTGAATGATTGCTGAGATATGAACAGAAATAAAAATGCACTGCCATCATGAATATCGATTTATTATCAATAGGTAATTTTTTCGAGATCTATAGTAGACAGTGACCTTCCTCATGCTTTGAAGGTTATTTGAGCAAAATTTCATCAAGATCGGAATAAAACTGTAGATTTGTAGAAGAAACGTACCCACCCACAAACCTACAAACATTCTTCTTAATATACAAGGCGATTCAGAATTCATTGTACACACTTCTAGGGAAGGTAGTATGGGTTATTCTAAGTAAAAAGGTTCATATGAAAATGGGTCCGAATTTGAATGATAACTGAGATATGAACAGAGATAAAAATACCACAACCAAAATCAACAAGTTAATGACTCAGGATTCATAACACACAGCATAAAGAAATTTGGGAGAATAATAGAGTGCATATGACTACGTATACTAGTAAATTTGATCGCATTCCAGCGACTAGTTTCCGAGTTATGCATTCAACATTGTAATCCGTGCTCACATGCGAGTAATAAAATAATAACTCGGAAATAATACGGTTATAAAACCTGAGTTGTTAACATGTTGATTTTGGTCGCCGCATTTTTATTTCTGTTTATATCTCAGTTATCATTCAATTCGGACCGATGTTCATATGAACCCTTTTCCTTAGAAAAACCCATACTACCTCCCCTAGAATTTGTACAATGAATTCTGAATCGCCTTGTATATTAAGAAGAATGCTTGTGGGTGGATATCTTTCTTCGACAAATCTACAGATTTATTCAGATCTTGATGAAATTTTGCTCAAATGGCCTTCAAAGCATGGGGAAGGTGCTGTCTACCTTAGATCTGGAAAAAATTAACTATCGATATTCATGATGATGGCAGTGCATATTAATAAGAAATATCTCATGACCAACAATGCAAGGCAAAGTTTTTGCAATATAGATAAATTTCAATTTGTAACAATGCATAGAATTCCTGTTATTCAGGCTTTTCTTAGAATTGAGTGTTCTTAGTACTTAACAATTTCTTGAAAATCTTAAAAATGATCAGTAACTGGAGATACCGGAGACTTAGCAAACTATTGAGAAAGACTGGAAAGACGACAGAGGAAGGAGTCCTTTAGTTCCGTGCTTTATTGAGCAAACGGTAAGCATGTCAGTAGAAGAATTGGCAACTGCTAGACTACACAAAGTGATGAATGGCTAATTTTTTCTTAAAGACATAGAGTGGGAATTGCATAGGCATCAAGTGTACATCTAAAGTAAGATTACGTGACTAAGAAATTATTTAGACTAGCAGTGACGTACTTGGACAGGTCCATCCATTGGGAGCCTTTAAAATTTTTTTTTTTCAAATTTTCATTAAGAATTTTTACTGTATTATTTCTAAGCATTTTCATGTGTTTGTTTTTAAGATATTTCAACATTCATTTCTAAGAGCCACGCCGGGGTTATCACCTAGCTTATTTCGTAGCACAGCAGATCCAAACATTTCAAAAAAATTCATTTTGACTATATTCTGTGTGAATGTGAATATTTTGAAAACTGAGATGCTGATAATGCAATGATCGAACGTTTCGTTTACGAGAATTATTAATAATGAACATAAAATGATGATGCCGTGTCAGAACAGAGATAAGGCAGCGTCTATTGAGGATGCAAAGGAGTCACACATATCTGCCTTGAGCTCCCTATCAAATGTCCAGATGACTGACAAAAATTTGTCTGGAAAGGAAAGAAAGAACGAGTATTGATCAGAAAAATTCTACAGCTTAAGCAGAAAAGACTATAAAGCATTGGAAACATCTAATCAAGTCTAGTTTTGAATAGATCAAGAGAGTATACGAGCTTCTATGTCAAGTCCTGGTATATAAACTAGAATTTCTGGTTACAATGGAATCAAGCCCAAAACTGTGGAAACAACTATAGAAAGAAAAATAACTCCGAAAACACTATTCCACATAATAAATTTTAATGACTCAGATGTACATTTTCATCATCAGTGAGTAAAGAACAACAAGAGAAGCCTAGTGTTTTCGGAGTTATTTTTCTTTCTATAGAATTCCTGTTTTTCAGATTTTTCGTAAAATTGATAGTCCCTTCGCTCTGTGTTGTATTAACTGAGTTATAATTTAACCAATTTAGATTTATACTTCACCTTTTCGAGATTGTTCTGTTCACCTACAGGTGGAATTATACCGCGCAACGCGGGGTCCTCTGCTAGTTTACAATATAACGATGCGTTTCCCAAAGAAATGCTCCGAAACACGGGGAATTTTTGTTCATAATAAAAAATCCTTTCCCTATATTTGTGATATTTTTGACCAAATGGTGGCACTGGAGATTTTAATTTTTTTTAAATTCAGTTTCTTGAATTTTCGAAAATCACTTATGGCGAAGCATTTTTTAAAGCAACATCTAAATAAACTCCTTAGAGCCAAGATAATGCGCAAATAACTCATCTGCTTACTTCGCGCATGATAAGATTGTATTTTATATGAAACTCCAGCGCCATCTCTTGGTCAAAAATATAACTAATATAAAAATATTTTTCATTATAAACAATTATCCCCCGTGTTTCTGAGGATTTCTGTGCAAACAGCATCGTTTTATTGTAAATAGTTTAATATTTATAAGGCTTTAAAAAGTCTACTGAAAATTGGAACAACCGGTATATTTAGGATTAGAGTTAAGATGCTTAAGGTCATTGCATATTATTAAATCACTCATCATGGACAACTGACCACCATCCTCGCAAATTGCACCATTCATTTGTATTTCCTCTCTAACATTTCCCATCCAAGTGTCTTTCTGTTGCGAACCTTTTATTTTGGTAACCAACCTTCTGATCATAGCAATATTTTCATATCATAACTCTGACGTGATAATGTGTCTGGCATCACATTCTATTTTCTTGAGGTTTGAGGATAAGTGAATAATATCCAACATCAATGGCTATCTCAGTATCCTCTGATTTGTATCCTTCATTTGGTTAACAAAAGTCAGAGGTTTGTGGTTGATTATTACGTTTGTCCAGAAGCAAACGAGGCTAATGAGAACTACAGGTCCGACACTGAAAATTCACCTGACAAGATAGGTCTATTAACAATCCAACCTTCATTGTTTCCAATAAAGGAAAAAACACTGATTTTTAAAATACAAGATGGAAGCAATGAAAGTTACATTGTTAATAGACCTATCTTGGTCAAGTGACTTTTCAGTGCCGGAGCCTGTCTTTCGGGAAGCAAAGGAAGTGAATGGTTCGCATAACTATCTCCAATGTTTTTTTCTCAATGACTGAGTAGTTCAGCTGGCTATCCTTTAATGTATGGTTAAAATAAGTGATGAGCTTAAGAGCTCCTTCAATCTCCTGTTGGAAAACAGCTCACACAATTCATGTTGATGCATTACTTGCTAAAACATTTTCTCATAATCGGGGGCTACTAATAGAGTTGAGTTTGTTAGTAGTTATTTCACCTTAGTAAACGCTTCCTGGCACTCTATGCTCCAACTGAACCTCACACCTTTCTGAATGATGAAGAATAACAAATATGATGAGTCTTTTATAAAAGGGTGATAAAAATTAATAGATCCAATTAGAGCTCTTCCCTCTGTAACATTACATGGAAGCCCCAGTTTTTAATTGCTAAAATATTTCTTGGGTCAGAACTTGCCCCTTCAGAGGAGATCACATGCCCCAAATATTTAACCCTGGATGCACAAAACTAATATATCGCAGGTGTAATTATTAGGCCCTAGGCCCTAAATCTGCACAAAACTCACCTTAAGAATTCAATATGCTCCTCGAAGGTTTTAGTAGAGATGAGGATGTCATCATGAAATGCTTAAGTCTCATATTCCATCTTCTTTTGTAAGGCCATAGCAAGGTATCTCTGAAATAGATGTGATGAATTTTTACCACCCTCAGGTTATCTTGTGAGTTAATATTTACCCCAGGGTGACCAAAAAGCATAGGATTCTTTGAGTAACTCAACTGGAGGGTTCTGAAAATATCTGCTGTTTAAATCAAAGTATCTATGATTTAAACTGTGAAGTATCTATGCCCTCTTAACCTTCCTGTGCTGTTCGGGTATTTTTTGATCCAAATAGATTTTCAACTGCCTATAACTTTTGTCTATTTGTATAATTTATCTATATATGATTACAGTTGTTTTGTATGCTCTACAAAATGTAAATTTAAAGGATTTATGATATATTGTAATTGTTCTAATAATAAATAAGATAATCTGTGAAAAATCTTGCAAAAAAAGTAATTATGGGTTATTTTTGACCCGAACACCATAAGTGTAAGTTAAAACGAACAGAACAGGAAGGTTAACTCCTGCAAGATGTCCTTAATGAAGGAAAATATACTGGACTCATGCACTGATTAGCCTTATGCAGGTCCAACCTGATCCTCACCTCACCATTCTTTTGGTACTAGACATATTGGGGAGTTCCATGGGCTAATGCTTGGAATAATGCCCCCTTCTCCAATTCTATCAATTTTCATCGATATTTTCTGTATGGAATGTTGTATTGCCAAAAACAGGGTTGGTATTATCTTCTATATAATAAGCATAGTATTGTTTCACTCCCCTTAGAGAAGGAATCAGAGAATTCTTATATGTAACACTTATTAATAGCTCTCTACACCACACCTGTATCCCCAATTTGTAGTCCTTCAATGGGCTCATGCACGTCTATTACCCCTGAATTTCAACCCTTCCCCAAACACATGACCTAGGCATTAAGATCATGGTTCATCAAATTTTTCAACATCTGCCTAATAACACTTCATTCCACACAACAAAAATTCCAGTTAATCGAATCCCTGTACACGTCAAGGGGGTGACTATAATTTCGATAGTCAATGTGTTGAGTCGAAAAAAGCAATTCAATAAGCAGATTTTGTTGAGAACAAGGTTTATTAATCAATTAATTTAGAAGAAAATAACTTAGAGGATAACAATAACACTCGGAGGATATTCCAAAAAAAATTAAATTGGAAACTCAGAGATGCTGTCGGATTCCATATAATTAGGTAACTAATAGAATAAATCAGAAAGTTAACATTAAACAACGGTTGGTCAGCCTAATCACATATACAGTCAATTGATACACATGCTAGTGAGACACACATATTCTGATACCTGATCAAATAGTCGCGTATTCAAATGAACAAATTAATCCCTAGCAGAAGCTAGCTCAGTTGCTCTACCCATGGAACAAGCATTATACACAAAGTTAATGTATTATGAAGATAAGTGTTAGTGGGCAGTTCCCATGAGGGAATCCATATCAAAGCAACAAGCATAAGACATGCAACAACATACACTAACAAATGCCTCTGAAGCAGCTAAAACAAATACGAGGGAAAATCAAAAAGTTACATTATTTTTTTACGAAAACAAGTTGATATATTCTTTGAACTTGTCGCTTTCTTCTGTCGTTTAAAAGAACCGTGAAGGTGCTGACACGAGTGGAGGCGTGCGATCGCAATCGGCAGGATGGCGTCGTTGATCACATCGTACAGGCTGGAAGAACAAAAGAGCTGTAATCCGTTTCCTTCGTGCAAACGGTCATCCACCCAAGTAAATTCACTGTGAAATGCAGAAAGTGTACGGCAAAGACTGCATGGCCTACGCTAATGTGTGGGCATGGTGCAAAAAGTTAACCGAGGTGAAGTGCGCCAGTGGCTTTACTCGCAGGACTTCTATGTGCGATGGGCATTCAAAAACTTATACCACAATGGGACAAATGCCTTAATCGCAATGGCTCATACGCAGAGAATTAACCAGAACACTGGTGTGTATTTTGTATATTTTGTTTTTTCATGTCTGCTCCAGCAATTTCTTAAAAAATAAATAGCATTACTTTTTGATTTTCCCTTGTAAATGCACAAAAAGGCCTTCAAATGAATATCCAGGAAGCTGTTATGAAAGCCTAATTTATCCTAATTGTGGCTTTTAAGGTAGTGCAGTATCAGTAACTTTTGCTCAATGCAGTTGCATCAACAGTATACTTCTCTCATTGAGGTCTCTGATTCAGCTGACTAATTGATCACTAGGAACGTGAAAAACATCATAAAACATCCAGCCATGCTGCTAAATCGACTGTACAGTACTGTGCTCCACTGGAATAGGAAATTAGAATTAAGGTTATTTCATTCTCAGACATCCCTGTCTAGGTCACTCGGTACCTCTACCATATTTTGCGGATTCAACCTTCATGAGCTTTTCTTGTAAGATGTCCAAAAGGACTTTCTGGATTATGGATAGAATCAAGAGAAGTGGAATATAGTTGAGTGAAGAGTCCGTAGTGCTCTTTCTATCAATAAAATTGGTAGAGACTTTACTACACAATAAAGGGAGAACAGAGTTACCAACCAGTTTCGCCATTTATTCCCGGCTTTATCAAGGATAACACACTAGACAATCGACAATCGAACAGTGAAGTGTACATTTTTTTCGGGTGCAACGAAAGTAGTGCTTTCACGAAGCTCACCCTACCAGAATAAATTCCAAATGAGATACACTGATATAGGCAAGAAGCCTGACTAAACCCAGAGGTCTTCCACATTATGAAAAAATAAAATTGACGATTGTCAGGAAATTGGGAGAGGGGGGCGGGGGGGGGGGTTATCACATCTTCCAATAATCAGGGAAGGAAACGTTGCCAATGTCTTCGAAGTTGACATCAAGAATATGCCTCGGTTTTCTATACTTTGTAAGCCACTTCCTTTCCATCAGGTTGTTTAGTATTCCAGCAACCAGGTCATTGTCATGGTTCTTCATCGTCTGCATTACCAAGGTGAGTAATATTCAGATCCGAGTGGATGTAATGATTTTTTACGGTCCTTCTTCCATGCTGGGCAATGGTCCTCAGTGTAATATTCTGGAACGAATGGAGTTCACTCCATCTGCTTTTACATATGGTTGCCCACGCAGGCATGCCATAGAGGAGGATGGTCCGAATCATCGTCTTGTACAATAGTAGCTTATTGTCGATGCTCTGGGCACTGTTCCGACCCAGGAGAGCTATGAGGCTGTACTTAGCCTTCTCAGCTTTGCTCAGAACGTAAGTCACGTGACAGTTTCAGGAGAATCTTGAGTCGATTATAACGCCAAGTTACCTGTAATTGTCGACCCATTCCAGTTCCTTATTGAATAGGACAAGTGCACTTAAGCTTTTTGTTGAAGTACATAGCTTTGCATTTTCCGACGTCAAGGTTCAGTTTCCAGCAATAAAAACCAGTCTTCAAATTTCTTCAAGGCGTTCTGCAGACGAGTGATAACGTGAGAAGGCTGGCGCGCCCATGCCATGATGGGAATATCATCAGCATAGAAATATAAATTATATTTTTCTGATTTTGGGAAATCATGTAAAAAATAAATAAATAAAACGGTCCCAAGGACAGCCTTGTGGGACACCGGTCTTTACCTTGCGGGAGTGGTGAAGTTTTTGCCAACTTTAGCTTAATAGAACCTGTCGCTAAAAAAGGATTTCACCACTAAAACAAGTCAGGAGGAAACTCACCTCTAATCATCTTGTAGTTTAACCCTTCGTGCGACACCTGATCGAAAGCCTTACTAACATCAAGAAAAATCACGCCACAATGATTTGAAAGGTTCAGGTGGGTGCTCAGATCTTCAGGAAACCTCCATATCTGCATCTGACACTAATGGGTGGCACGAAAACCTAACTGCTCTTTCCGAAGTAGATTCCCATTAGTGAGACAGTGGTTCTTGAACCTGCTGAAGATCGTTTTCTCGACGGACATCGACGGGAGTAGACTGAGAGGTCGGTAGCTCGCAGGAATTGCAGGATTTTGCCCCTGCTTGGGGATACTTAACACAATAAACTGCTTCTAAGGAGTCGAGAAGTAGGAAAACTTCCAGCAATCGCTTATGTTATTCGAGATGTCATTAACAATGTTGTTCGGAATATTCCTTAGGGCATTATTACTTACCTTGCCTCTTCCTGGAGCCTTCATCAGTTTGAGATTTCTAATGATGGCAGCTAGTTTGCCAGTCTCGATGTTAATCTTCGATGTTAATTGCGGGACTTCATCAAGTTTGATAATACCATTTTCCACACGCTGGGACATGAGTTGACTCTCGGGATTCTTTTTATCAGGAGTAACACACTGCATATTTAGGGAATCAGCAATTATTTATGCTTTCTCCTGATTAGTTTGGACGTAATTACCCTGAGGGGTGCAAAGTGGAGGAAGCATGTCATTCTTCTTCTGTAGAGCTCTAACCATGCTCCAAATGGAATTGTCGCGAGCCGACAAGCTTTTAAGCTTGTCATTCCACCTAGCGTCGCGTATCTCTTTTATTTCTCCCTGGACTCTTCGTACTAACCTGTTATATTTGGTTTTTAGCCAAGGTACACGATAATGTTGCCAAAGCATACGGGTTCTGTTTCTTTCTGCGATCAAGTGTTGAATTCCTGGGGTAAGCAGAATTCAATGAGGAGAATTATCTTCCAATGAATAGGTACTAGCTTCGGTGGCACTATTTATTCTACCGGTGATATCTTCAACACTTTGATCGATGACATCCGTACAGTTTGCTCTATCGAGTTGGTAGTCATGGTCCTTGCAGATTTCTTTGAAGAGCTTCTAATCTTGCTGATGCTTAACTTCTGTGAAATTGACGTTGATATTGTCAAAGTTTAACGCCACAGGTTTATGGTCAGAAGAAAGGTCATCAATCGTGAAGAGGTTTATGGCTTGAAGAAACCCTTCATTAGTGAGATATCCAACATGTCACTTCTAGGGGAATGGTCACAGTAGTTTGTGTCCTCCACTGGCCCTGCAGCAGTGATGTCATTAATCATTTGTATATACCGTTATATAATCATGCCATTGCAGTTCGCTTTCTGGAGTTCTCGCTTGGATGTTTAGCATAAGGTATAAAACACTATCAACAATCGAACAGCGCAAGGAAAACGAAACGACCGGTCCGAAAGCAGCGCTTTCACTGCCGTACTCATCCAGGAAGTAACCAGGGTAAGAACAGGGCAAGAAGCCAAATGAATCCAGAGGATAAGGTGAGATTTTTTCCTATAAGGACGACACAGCTGATTGTTGATTGACGAGGGGCACGAGGAGCTATGAGATCCAGTATTCGGGAAAGATGGCATGTCTATGTCGTCGAAATTGATTTCCAGTACTGTGGAGACCTGCGATGCCTGAGGAAACTTCTGAACGTGAGTGGATATAACAGAATATCTGCAACAGTGGATTGGGCTGGTCCTTAATCTTCGGAAGCAACTTCTTCAGCTACTCCTAGACATAAGCTTAGCTACCAATTTGAGGTATATGGAATTCTTCAGCAATAGAATAATTTCGTACTACTCTCCTGTCAAGTTGGGCGATAGTCCTCAGGGTAATGTTTTGGAAAGTTTGGAGATCCTTCCATCTGGGTTTGCATATTGTAGCCCAGGCAGGCATACCATAAAGAAGAATGACTCGTATAACCATCTTAAAAAGCAAAAGTTTGCTATCCTTTCCAAAAGCGCTGTTTTGCCCCAGAAGACCAACTAGACTGAACTTTGCCTTCTTAGCATTATTTATTGCATAGGAGAAGTGGTCACCCCAATTTAGCCTGGCATCTACTACCACATAGAGGTATTTATAATTTTTTATCCACTCGAGCTCTTTACCAGAAAGGAAGAGAGGAGTTGGAGGTTTCGAAGTTTCTTCATAATGAACATCGCCTTGCACTTGTCAACTTTTAGGCCGAGTGTCCACTTTGCAAACCATTTCTCACACAGATGTAAGGCCTTTTATAACCATGATATAATGTGAGCGGGATTGTGGTCAGTAGCCATGATGGCCTCGTCGTCAGCGAACGGATATAGCTTGCAATTAGTAAAAGTTGGGAGGTCATGGATGAAAAACTTGAACAGTGCAGGGCCCAGCAGAGAATCCTGGTGAACACCAGCATTGACGTCACAAGGATTTGACATGTAGCAGCTGTTTAACATAAAGGAACTAATCAAGGTAATCAGTTCGTCCGAAAAACCACAAGTAATCATCTTGTTTATGAGGTCATTGTGCCAAACCTGATCAAAAGCTTTACAGACGTCCAAAAAGATTAGACACCATAATTCGCACAGTTAAGAGGATAGTTTAGATCTGCAACAAACCTCCAGATCTGAAGTCGGCAAGAGTAACCTGGGTGAAAGCCAAATTGCTCACACGAACGAGATTCTTTACTACACACAATTCGTTAAACCTCTTCAGAATGATGCGTTCAAAGACTTTTGATAGCACAGATAGCAAGCTAATGGGTCTGTAGTAGGCAGCAAGAGCAGGGTTTAGACCAGGCTTTGGTATGGTAACTATGAGGGAGTCTTTCCACTAGTCGGGAAAGTAACCAAGTTTCCAGCAGTCATTCAAAGCTTTGGTAATGATCGAGACAATGATCGAGGTAAGTCCTTGAGAGCATTGTTAGTGATGGAATCAATGCCTGCTGCTTTCTTCATTTTAAGTCGCTTGATGACGTCGGCGATTTCTTGGGCACTAATGAATTCCTCAGGGGTGGGAACACGATGAATGCACCAGTAAACAGTACACCCATCGTTAACTAGCTGAATGTTTTGGAGGCTGTTCACGTTTGTCTGACCAGGCGTGGTAAATTTACTTTTCAGGGAATCAGGGATTAATTGAGTCTTATCCCCATCACTGGTGGCAACGATGCCATTGCCTGGTCTGTTACCCTTTAGGCCCTCACAGTTCCGCAGAGCGAGTTGTCCTGGACAGACAAGGACTTCAGTTTGTCGCTCCACCTTTGATTTCATAGAGATTTAACCTCCTCCTAAAGTTTGCGAGAAAGCCGGTTGTACTTGGTCTTGAAGAAAGGAAGTCTCTTTCGTTGCAGTAATCTTTTGTAAGAAGTCATTTCGAGAATAAGACGCCTGATATAAGGAAACAGGTCGAGATGTTCAGAAGGATTATGATCGATAGTAGAGGTACTGGAAGTAGTGGTATCGTTGACAGCACGGGTGATAGCGTTAACATTACCATTGATATCCTCCTTATCAATAACCTCCTTGTAATGAATGCTATTTTCTTTAAGAATATCCCTAAAGCGCTTCCAGTCCTGTTTAGGGCGGAGAACAATCTTCTTATCGATGTTTAAGCCCTCAAACATAAGCATCACTGAAGATAATCTTCTTCTCGATGTTTAAGCCCTCTAACCCTACCTAACCTAACCTAAAAAATCGATATTCATGGTTATGTCAGGGCATACTATGGAGAAATATCTCATGACCAACAATGCAAGGTAAAGTTTGTGCAATTCACAAACACTCTGCAAGGATCAACAATATATATCTCATGACCAACAATGAAAGGCAAAATTTGTGCAATATATATAAATTTCAATTATATCATAAAATTCCTGTTATCCAGGCTATTCTAAGAAAAGAGAGTTCTTAGTACTTAACAGTTTCTTGAAAATCTTTAAAAATGATCAGTAACTGGAGAAAATGGTGAGTTTGCAGAATATTGAGAAAGAGTGGAAAGACGACAGACGAAGCAATCTTTTAGCTCCGTGCTGTATTGAGCAAATAGTAAGCATGTCAGTAGAAGAATCGGCGATCGCTAGACCACAAAAAGAGATGAACGGACAAGTTTTGATTCAAGACATCGAGAGAAGAAAGGGGATTGCAACAACATCAAGGTACATACATCTAAAGTAAGATAACGTGAGTAAGAAATTATTTAGACTAGCAGTGGCATCCTTGGAGAGGTCCATCCATTGTGAGCCTTTAACAAATTTTTTTAAAATTTTCATTAGGAATTTTTACTGTATTAATTCTAAGCGTTTTCATCTGTTTATTTTTAAGATATTTCAAAATTTATTCCAAAAAAAAGTCCGAGGTTATCACCTATCCTAATTGGTAGCGCAGCAGTTCCAAACATTTCCTAAAAATACATTTTGACTATATTCTGTGGGAATGTGTATATTTTGGAAACAGATGCTGATAATGCGATGATTGAATGTTCGTTTCCAAGAATTATTAATAATGAAAAAAGTGACGATGCAGTGACAGAACATTAATAAGGCAGCGTCTATTGATGAGGCATAGGAGTCACGCGTGTCTCCCTTGAGCTACCTATGAACGTCCAGACGACTGGCAAAAATTTATATATCTGGAAAGGAAAGAGAAAGAACGAGAGTATTGGTCAGAGAAACTCTGCAACTAAAACAGAAAAAGTTATACGAGCATTTGAACCATCTGAACAACGGGAGTTTCGAATAGAGCAACAGGGTATAAGAGCTTCTACGTCAAGGGCAAGAAAAACTTGATTCTAAAGTATCCGGTGATGCTCCGCAGTGGTGAGGCTACTCAGGAAGAGTTTAGATAAATTCCTGTTATATCATCTAGATTGCCTGTTTTTCGTGTTTTTACTAGAATGGATAGTTCCTTTGCTCTGTGTTCTATTGATTGAGTTATTATTTAACCAATTAGGAGTTATATTTTAATTATTTCAGATTGTTCTCTCTAACTGTAAGTGTAATCATCCCGGGCATTGCCGGGTAAATCTGCTAGTATAATATATTTTCCAAAATATGCCAGGTTCTGGAGCGTGTGGCACTGTTCTCAATTTCGGCTTTTATCGGCATACTAGCAAAGATATCCGGCATTGCCCGGGATAATTACACTTGTAGGTAAACAGAACAATTTTAAAAAAATACAAAAAAATTTTTGTCATATCCTAAAAATAAACATAAGAAAATGATTAGAACTAATACAGTAAAAATTCTTAATTTAACTTTGAAAAAAAAGATTTTTAAAGGATGGAACCTTTCAATAATTTCTTTCTCACGTAATCTTACTTCAGATGTACACTTGATGTTGTTGCAATTTCCACTCTTCTCTCGATGTGTTGAAGCAAAACTTGGCCATTCCTTACTTTGTGCAGTCTAGCGGTTGCCGATTCTTCTATTTACTTGCTTCCCATTTGCCAAATACAGCACGGAGCTAAAGGAGTGCTTCCTCTGTCGTCTTTTCACTCTTTCTCAATAGACTGCTAATTCTTCATTATCTGCAGTTACTGATCATTTTTATAAAGTTTAGCAAAAAATTGTTAAATACTAAGAACTCTTTTCTAAGAAAAAAACCTGAATAACAGGAATTCTATGCATTGTTACGAATTGAAACTTACCCTTATTGCATCATCATTTTATGTTCATTGTTATTGGTGAATTGCGCGTTGATATCATTGTTGAGAAAACGACGGGTTAATTGTTGCACAAACTTTGCCTTGCATTGTTGGTCATGAGATATTTCTCATTAATATGCCCTGCCATAACCATGAATATCGATTTTTTATCAATTATTTTTTCGAAATCTGAGGTAGAAAGTGACCTTCCTCGTGATTTGAAGGTCAAGTATGCAAAATTTCATCAAGATCGGAATAAAACTGTAGATTTGTATAAAAAACATTCAAACCCACAAACAATATTTTGTATTGTATATGTATATAAAAGAGAAGATAATCTATAATAGTTTAGGTGTCGAAATTTATAAAATAAACGCTTTGAGCAAATATTAAATATTAAATTAACAGATCACCTGAAAAAAGATTTTATTTTTGGCGTTGCGCAAGTCCAATTCACACTTAGCCAGTTTTTCATTATTTGTTGTAATACTTTAGGGTTTGAACTACAATCATGCCTAGTTTGACGCTTGTATGTATAACCGTTTTTGACATTTATTTGAATTGTCGTGTTTCGGGCACATATGTGGCCGAAATGACGTGTTTCGGGAGCAAGCATTGCCGAATTTTCATGATTATCACCGAAAATCACCCAAATGGGTGGATTTTTGTGTTTCGGGCACATGCGTGGCTGGAATGATGTGTTTCGGGCACATACGGATTTACACTTTCGTGCACACATTTAGCCAAACTTTCGTGATTTTCACCGAAAGTCACCCAACTGGGTGGATTTACACTTTCGTGCACACTTTTTGCCAAACGTTCATGATTTTCACTGAAATGCACCCAGATGGGTGGATTTACAGTTTCGTCTTAGAATTGGATCTTTCCCCCTGCGACCCCGTGCGATGGGGAGGGGGGGGGGTACTTCACTGCAAGAGTCAATTGCTATTTCGATCTTTATAGGCAGTAGTACAACTATGCCGTTTTCATCAAACATCACATTTCATCCTCTAATAAATAATTAAATTCTGTGGGAATGTATTTATTTTGAAAAGTGAGAAAGTGTACTTATCCCGGGCAACGCCGGGTCCTCTGCTAGTTGAGTAATATATCCAGCAAATCGTAATGACGAGAAAGAAGCGGTTATTCATTACTATTTTCATCAGTCGATGAATATTGTACATGGCACGAACCAGTCACAAATATTATTTAAATGGGTTCAATAGCACGTGCACAAATGGTTCCTTCACGACCTCACCTAGTAATTTTCAGTGGAGATAGAAGCGGATATAAATTACTTTTTTTGCCAATTAATAATTATGGTGCCTGCAATGAACCATTTTGAAAATGGTTGAAATCGAAACAATTACACGTGCTCTAATAGTATCCTTATGACACCCTAAATCATTTCAATACTAAAATATGGCATGTAATATATCAAACGACTTGGAATGATGTGTCAAGAATGAATATAACGTAAAATTAATGACAGTCGAAATTGGTTACAAGGAACCTGGTTTAGTGGAACCATTATGGTTCAATAGAACTTTCAATGCTAAAACATGGCATGTAGTATATCAAACGACTTGGAATGATGTGTCATGAATGAATATAACGTATAATTAATGATAGAATTGGTTCTAAGTAACCTTGTTTAGCGGAACCATTATGGTTCATTGTAAAAATTTCCAATGCCAAAATATGGCATGTAATATATCAAACAACTTGGAATGATATGTCATGAATAAATATAACTTAAAATTAATGATAATCCGAATTGGTTCAAAGGTATGTGGTTAGTGTATCATTATGGTCTATTAGAAACTTACAATATTAACATAGGGTTTTTAAAATATGTATCCGCGAATGGTTTATTTAGTTATGTCATTCCTTAATGGTTTATTAGCTCCATTTTTCAAAATCGTGTACTATGGATAAATTTTGGAATTTTTCAGTCATCAAAGCTGGGCATTCCAATTTTTTGGTATTTTATAGGTGGAACCGGAGCTTTTTCCCTGTTGGGTGGTCATTCTTTTAAAAAAATCGGTACATTAAATAACCAAAATATTATTTAAGTGCTTCCTTTTTTCACTGAGCTTTACTGAAATAACACTTACTTTACTGATGGAAGGTTTACTTTTATAATACTTGTGGCCACGAACGCACTGCATGTATGTGGTTTATAATGCAAATGATAGTCATAATTAGTCTTCAATAAATACACGAAACAATAGGTGATCTTATAAGAAAGAACTCATTTAGTTTATCACGATTCATTATTTTGAAGCCAAATGAAAATAAATATATATTAACTACGTTACTTTTACTTACCATTCTCAATTGATTTAGAATCTAGTACTGCAAAATTAATGCCAGTCCTGTTTAATTGGTTGATGAAGTTTTCGTATTCTATTTGGAATTTAAGAAAACGTCTGTCCACGTAGATGTTCATTTTGCGCCTTTACGACAGTTTCTCAGTGAGTAATACGTTTCATTTTAGTTTCATTTTGACTCCGCACGGAACCGTTGATGGATAGTTGAATGAGCTGTGTCTAATAATCTCGAGGAACGTGAGCGTAACAGGATCCTGTGAATTTAAGGTTTCCCGTACAAAGATTAAAGAACTAAAAAAGGAAAGAATAAATAAAATCTAAAACGCGGATTTTATCGTCTATTTTGAGTCCAAAATTCACATTATCATCCATTTGTTACTTAAATCATGTGATGCCACCACCAGAGTGTTTTCCACTTTATTAATAAAAACACGCTTCTTTTATTAATCTTTTCTTTAAATCTTTTTCTTTGTCCAAAATTCTAATTCCACACCATTTCATTTTATGACCAGTGGCAAAGCAGTGTCTGGCGACGGCATTATCTACATTGTGTATACAAATCGCTCTCTCATGTTCCTCCAAACAAATGGTAGATTAGAGGGCCGCACGTGTGTCCCACATAATTAACTTCACAATTATCACAAGGAATTCCATAAACCACGTTAGTCGTATTCACCAAATTTTGATAATTTATATCTTCTTTGTATAATTCTCTTAATTCTCAATACCCAATACCATCCAAGGATTAAATTATTTATTAAATTTGTGCATGTTAAGAATTCTTTTCTTAATAGTGTTATTAATTTTTGGTACTAATTGAACATTCTCTCTTTTGAAACGTTTTTGAATTTCTTAAACAATGGGTCAAATGCAGTGGGAATTCATTATTTTAGCATGAAGAAATTGTTGATAATTTTTTGTTTATTTTGAAAACATGTAAATAAAACTTTATTAATTATCCTGGAGAGATATTTGTTTCATTTCATTTTTTGTTAACTTTTCTAATATATCCATAAAGAAAATTTGGACAGCAGAACTTCTTAGCTCTTTCTATAAAATTACTTATTGTATTGATTTTATAACTAACGGGAATCGTTTAATGGTAGTGGGGAAAGTTATTTCCTTGAGTTTCTTTCTCAAAAATATCGAACAGAAAACTATTGTAATATTTAAAAATTGTCAAACCCAGGAAATTTATCATTTCATTTTTTAAGGAATTTACTTGAAATTCTAAACCTGAATTTAAAGATGAGTAAGAATTGAGATCATTAATATCATCTAAATTAGTGATTATTAGAATGTCGTTCACATAGCATATCCAGCATTTAGTTTTTGTAGAAAACGGAGAATTACTAATTATTTCTTTTTCCTAATTGTTTAGAAAAATGTCTGACAGAATCAGGGATACTGGGTTTCCCATTGGCAAACCATTATATTGTTTATATAATTTGTCTTTAATTTAAATTGACTATTATCTATGCATATGTTAATAATGTTTATTAAACAAATAATCATTTCAAATTCAAATCTGTATCTAAGATTTATTTTTATAATATCTAAATTTATTTTTATCATAAGTTTTTATTGGAATATTGTTATACATATCGGTCATTCTCACGAAAATGGTACAAATCATGTCGGCTACTTTTGAATTTATTTCAAAAAAATTTCAGAAATGCTACTACTTAAACATATTTTTTACTTATTCTTCATTTAATTCTATATAATCAGGTATTTATTATTTTGACTTCAGTGATTTATAAAAGTCTTAATTTTTTTTATTTGAAGAACAAGTAGGACAAATCTTGATGTCCCAACTTCAAATCAATAAGAGTTAAAACATTATTTAAGAAATTGCTTAAATACTAGACCTATGTAAATTATCAATTACATTGCATCTCTTACATAAAAATAATTTTAACAATAAATTTCATTAAAAAATGTTTTTAATAAGTAAAAAGTTTTATTATTAATTTCCCAACATTTTATATGTATCGCAATGTCCACTATGTTACAGCCATTTCAAAAATAAAATAATAAATTAAATTTAATCTGACAACACTTTTGAGATGAGTAAGTAGTACAACTTCCATGCATAGTCAGCCATTTTGGATTCCACAGTCAACAAGCAAGAAAAGACCCATTATTTTTTTCTAATAGTTAATTTGAGCTTTTTAATATCCACTATAGTACATTTAAATTAATGATTAAAAAAAGTTTTTTTTCTGAAATTGCGTATAAACTAGTAAATTTAATATTATTTTTCATTTTATATTATTTTCTTAATTATTACTTTTTTATTTTAATTAGAAAGCTTCTTTTAGACTTAATTGTCCACTGTTATTTGTCCATTCTGATGCATACTCTGGGACATATGTCTTTGCATGAAAAATGAGAATCTTTGTTTGTGTTTTGAGAAGAAAGTTTATGCTTGCCTAATGAAACAAAATCTTAATGCAAACAGAATATCAAGGAATGAAAACCTTAAAGTTTCAGATTTTATTCCTCTGCCTCGTCAGATGAGTCCAGTGGTGTATCTGCTGATTGCCTATTAAAGAAGTGAGTGCTAAAAGCATGAAAGCCTGCACATAAATGCTTCTTGAATTTAAAACTGGTGGTGCTAGAAAATTAACTTGTAAATATGTTGTCATTGCTCAAAATGAAAACAAATAACAAGCGAAAATTATTTAAACTGATGACACAGATATCTCGTATGTTCATATGATCAAATTAAAAAAATCCTACTAGAGCCAAAGTTAAACTATTAGGTGGACGTTATATTATGAATTTTTATAAGCTGTTGTTTTTTCCAAAAAGCTTGATATATGTACAAAGTAAATTTAATACAAAATTTACGAAAGTAGAATGGTCTTTGTGTGTTATTTTTTTCATAAAGTTACAGATTAATCCTATCTAGGGCAGTTGTCTACTCTGTTATAACTATGTCCACTCTGTTACAGAAGTGTTTTCATTGTAATTTCAAATTTAAAAATTAAAAAAATTTGAATTGAGAGTATTAACCGGTTTAGATAGATGGAATTGTATAGTGCAATTTTGTTATTATTTATCTCTATTTTGGCATGTTAATCTACTTTTTGCATATACTTTTCAATTTTCAAAACATGAAAATTGCATTTTTAAGCATGAAAAACTATCAAAATAAATGCAAATTTACTCTTTATCATAAAATTTTCCTGCATTTATATAAAATAAATGTTCCTTTGTTTGTGTTGAACACAATGTTTTGAAAAAAAGCGAATTTACATAATTTAATGCAACATATAGATATGTAACAGTGTGGACAAAATCTTCCATAACCAACCAAAAAACAAGGAAAATCACATATTAGTAGCAAGATGAGTTAATTAATTTTTACAATACAAATAAATTCAATCTATAAGAGAATGATCCATATCTTTGATATTGATAGTATGAATCTTCCAAATAGATTTGATTTTAATATTTGTTAAGATCTGCTTAATCTTGAAAGAATTCTTAACTCTATAACAAGAGCAAAAATAATTATCCAAAAATTTTGTTAGTTTATAAGTAGAGGTAGAATATGTACAGGGTATTACAGATGACTACAGGGCAGTATAACGCGAAGCCTTTCTGCTCGATTGCAGGGGCCGGCTCGACATCAAATGATAATTGGGTAATTTTATTTTGTTAAACTTGTTTGTTTGGAAAACGACATGACCAATTGGGCCAAGGAGGGATGCGTGCTGTACTACTACAGGGTAGGGGGTAGACAAAAAGTAAACACACTTATGAATGTCCTCCACAGCTAGAGGGGACCAACAAACAAACCAAAAATTCAACAGAGGAGAATAGCAAAAAAAAAAGCGTTTCACACATTTATTATTATTATGCTTGGTCGTCACAGGATAACCCGGGTTGCGTCTCGTAGTGGACACAGGGCAAAAGCCACAAGACACAGCATACCAGTTTGCTCTACTGCTGAGGAAATGTCACTTGGGTGTTTTGTGAAATTTCTTACAATAAATGTTGAAAGAAACTTCCATCTTGGTTCAGCACAGAGAGCTACCCTCTTCACAAAGTCTTCTCTCACTCCCTCACCTTCATCTCCCTCCATTCTGTAGATCAGCCGAGCCAGCTCCTGCAATCGAGCAGGTAGGCTTCCCATTATACTGCCCTGTAGTTATCTACAATACCCTGTACAAGTAATTTGGTGCACCAGATAACCTGTTTTATGTAATTTTACAAACATTTAAAATTTATTGGGTTTTGATTCATTTGGTTTTAATTGTTTCATGGTAGCTACATCTATAAAACTATGTTCTTTTAATTGATTTACCCATCTCATTTCATTTTTTAAAAAATATTTAAAATTGTCTATTTTTTCTTCTTTTAAATTATGACTATTTTGTTTGATATAAGTTTCTGTATTATTAATATAGGTGTCCGTATCTTGTATTACAATTAATTTACCTTTATCTGCCATACTTATCATTAAGTTATTTTTCTATAAGAAATCTTTCACTTCTTTTATTTCTTTATTTCATTTGTCTTGACCTCTAACTTCTTTTATTTCTCGAATTAGTTTGTTTTTAATATCGGTATATTCAATGCATTTTTAATATCCCCTATTCTGTCAGCATTATTAATCTTATCATCTATCGCGATTTTTAGTCTTACACTAAGCATATCCATCCATTTGTTAGGGAGTGAAATATTCCTTAAATTATAACATAAGGGGATTTCCTTTCTTCATTGATATAGTTATTCTCTTTTGAGACTTCATAATTATGGAAATTTTCTTTGTATCAGAAATTCAGATTAAATAATTTTATATGTTTTAATTTTTTATTTTCTTAGTCTTGAAATGTGGGTTATTTTTAAAAATTTGTTAAAAAATTTTATATTGGGGAATAAAATTTAATTGTAAAAGTCAAAAGCCTGGCTGAAAGCGAGAAAGTGGGAAATCCTAGAGCACCCCCTCCTACAATTAGTGCATATTCTATGGATGCGAGTTAACTGACCTAAAGGGATGTTAATCTTTGCAATGGCAGCTGTCATAATGTAAGTACTGGTGCAGGTCAGTGGGCTAGAGAGATTTATGGACAATTTATTGTTAGTAATAGAGATAGAGACATCCAAAAAAGGAACCATCGTGATAGAATAATTGTGAGAAAATTAGAGGGAGGGAGGTGGAATTAGATTGGGTGATAAAAGATAGGAGTGAGTCTTCATTATATGGCTATATCAGGAAAGTAATTTGGTTTTCATCTCCCCCATGAAAATATTCACATAGTTGGGAGCCATTTTGGAGCCCACAGCAGTGCCACTGGGGTCTACGGCAATTCAGTGAACGTCAATTGGGTGGACGCGACAATTCAGTGAACGTCAATTGGGTGGACGCGACAATTCAGTGAATGTCAATTCAGTGGACGTCAATTGGGTGGATGACATTTCGGTGGAAATGAATATTCGATCGACGTTTTAAATTACTGAAATACTTAACTCGTTGTTTGTTTATAATTGACATATCTTTATTGCAATTACAAAGCAATTTGCTACAGTCATTTTATGTGAAGTTACTTTATATGCGGGAATCTTTTATTTATTAGTTTATAAATAAATGAGGTTATTTCTTCGTTAAATAATTTAATAAATCATTTTGTAAAAAGTGTAACATTTTCTATTTTGTTTTATTGCTGAGTTCCATTTTTCATTTAAAAATACTATAATTCTTAAATAGGCACAATAGGAATTGAGTAGATAAATCTTATTTGATATTAATATAGCACTATGAACCCACCCCTTCCCCCAGAGTATGGTTTAATATAACAAGGCGGTTGGAGGGGACGACAAAGAGTAGAGTTCATTTCATTTTTTGGTTGAAAGGGTTGATCCCTAATTTAACTACTTCCCCCTTCATTTTTTATTAAAAATTTGAAGTCAAGTTGAAGTTATAAAATAAAAATATTACAAGTAAAATATATACAAAAATATAAATAAATTACAGAAATAAAATATACACAAAAACAAAATACAGCATTGGGAAAGTGTACAGGCTGTCCTGCTTGTAATTTAGAAAGATTATTAGAGGGTAGAACAGGGGGCTAGAGTTCATTCCTTGTTTGGGTTGAAAGGGTTGACAGAACCATTTAAGCCCCATTAAATTTTAGCTTCTCCCCCATCATCCCCCAAAAGGTTAACAGGATTAAAAACTCAACACACATGAAATTTGTACAGAATTTTAGAAATATATTCAAAACTGTGAGCAACATATATCTGAACAAATTTTCTTGATGCAATATTTTTTCCTTTTGCTATTATTTAAAAAAGTGATGAAGAATAAATTTGAAAATTATTTGTTTTTTATTTTATTTTATATATTTGTGTTGTTAAAATTTTATTTGTATTATTTGTATATTTTATCTGTAATTATTTTGTTTTTGTTTATATTTTTTCTGCAATTTATTTATATTTTTTGAGTGTATTTTACTTATAATATTTTTGTATTATAAATTCAAAATTGGAGATAGTCATTTTAATTTCTCTTTTATGAGAAGGAAACCTACAACCTTTGTTTTTTTTGTAAATCTCTTATAAAGCTGGAGGGGGAAGTATTAGAAGTCTTAATATAAGGGATCAATATATTAGGGTTAACCCTTTCAATCTAAAAATGAAATGAACTGTACCCTCTGTCCATCTCCAACTGCCTTTATATATTAAAACAGACTATAGGGGGTGTCAACGTGCTATATTAATGTCAAATTACAGATTTATATACCCAATTTATATTGTGCCTATTTTAACGACCTTAACTAGTAATTTAAGAATTACAGTATTCTTAATTGAATAATGGAGCTCTCAGTAATAAAACAAAATAGAAAATTTTACTCTTTTTACAAACTGATTTAATAAATTATTTAATAAAAAAATAATCTCATCTCATCTCATTTATTTATAAACTAATAAATTATGAATAAAAGATTCCAGCATACAAAGTGACTTCGATATAAAATGAATGAAGCAAATTGCTTTGTAATTGCAATAAAGATATGTCAATTATAAACAAACAACGAGTTAGACATCTTATATTCTTGAGTGATTTAAAATCTGGATCAAATTTGCATTTCCACCGAATTGTCACGTCCACCGAATTGTCGTCCACCCAATTGTCGGGCTCCCGTGCTGCTGGACTAGATAAAATACTCATTCTTTAAAGTGAAGAAATTGGAGGTGAAGATGGTGCGATGGAGAAGGCAGATGCAGTCGTGTCAGTAAAAAGGAACTAGGACAGATTTGTTAGCCGTGAGACTGTTGCGAACACCTTCAATCTCATCATCATGAGGAATGTTAGTATAGAGAGCAGAGCCATCAAGAGTGCAGAGGAAGACTTCTTCAAAATCATAATTAGAGTTGAGAAGGAGGAAACGATGGATTCCACTATTTTCACAAAGAATTTATTCAACATATCATATACGTAGCAATCTTCAGTATGAATCGATTTACTGACAATCGACAATCTAACAGTGAAGTGCACATTTCTTCAGATGGGACGAACGCTGCACCAGAATAAATTCCCAATGAAATACACTGAGATAGTCAAGAAGCCTAACCAACCCAAGCAGTCTTCCATATTATACAATAAAGAAAATAAGATTGACGATTGGCAGAAACAAAATGCAAACGAAATAAAAAGAAGAACGAGAAAGAAGATTATCACATCTTCCAGTAATCCGGGAAAGAAACGTTGCTGATATCTTCAAAGTTGACGTCGAGACTGTGCCTCGGTTTTCGATACTTCATATGCCATTTCATATCCATTAAATTCATCAGTATTCAAGTCACTAGGTCATTGTCATGAATCTTCATCTTCTGCACTATAATCAAAAGGAGGTCCTGCATAAAATTTCCGATGTGGACCTTGTTTATATCTGAATGGATGGATTAGTTTTTCACAGTCCTTCTGTCAAGCTGGGCAATGGTCCTCAGAGTAACATGCTGGAATGACTGTAGCTCGCTCCATCTGCTTCTACAGATAGTCGCCCACGTAGGTATGCCATACAGGAGTATGGTCCGAATAACCAATTTGTACAGAATTAACTTACTGTCGATGCTGAGGGTGTTGTTCCGGCCCAGGAGAGCTATGAGACTGTACTTAGCCCTCTTCGCTTTGTTCTGAGCATAGGTCACGTGACGATTCCACAAGAGTCTTGTGTCGGTGATAACGCCAAGATATTTGTAGTTGTATTCCCAATCCAGTTTCTTATTGAATAGAACAAGAGAATCTGAGGGACGCTTGAACTTTCTGTTGAAGTACATAGCCTTGTACTTTCCGACGATTTACTGAGTAAGGTGTGAGGTATTTTTAGTAGAGTTAAGCCAATGAGATGGAATAAAGGAAAACAGTTTGGAAGATAAAAACACCATTGGGCGGTAGAAGCGCAGACCTAGGAGAAGGCTCTGCTAGGTCGGAGTTGATTTCCTTGTATGTTCCAATAACATTTTCCAAGAGGAGAGGTCCATGGGTCTTGTGTCTATAGTCAGTAAAGAGTCGTCCTGGTTTTTCATAATCTCCAAGGATTCCAAATAGTTCAGTATCCTGGGTTTGTCAACCACCTAAGGAGCTGAAGTCCATCAATTTTAAAATTATGTCCCTTCCATAAAATATGGTCCGCCATTGCCTATCTCTCTGGTCTGTTGTTTCTAATATGGTCCAAATGCGCTCTGGCTGTGGTTTCCATCCTCCGACAGGTCTGCCGATGTATTTCTGTGGGCAGGTTCCACAAGTAGAAGGTATATCTTGGACCTTTCGTGTTTCGGGATATGATCCTTAGGACTTCCTAGCAGCCTTTTAAGGGAGAGTTCGCTATTAAATGCTAACTTTAGGTCAAACTATTATCTCCAATCCTCTAATTAGAGAGCGATTGTAAGAGAGAATAAAAAATTTGTCCATCCTCTCCGATTTTAGTGTCGTACATCGGGAGATCCTTCTCTTGAGGAGTTGCTTTTAGTGAGTTTATCGATTGTGTGGTCGGTAAGAACGTTTTGTTGTGCTGCCTTCTTAATCCTCCTGAATTTTCCCATTTTCTTCTCATAGCTCAGAGGTATATCAATGGGACGGGCATTCATATGATTGTCGGAAGTAAGTCCATAGTAGTGTTTTGAGTCATATTTTATATATGAAGGTATGTAATTTGGCTTCCTGTAAATGCTGATTGTAAGCTGGTCTTTCTCTATGCAGACAAGTATGTCCAAGAATGGCAGAGATTTAGCTTGTTCTATCTCCACAGTAAATTTAATGCAGGGACTCGATTTATTGAGGTTTCATGAAGTAGGTCTGTTTCATCAACTTTGCAGATTGCAAAGATATCATCAACATACCTACACCAGACCTCCGGGAAGTAGTCAAAACTGTCGTGAGCCAGGTTTTCAAGATGATTAGAGTAGATGTTCGCAAGAAAAGGGTTTAACAACTGCCCATCGGTGTCCTTTGTTCCATTTTGAAAAACCTGTTGTCGAACTAACAGAAGTTATTGAGACATACTAATCTATTAAGTAGAACAATGTCCCTCACCATAGCTAAAGTTCTTCGTTAAGGTGCAGAAATTCTTCTAAGATGGATAATGCCTCATTGATGGGGATACTTGGGAAGATGGCTGTAACATCATGTGAAACTAATGTATTGTTCAGGGATTGTGATATTGGTAAGTTTTTGTGTCAATTCAAGGCTAATTTTAATTCAGTATTTAAGTCCAGGTAAAGTGAGATGGTTGAAATAGTTCTTTAACGTTCTAGCTATTGTGTTTGTGGGTGATTCAGTGTTGTCAACTATGGGATGCATGGCATTTCCAGGTTTGTGTCTCTTGGGGAGGCAGTATAGGTGGGGTAGTCTAGGTGGGGTAGTCGTGGATTACTCGGTACTAGATTTTTAGTGTACATATCTTTTAAGAATGTTTTGCCTTTTTTTATGTAAGCTCTGGTGTTCCTGACCAGTGTGTTCAGTGGATTGTGGTGAAGGTTGGTGTACCGGCCTTGTTGGAGGAAATCTTTAACTCCTTCAAGGTAAGCGTTTTTGTCTAAAATGAATACGCAGCTGCTTTTATCGTCTTTAATAGTAGTCCTTATTTTTAAGCTGTTTTGTCAGTTTTAATATTTCTTAGTTCCTTGCTTGGTTGTGGGAGAAGTCTTGGCTGGTTAAATTTTTTCAAGATGTAATTTGCACATAATTTGCAGCTCTTTGTTCTGGACGGGTTTAAGGAATTGGGATCCACTGCAGATGTTTCCGATCTTTGTTGTTGCTGACCGCGAATTTGAATCCTTTGTTTAAAATTTGTATTTCCCTCTTACTGAGGTTGATATTGGATTTATTGGTGGATGAGCTTACCTTGAAGGAGTTAAAGAGTTGATATTCTTTGCTGGGTTGATTGCCCTCACGTTTTTGTTTGGATGAGTTTTTTAATAATCCTCTTAGTTTTAAGATGGTTTTTGTGTTGACTCACAATGCAAGAGTTTGTCCAATTCTATGAGCTGTAATTTAGAATTAAGTTCATGGTGTGTACTGATATATTTAATTCAGCACTAGCAGAAGACCCGGCGTTGCCCGGGATAATTATGCTTGTAGGTAAACAGAACATCCTCAAAAAGCTAAATTAAACCTCCAAATTGGTTAAATAATAACTCAATCACTACAATATAGAGCAAAGGGACTATACAGTCTAAGATAAATCCGACTTTTCCTCTTCACTGAAAAAATCCATTCTAGGTGATATAGCGGGACTTGATTTACCGCAAAAAAAATTTTTAGAGGCTCACAATGGATGGACGTCTCCAAGTATACCTTCTAGTCTAAATAATTTTTTACTCACGTAATCTTACTTTAGATGTACAATTGATGTTGTTGAAATTTCCTTTCTTCTTTCGATGTCTTGAAACAAAAATTGGCCATTCATCACTTTGTGCAGTCTAGCGGTCGCTGATTCTTCTATTTACTTGCTTACCATTTGCTCAATACAGCACGGAGCTAAAGGAGTGCTTCCTCTATCGTCTTTCTCTCTTTCTCAATAGTCTGCTAACTCATTATCTCGAGTGACTCATCATTTTTAAAGATTTTCAAGAAATTGTTAAGTATTAAGAGTTCTCTTTTGTAAGAAAAGCCTGAATAAAAGAAATTCTATGCATTGAATTCTATATTGCACAAACTTTGCTTTGCATTGTTGGTCATGAGACATACATTGTTGATCCTTGCATAGTGTTGGTGCATTGCGTGTTGACACCATTGTTGACACTTATTGTTGCAAAAGCTTTGTCTAGCATTGTTGGTCGTTAGCTATTTCTCATTTAACCATGAATATCGATTTTTTAAAAATAATAATTATTTTTTCGAAATTTGAGGTAGACAGTGACTTCCTCATGCTTTGAAAGTATGTATGCGAAATTTTATCAAGATTGGAATAAAACTGTAGGTTTGTATAAAAAACAAACATACAAACCCACAAACAAACCCACAAACAAACATCCTTCTTTATATATATATATTGTAAAGCCCCTTGCAGTCGACAATGTAAAAAAAAAAAAAATTTGTTTTGTTATAAAACTTGAGCGAAAAGACAATTTGCGACGATAAGAAAAATTGTGTCATTTAAACAAACGAGAGATTTAATAGTTATAATGTGTTTGAACAATGGAAAAGACCGATACAATGTTTGGAATTTATTAACAATGAGATGTCGGGAGTGGTGACGATAGCAATGAAAGAGGATAAATGGCTGGAAAAAAAGGAATGATCAAAAAAAAAACAACACACATTCAGAAAGCTATGCAATGCCAAAAAGAGATGCACAGGCCATTTATACACGGAATTGTATAGTGAAAAACGTGGTCCCCTATATTATTTTTGACCTTTTGAACCGGAATTAGTTCACCGATTTTTTCCACCAACGAACTCAGTCTTCTAGTAGACCGGAGGTCAAGAAATTCCTTGATTCGCTCGACGACGATCGAGGGAGTCAGGCAAGTTAATTTGGGAAAAGAAAAACGAGACGAATTGGATCCACGACGAAGGATTCACCTTCCCGGTGTCTTAACGAACGTCGCAATAGTCGAACTGACTGACCTCCTTGTCAATGTTTAGACGAACAACGACGAAACTTTGACGAACATTATCTACCATTTTTCAAGGGAACTGGCTAAGTACCTTTTCCTTCTGGAGCCTTTTTAATTGAATTATAGACTGTGTTTGAATTAATGTGATTTTTCCGTAGAATTATTAAAAGTGACAAATGTTTTTCAACATGTTATTTCACGTGTATCTCTTCTGATTGGACTTTGTTTCGAACGTCGGTGATGAGTCGGTGGTAAACTTGAGACGGTACGACCGATCCCTTCAGCCAAGATAGACGCTGTCCAGGTAAAATGCTTATCTTTGTTTAAGGTGGGCCCCGCAGAATTCATTTTTGACAGATCTACTAGAACAAACCCATTGGACTACTTATCTGTTACGAGTGAAAGAACTGAAAACAATAGAAAACCTAATTAACGAATTAAGATTATTTTGATAATTAAAGGATCAAAACTAAACTTTAGAACCTTACCTTGGAGATGGTGAACTTTAGTCCTTGATTGAAATGAGAGATGTCCCTTCGAAGTTTCGTTTTTGGGGTGACCGCGGCCCCCCTCCTTTACTAATAATTTTCCCGAATCCCTTCTAGTCCTGAGTGAATGTAAGACGCGAAAGAGAAAACCCTCCCCTCCCCTGCGTAACTCTTTGTTACCACGACTGATCCTAGTTAAAAGAGTTTGACTTGGAGAGCCGATTTTCGTCGGACACAATCTGCCCAGATACTGTATCTTAATCTCAGAGCTAACAAACGTTGTCTTCAATGACTAGAAACGAAGAACTTAAACGGACAATACTGATAATAAACAAAGGAACCCAGTTGCGAGAGAGGAATTCCTCCTATTAAGCACTGGAGAAAATATTAGACATTCTTATTCGTGCTGTTAGTTTTTTTTTAAATTTTGTATTCACCCAGTTGATTAAAAGTGTATAAATCAAAAGATTAAAGTACCCCATCACTTGGTTAACTCTAGGGGGACGAATCCAATTAGTCATTGTAATTTATTATACAAATATATCACTACCCTTCATGTAATCTTAATTTTAATACTTCTCGCTGACGATATTATGGTTATGTTGATCCTAGTCTGGGATCTTTTATCCGCATTTTGCCAGTTCGCTACAAATAGTTTTCTTTTTTGGATTCCCTACGTACAATTAACATCTCACGGCCCGCACCCTATGATTCAGAATAGATAAGGCGACTGAGACAAAATACCAGGGGTAAATTCTCCTTAACGGGAAGTACGAAAGTTCTCTTGAACCCACGAGAAATGGATCGACCAGTTATCGAGGAGATCGATAAAGTATTGGCGGCTTTCATACAACGATGAGTACCAATCACTTTGTTGAGTGAAGAGGCAGTTCTTCTCGTCTGCTGGCGACTAGAGTTGGAAATAGACAACGACCACTCTAGACGAATCATGCGTCTATGAAGAGAAATCGAACGCCTACAATAATTACATCAAACCACACAACAAATTAAAATTTGGAAAACTTATAATGTTGACGATTTTGTCAATGGGGCCCTCATACAGTATTCATTGGGAGTGGGTCACCATATCGTACAAGAGGTAAACCGAACCCTACAATATCAGACCGGCATGCTAGCTCGGATGGCGGAGCCGAAGCAGAAGACTCCCAACCAAATACGAGACATTTTGGGTGTGTCACCCTATGATCCACGTCACGATATAAACAACTACCTGTCAAATTTGGAAACCAAAGCCATCGTACTCGGCATAGACGATGAATCTTTAAAGCTAGTGATCCCATTGCTCGTGCCTGACGGAATGGGAGCCTGGGTAGCTACAGCCTTAAGAAACCTGCCTGACTGGGCTGCAAGCAAGGTATGGATGAAACGAGAATTCGGGAAGGAACAAAACGAAATGACCGTAAAAAAGATGATGTTTGAACGTCATCAAAAACCCGAGGAAAATTTCAATGTATTCGTATTCGAAATGGAGCATCGAAATGGACGATTGCGATGGCCCCTTCCTGCAGAGGAACTACTGATATTGATTTATGATAATAAGCATCAAGATATAAAATCGAGGATAAGACGTTCGGAGTTCCATGACCTACGGGGATTAAGGGACCTTGTCAACGAGTGGAAAACGTTTGAGAGAATCAGGAGGAAGAGGAACGAAACCCCTGAAGAGTTCGAAGGAGGGGATAACCATGTCATCGATACAAAGGAACGAAGGAGAATTCAAGAGGATCTTAGAGAACCGTATAACTGTCAGACCATAGTGACTACCTGTACCGAGGAAGTCTTAGAACCATCGAATTTTAATATGACAGCTAAGACCTACAAAACACGCTATTTCTATCGACGAAGGAGAACAATCAATAGATTAAACTGCCTTGACGACAAAAAAGGAAAAATTAAAGAGTCTTCTGGTAGAAAGAACGCTGAGGACAACGGAAAAGACTATAACAGGGATCTACCTCAGTTCAGGGTGCTGAGACGACACGAACCAATACCCATGGAACAGCGGCCCATCGAGATTCGTCCGCCGACAAATGGATTGTGGAAAGTTTCTGTGGGATTAGGAGGAAAGCCAGTCGAGGTTCTAATTGATACGGGAGCCAGTATATCCTTGATCAATGAAACGATAGCAGGTAAGATTGAGGGGGTGAAAGAGTATCAATTGATCCCAAAACCCATTAAAGTTGCAGATGGCCGCCAAAGGGAATTACGGACTACGATCCACGCGACGCTTACCCATATCGACGGGAAATATGCAATCCGCTACGTTGGAGGTGGTGGGTTCTCCCGGGGTTATCCTGTGACGGGTTAGTGGACATGGACCTATTAGAAACGTGGAAATTGAGATTGATCGTTCCGAATCTAATTACCCTAGACGAGTGCTCGAATGTCGATGATGTAGAACGTCCTTCGACCACGGAGCGTGACTTCTTGGACAAAAACAAATTTCTAATGAGTCAGATCACAGGGAAGTTCCCCAACTACCAACATGTCATAGATACCGGAGATTCGAAACCAATTCGCGTAAGACCACACTATTACGCCCCCGCAAAATTGAATATCATTCGACAACTGATTCAGGATATGGAGAAACAAGGAGTTGGATGCACGGTTCGTCCCATACTTTCTAGTTCACAAAGATAAATCCAAAGAACCGCGGTTCGTGTTGGATGCACGCATGCTCAATAATATCACTAAACCCATGAGCTATTTTCCACTACCCTTGGAACATATCCTGCGCAAACTTAGCAGAGCCAAAGTTTTCTCTACTCTCGATCTTCGGCACGCCTATTGGCAAATAGAGTTATTTCCCGAATCACGAGAAAAGACGGCGTTTATGGTCCCGGGACTGGGAACATTGTTACCAAGTCATGCCCTTTGGAATCAAAAACGCCGCCCAAGCATTTCAAGCCCTTATGGACCAGGTTCTGGGCTCGTCGGTGGAGCCTGAGTGTTTTCACTACGTCGACGATATTATCGTCGCGACTGTCGACCGAACGTCTCATCGCCGGGTCCTTGATTTGATATTTGCCCGTCTCTTGTAGTACAATCTCAAGGTTAACTTTAATAAGTCCTCCTTCTTCCGGACTGAAGTGCAATTTATTGGTTACCGGGTTGATGCAGAAGATCTGCGTCCTAGTTTGAAGAACATAGAGCCCATACTAAACTACCCGCGCCCAAGTAACATCGAACAGATCCGTTGGTTTATAGGGATGATACAATATTATCGTTCCTTTATCCCAAACTTGAGCGAAATAAGCTGGCCTTTGAGACATCTAACACATAAAGGGGTATCTTGGACATGGACAGCGGAATGTGAAGATGCATTCTCAAGAATAAAACTGCTACTGACGTCGCCCCCAATATTAGCCCAACCTAATTTTGAGCTCCCCTTCGAAGTCCATACTGATGCTTCAAAAAAAGCCGTTGGAGGAATGCTGGTGCAAGTGTATGAAGGACGCCGCCATGTCATAGCGTACTGCAGCTGCGCACTGACGGAGGCAGAGAGTCAATACAGCGCTATAGAGTGGGAATGTCTCGCCGTACTTCTCTCTGAGACATTCCGCCCTTATATCGACGGGACCCACTTCATAGTATTTTGTGATGCGCAATCCCTCAAATGGATATCGAATTTTAGGAGGATGGACCATCATGGGAGGGTGGCCCGGTGGAACTTGCGATTACAATCCTTCGATTTTGAAATAATTCACCAGCAAGGAAAACTGAACTGTATTCCCGACGCATTATCCAGGTGTTGTCTGGCGACCGAAAATCCCGGTTACTCCGATTGGCTGGCTCAACAACGTGAAGATGATTGGTGCAGAAATAAGTGAGAGGAAATAAAAGCTAACCCGAATAAACAATCGGTCATAGAAAATGAAATATTAAAAAAAAGAACAACGGGGGGGGGGGGGAACCGAATCATGATTCCCGTGAATCAACGGACACAATTGGTCTGGAATTGGCACAAGCGACCTGACCTCATCCACCCCGGGGGAAAAACATTATACCTCTTGTTGAAGAAGGAATTTTTTTGGCCCAACATGAGAAATGACATCTATTAACTAATTAAGGGCTGTGTCGTTTGTCAAAGATGCAAACCGATTAATTACAATGCTCAAACTCACTTGTGTCGACGAAGTGTCACCCATTCCCAAGAATTATGGGCAATAGACACCGCAGGACCACTTATACGGAGCCCACGGGGGAATCGGTATTTTACGGTTGTACAAGATGTCTATAGTGGTTTCCTAGATAATTAAAGTAGTCATGATGCAGATAATTAAACTAATGGGGACAAAAATAGGTTATCCTGAGAAAATTATATCTGACAATGCCTCTTACTACTCAGGGAAAAGATATATTACGTTCTTGGATCGTTACGGGATCACTCCAGTGCATAGTGTACCGTATCTACCTCGGAGCAACCCAGCAGAACGGAGTATCAGATCTATTCTAGAGAAACTTCGGATAACTCTGTTGGACCGACCAGAAGAAAATTGGGATATATATGTGGAACTATGTGCGATAGCGCTACGAAACTCACCTAATAACGATAACACATTTACGCCGTACGAAATCCTTGAAGGAGGGAATGAAGAGAAACTCTCTAAAATCACGCAGGGGACGGCCCGGAGAAGACGATTATATGATAGGAAGGCGAACAGACTTTGCAAGGCAAAATTCAAGATCGGTGACTTCGTGTGGCTACGGATGAGGACAGTGCCCGGACGTCTCTCTTCCGCACACAAATTAAGCCCCCTCTATTATGGACCCTATCAGGTAAGACGATTCAAAGGACAATACGTCGTAGAATTGATGCTCAACGGATATCAACGGGACCGAAGACCGATAACCGTGCATGTAAGTGATTTGAAACCAGTTAGTGTGAAAGGTCTGGGATGACTTATCCGATAGTGATCGTTCTCGAAAACAATTTTTTTTTTTTTCCTCAAAGGGGGGGATTGTATAACGCCCCTTGCAGTCGACAATGTAAAAAAAAAAATAAATTTTGTTTTGTTATAAAACTTGAGCGAAAAGACAATTTGCGACGATAAGAAAAATTGTGTCATTTAAACAAAGGAGAGATTTAATAGTTATAATGTGTTTGAACAATGGAAAAGACCGATACAATGTTTGGAATTTATTAACAATGAAGTCAGGAGTGGTGACGATAACAATGAAAGAGGATAATTGGCTGGAAAAAAGGAATGATCAAAAAAAAACACATCGAGAAAGTAGGAAGACTGGAGGTCAAGAAATTTCTTGATTCGCTCGACGACAATCGAGGGAGTCAGGCAAATTAATTTGCGATAAGAAAAACGAGACGAATTGGATCCACGACGAAGGATCCACCTTCCCGGTGTCTTAACGAATGTCGAAATAGTCGAACTGACTGACCTCCTTGTCGATGTTTAGACGAACGCTGACGAAACTTTGACGAACATCATCTACCATTTTTCAAGGGAACTAGCTAAGTACCTTTTCCTTCTGGAGCCTTTTTAATTGAATTATAGACTGTGTTTGAATTAATGTGATTTTTCCGTAGAATTATTAAAAGTGACAAATGTTTTTCAACATGTTATTTCACCTGTATCTCTTCTGATTGGACTTTGTTTCGAACGTCGGTGACGAGTCGGTGGTAAACTTGAGACGGTACGACTGATCCCTTCAGCCAAGATAGACGCTGTCCAGGTAAAATGCTTATCTTTGTTTAAGGTGGGCCCCGAAGAATTCATTTTTGACCGATCTACTAGAACAAACCCATTGGACTACTTATCTGTTACGAGTGAAAGAACTGAAAACAATAGAAAACCTAATTAACGAATTAAGATTGTTTTGATAATTAAAGGATCAAAACTAAACATTAGAACCTTACCTTAGAGATGGTGAACGTTAGTCCTTGATTGAAACGAGAGATGTCCCTTCGAAGTTTTGTTTTTGGGGTGACCGCGGCCCCCCTCCTTTACTAATAATTTTCCCGAATCCCTTCTAGTCCTGAGTGAATGTAAGACGCGAAAGAGAAAACCCTCCCCTTCCCCGCGTAACTCCTTGTTACCACGACTGATCCTAGTTAAAAGAGTTTGACTTGGAGAGTCGATTTTCGTCGGACACAATCTGCCCAGATACCGTATCTTAATCTCAGAGCTAACAAACATTGTCTTCAATGACTAGAAACGATGAACTTAAACGGGCAATGCTGATAATAAACAAAGGAACCCAGTTGCGAGAGAGGAATTCCTCCTATTAAGCACTTGTGAAAATCTTAGACATTCTGATTCGTCATATTTGTTTTTTTTTAAATTTTGTATTCACCTAGTTGATTAAAAGTGTAGAAATCGAAAGATTAAAGTACCCCATCACTTGGTTAACTCTAGGGGGACGAATCCAATTAGTCGTTGTAATTTATTATACAAATATATCACTACCCTTCATGTAATCTTAATTTTAATACTTCTCGCTGATGATATTATGGTTATGTTGATCCTAGTCTGGGGTCTTTTATCCGCATTTTGCCAGTTCGCTACAATATATATAGATAGATTTGCAAGATCGCTATAATTTTGTTCTACAAATCAGCGATAATTTTTGTACTTCCCTAATCACTTTATTTCCTACTGGAATGTGGAGATTGCACTTGCTTCTATTAATAATAAACTTAGAAATGTGGTGGGATTTTGTGCACTAGGATAGAAAAAATATACTGGCATTAGAGTTTCTTAATTTAGGTTCAGTTTGAAATATAAATTGTTTTAGATCGACAGTTTTAATGCTGCTACCTAGGGGGGTATTACTTCAGAGGTCGGGAGGAGGCCGTATAGCCATGGTTAACGGAGTACTTATAATATAAATAATATAAATAAGAACAAGATTGACCTTGTCTATCTGTTCATATCTTGATGAGAAGGAGCAGACGATAATTTCTACTATTTCCACAAAGAATTTATTTAACATAACATATATGTTCATTTAGGTAGACATCTTCAGAATACAGACAATCGAACAATGAAGTGTACATTTGTTGAGGTGGGACGTAAGCCATGCTTACACGGTTCTCAGCCTTCCTGAATAAATTCCACATGAAATAGACAGAAATAGGCAAGAAGCTTGACTAACCCAAAGAGGTCGTCCACATTATGAAGAAACCAAAAATAAAAAGATTCACGATTGTCAGAATAGGGGGAGAGGGTGATATTACATCTTCCAATAATGCGGGAAAAAAACTTTGCCATTATTCTAAGTTGATATAACGATTATGCCTCGTTTTTCTATACTATGTATGCCACTTCATTTCCATCCGGTTATTCAGTATTCCAGCCACCAGGTCATTGCCATAGCTCTTCATCGTCTGCACCATGTACATCAGGAAATCTTGGACACACTTTACAATATAGTTATGGTCAGATACAAGTGGATGTAATGATTTTTTACGGTCCTTCTTCCAAGCTGGGCAATGGTCCTAAGGATAACATTCTGGAACAAGTGTAGTTCACTCTATCTGCTTCTACATATACTCGCCCACGCAACCATACCATGTAGGAGGATGCTCTGAATCTGTCTTGCACACTAGTCTTTATTGTTGATGCTGTTTCTACCGAGAGAGGAGAGCTATTAGAGAGGAGAGCTATTAGAGAGGAGAGCTATTTGTCATGAGGAGAGCTATTAGACTGTAGTTAGCTATGCTTGCTTTGTTCAGAGCAAAATTTACCTGACGATTATAGGAGAGTCTTGAGTCGATGAAAACGCCAATATATTGGTAGTTGTGTACCCAATCCAGTTCTTTATAGAAAAGAACAAGAGTATCTGGGGGACGCTTGAACTTTCCATTGAAGTACATAGCCTTACACTTTCGGACGTTAAGGTTCAGCTTCCAGCAGTTAAACCAGTCTTCGAACATCTTCAAAGCGTAATGCAGATGAGTGATAACGTGAGCCAGCTTGTGTGCCCATGTTATAATGGCAGTATCATCAGCATAGATATATAAATTACAATTATAGGGTTTCGGGAAATCATGCACAAAATAATTAAAGTGAACGGGCCTGAGGACAGAACCCTGTGGGACACTGGTCTTTATCTTGCGGGGCGTGGAGAAGTTTCCGCCAACTTTGGCTTATAGAACCTGTCTCTGAGAAAGGATCTCACCATAATCAAATCAGCAGGGAAGCCGTTTCTAATCATCTTGTAGATTAGCGCCTTATGCCACACATGATCGAAAGCTTTACTGCCATCACGAAAAACCATGCCACAGTACCTAGAAGGCTTATTGGGATGCTCAGATTTTCGATGAGCCTCCGTATCTGCATCTGACACTAGTGGGTGGCTCGAAAGCCAAACTGTTCTTTCCGCAAAGCCATTGGTGAGACAGTAGTCTTTGAACCTGGTGAGGATCGTTTTCTCCGAGACGCTAGACATCGACGGGAGTAGGCTAATAGGTCGGTAGCTCGTGGGAATTGCAGGATTTTGCCCCTGCTTGGGGATACTTAACACAATAGACTGCTTCCAAGTAGTCGGGAAATAGAAAAATTTCCAACAGTCGCTTTTAATATTCGAGATGTCGCTAATGATGTTCTTTGGGAGATTCTTTAAGGCGTTATTATTAACCTTGTCTCTTCCTGGAACCTTCCTGTTTTTCAGATTTCTTATGATGGTAGCGATTTTCCAGCCTCGGTGATCATCTTAGTTGTAGGCTGTGGAACTTGGCAAGACAATCTGCTACATTCTTGGACATGAGCTGACTCTCGGGCTTATTATCAGGGATAACAAACTGCATCTCCAGGGAATCTGCAATTATTTGAACTTTATCCTGGTTAGTTTGGAAGTAATTACCTTGAGGGGCGCGAAATGAAGTAATCATATCATTCTTCTTCTGAAGAGCTCTAACCATGTTCCAAATGGAATTGTCGCAAGTTGACAAGTTTTGGAGCTCGTCCTTCCATTTAGCGTCGCCAAGCTCCTTTACTTCCTCTTGAACTCTTCACACTAACCTGTTGTATTTGGTTTTTAGCCAAGGCAAACGATAGCGCTGTCAAAGCCTACAGGTCTTGCTTCTCTCTGCAATCAAGCGTTTGGATTCCTGGAGTGAGCATAATTCGATGAATGGGCTTGTTTAATAATGGATAGGCACTAACTTCAAAGACACTGTTTATTCACCTGGTAATGTCTTTAACAAGTCGAACGATGTCATCAATACTCTTTGCTCCTTGGAGATGGCAGGCATGGTCCATGAGGATTTCTTTGAATGGCTTTGTCTTGCTGATGCTTCACTTCTTCTCTGAAATTGATGTCGATATTATCGAAGTTCAGCATCACAGGCTTGTGGTCAGAAGAGAGATCATCCATCGTAAAGATGTTGTATGGCTTGAAGAAACCCTTTATTATCGAAATGTCAAGAACATCACTAGCAGGTGAATGGTCACAGCAGTAGGTGTCTTCCAAAGGTTGAGCAGCGATGATGTAATCTTTACTTTTTATATAATTATAGAGAATCATGCCGTTGTAGTTCTGCGTTCTGAGGTTCCAGCTTGGGTTTTTTGGCATTTAAGCCACCAGTCAGAACAACTGGAGTGTCACCACTGAATATTTCATCAAGCCAGCTAAAGTCAAGATAATGTTTAGGTGAATTGTAGAGCGCTACGAACTTAACTTCATCAAGGGAGAAGCCATTGATAATGATGGAGGCGGATTACATATCTCCATAGAATTTGGAGACTAATTCTTGGTGTTGAATTCCATTCTTAATGATGATCGCAGCGCCTCCAGAAGCACACTTGCAGCGTCTGAAGCCATACTGTCCGTACAGTACACACAATAGCCAGGTAGCTTGAAATCTTGGCTTGGTTTGAGGTGTGCTTCCCAGAGGAGAGCAACGTCGATTTCCTGATTTATCAAAATATTGTGAAACTCGGTACGCTTTCGGGGAATCCCACTAGCGTTCCATATCACGCACTGAAGTTCACTTTCGTTGATTACAGTATAACATCGTGCAGCCATACTATAGTTAGTATAGTTAGTCGTAAGGATCCCACTCCACTGTGGGTACTTTTGCCTAGATTGGAAAACAGTTTGAAAGATTCTTCCTAGTTGTTTATACATACTTGGTAGATCGTTAAAGTTGAGGCCTTTTCTCTCTGGTTTAGACACAGCAGCTGAAAAGGGTTTGTCTGCTGTCACTTTGGAACTAAGCATCCTGAGGTTAGCACCTGGGGCTATTTTGGACATTTCGTGTAGCTTGAAGTGTATTTTCCACTACATTTGATGCACTATGGAAGTTGTCCTTTAATCTTGGTGCAATCTCTTGACTGGTGCCCTTTCTGCACATTTGTTGCAGCAAGAATCTTCCGTCCAGCCCATGCATACGTGGCCGAATCGCAGGCAGTTGTAGCATTGTAGTGGCTTCTTGTTCCCTCGAAAGATTTCTACTAACACTGCCAGTGGTTCAATACGAGTGATTTTCCTTAATGACTGGTTGTGTTCGGTGTTCGGCAGCATAACCAAAACCATTGGCATATCTATGGATCCTTTGACTTTTCTGAGTCTGATTACCTTTTCCAGGAAGTAGTTCTTAGGCCTTCTTGGAAGTCATCCAGATCATACGTTACATCCACATTACGAATCACGTATTTCAAGACCTTCTCAGACTTCAGTTGATGACGCTGAATTTTTAAAATATTATAAGCTTAATTCCAGAGACTAACCTGTTGTGAGTTTCTTCGTCTTCATATTTAACCTTGATGGTTTCAGCTCTGCCCGTATGAACCGTGATCTTTTCCACTGGAACATGCTTCTCGAGCTCACTTAAAATCATCTTAAATGTTAGCCATGAATCTTCATGATCTTTTGGTCTTCAATAGCTGAGCGACTCTGTCCATTCTTATGATTCTTCTTTCTAGATGCGATGACTACTTCTTCATTTACTCTGGAGACGGTCTTTATTTTATTGATCCTCGTGCCCTTTCTGAATTTTTATTACTAACAATAATCCTGGGACTGTCTTCCACTTCTTCATCGGTTCTATGAGAGTGACTTCTTTTACAGCCACTGTTTGTCGAACAGTCACTATTGTCTATTATATCCATAGACTCCACACTTTTAGCACAGGAAATAGTATTAAAAACCTTACTTACCTTGCTGTTATCAAACGGTTTATCTTCCAATGAGTTTCCTGCCTTTAGAGCAGTTAAACATTGCTGAAACAATGTTTGAAGGCCACCTATATCGTTCTTAATTTGTTCCCATCCAGGTCATATTTTATACCTTTACTTAGGGCATCCATCTTGACCTCCAGTGTATTATACTTTGAGATTATTTCATCTCGGAGAGGCTCAATCATTTCGTTGAATACTAGTCATTTCGTTGAATACTAGGTCGAAAGCAGCAAACCTAGCGTCCAAGCAGGCATCCTGGTAGCCCTTTTCGCAGTAAACAGTTTTACCATCCGCAACTTGCAAGGACTCTTTAGCTGACTTCAATGTGGTTAATTTGGATGAACCCATCATATTCCTAAAACAGAATTGTGCATTACAAGGGGGGGGATAACCTTGCAGCTAGGTGTGTGCTAAAGAAGCTGTCCTAAGAAGGACGCACCTACCTTTAAGAAAAATGAATAAGTCAGGTTTGCGAGAAAATGAATTCCACGCCAGGGACCTACTTGTGAATGATTAGGATAATAGATATGAGAAATATCCTTAGTTAGGTTTGCGAGTAAATTAATCCCAATGTCAAGGACCCAGAGGGATAGTGAGTATCTTGATGTGCTGGTTTACGGGAATATTAATTCCAATGCCAGGGACCAGCAATTAGACATAAGAAAAGGTGAATATCGCCCTGAAAGGGCGCACCGTGAAATGAGAGTAATGAGATAATACCTTAAACGAGAGTAGAGGTGACACCTTGAAGAGCTAGTCCGTCCTAACCGTCCTGAGCGTGATGAGTGATCTGGTACTCCCCTTGGTTCTGCTTCCATTGATGTTGTCGCTTTAAAGAGCAAAGTGTGAGGTATTTATAATAGTTACGCCAATGAGATGGAGTATAGGAAAAAAAGTGGAAGGTAAAAAGGCCATTCGGCTGTAGAAGCACAGACCTAGGAGAAGGCTCCGCTAGGTGAGAATTGATTTCCTTGTATGTTCCAAAAACGTTTTCCAAGAGGAGAGATCCATGGGTCCTGTGTCTAGATTCAGTAAAGAGTCGTCTTTGCTTTCCATGATCTCCCAGGATTCCAAATAGTTCCGTTTCCTGAGGTCGTCAACCACCTAGAGGACCTGAAGTCCATCAATTTTAAAATTATGTCCCGTCTGTAAAATATGGTCCACCAATGCCGATCTGTCGGGTGTCTTATTCCTTATATGGTCCAATGGCGCTCTGGCTGTGGTTTCCATCCTCCGACGGGTCTGGCCGATGTATTTTTTTGGGGCAGGTTCCACAAGCTAGAACGTATATCCCGAAATTAATTTCTATCTTCTCCTGTTGTAATGTCGTACATCGGCAGATCCTCCTCTTGAAGAATTGCTTTTTAGCGAGTTTATCAATAGTGTGATGGGTAAAACCGATTTGTCATGCCGCCCCCTTAATCCTCATGAAATCTACCATTCTCTTCTCATGGCTCAGAGGTATATCAATGGCGCGGGCATTCATATGATTGTAGACCGCGACCTTATGTCTATAGCAGTGGTTTGAGTCATATCTTATATACGATAGTATGTAATTTGGCTTTTTATAAAATCTAGAAGGTAAGCTGGTTCTTCCTCTCTGCAGACAAGTATGTCCAAGAAGGGCAAGGATTTAGCTTGTTCTCTCTCCACAGTAAATTTAATGGAGGGATTAGTTTATTGAGGTTTTCATGGAATAGGTATGTTTCATCAATGTCGGAGAGTGCAAAGATATCATGAACATACCTACACCATACATCCGAGAAATAGTCAAAACTGTCGTGAGCCAGGTTTTCAAGATGATTAAGGTAGAGGTTGGCAATAAAAAGACTTAAGCAACTGCCCAATGTTTTCCCTTGTTCCATTTTGAAAAACCGGTTTTCGACCTGAAAGAAGTTATTGAAACATACTAATCTACTGAGTAGAAGAATGTCCCTCACCATAGCTAAATTAGAAAAATGTCCGTCACTATTAACGTAGTCTGAGGTGAAATATACCACATTAGTGATTAATGAAGCTAACAAACAACTATCTGATTTCACGTTCTACAAGAAACTAACTTCTGATCCTACTATCACGTTCTACCTCAAATCCTCTTCCAGCTTGATTCTTCTTCTCAACCCTTTTTTTCTATCTATCTATATATATAAAGAAGGATGTTTATTTGTGGGTTTGTTTTTGCGAAATCTGAGATAGACAGTGACTTTCCTCATGCTTTGAAGGTCAAGTATGCAAAACTCCATCAAGATCGGAATAAGAAACAAACAAACCCACAAACAAACAAACAAACCCACAAACATCCTTCTTCATTCTATATATATATATAAAATAAACGTAGCCGGCTTTGCCCGGGATAATTATACTTGGAGGTAAACAGAAAAATCTCAAAAAATTAAATTAAATTTTGCAATATCTTAAAAAATAAACACATGAAAATGCTTAGAATTAATACAGTAAAAATTCTTAATGAAAATTCGAAAAAAATTTTTTTAAGGGCTCACAATGGCCGGACCTCTCCAAGGATGCCACTGCTAGTTTAAATATTTTTTTACTCACGTAATCTTACCTCAGATAGACACTTGATGGTGTTGCAATTTCCACTCTTCTGTCCATGCGTTGGCCATTCCTCACTTCGTGTAGTCTAGCGGTCGACGATTCTTCTATTTACTTGCTTCCGATTTGCTCAATACAGCACGGAGTAAAAGGAGTGCTTCCTCTGTCGTATTTTCATTCTTTCTCAATAGTCTGCTAACCCATTATCTCCACTTGCAAATTTTTAAAAATGATCAGTAAGAAATTAAGTACTAAGAACTCTTTTCTGATAAAAAACCTGAATAACAGGAATTCTATGCATTGTTACAAACTGAAACTTATCCTTATTGCATCATCATTTTATGTTCATTGTAATAATTCTTGGAAAGGATTACTTTATCATTGCATCACCATTTTGTGCTCATTATTATTGGTGAATTGCGCGTTGATACCATTATTGTTGAGAACACGACGGGCCTATTCTTGCACAAATTTTGCCTTGCATTGAGATATATATTGCTGGTCCGAGCGTAGTGTGAATTGCGTATTGACACCATTGTTGATACCTATTGTTGCACATACTTTTCCTTGCATTGGTGGTCATCAGATATTTCTCATTAATATGCCCTGCCATAACCATGAATATCGATTTTTTATCTGAGGTAGACAGTGACCTTCCTCATGCTTTGAAGGTCAAGTATGCAAAATTTCATCAAGATCGGAATAAAACTGTAGATTTGTATATAAAACACACCCACAAACAAACCCACAAACAAACAAACATCCTTCTTCTATCTTCTACTAGCAGAGGACCCGGCTTTGCCCGGGATAATTACGCTTGTAGGCAAGCACACACACACACACACACACACACACACACACACACACACACACACACACATACATACATACACAAAGAAACACACACACTTTTCCCAATCTTCTGAATGCTTGTTAGGGAACTGAAGGAAGACACGTGTACCTCCTTTGGCTCATCGAGAGTAACTTCCCTATCTATAACATCTATTATATCCATTTCCTGTTCATTGTTACTACTTCTTGGTAACGAATGTTCTGTCATTGCATCATCTTTTTATGTTCATTGCTATAATTCTTGGAAATGATTGCTTTATCATTCCATCATCATTTTGTGCTCATTAATATTCCCTGCCATAACCATAAATATCGATTTTTTATCTATAATATTTTTATTTTCGAAATCTAAGGTAGACAGTGACCTTCCTCATACTTTTAAGGTCATGTATGCGAAATTTTATCAAGATCGGAATAAAACTGTAGATTTGTATAAAAAACAAACCCACAAACAAACAAACATCCCTTTTTATATATATAGTTAGAAGATAGAAGAAGAAGAAAATATATATAAAGAAGGATGTTTGTTTGTGGGTTTGTTTGTTTTTTATACAAATCTACAGTTTTATTCCGATCTTGATGAACTTTTGCATACATGACCTGAGGAAGGTCACTGTCTACCTGAGATTTCGGTAAAATAATAAATATCGATAAAAAAATCGATATTCATGGTTATGGCAAGGCATATTAATGAGAAATATCTCATGACCAACAATGCAAGGCAAAGTTTGTTCAACAACAGGCCCGTCATGTTCGTATTAACAATGGTATCAACGCGCAATTCACCAATAACAATGAGCACAAAATGATGATGCAGTGATAAAGCAATCCTTTCCAAGAATTATAACAATGAACATTAAATGATGATGCCATATGGATAAGTTTCAATTTGTAACAGTGCATGGAACTCCTGTTATTCAGGTTTTTCTTAGAAAAGAGAGCTCTTAGTACTTAATTTCTTGAAAATCTTTAAAAATGATCAGTAACTGGAGATAATGAGTTATCAGACTATTGAGAAAGAGTGAAAGACGATAGGGGAAGCACTCTATTAGCTCCGTGCTGTATCGAGCAAATGGTAAGCAAGTAAATAGAAGAATCAGCGACCGCTATACTACAATAAATGATATATGCGTAAGATTTGCTTCAACACATCTAGGGAAGAAAGGGAATAGCAACATCATCAAGTGTACATCTGAAGTAAGAGTACGTGAGTGAGAAATTATTGGAGAAGTCTATCCATTGTGAGCTTTTAAAATTTTTTTTTTTCGAATTTTCATTAAGAATTTTTACTGTATCAATTTTAAGCATTTTCATGTGTTTATTTTTAAGATAATGCAAAATTAAATTTAATTTTTTGAAATTGTTCTGTTTACTTATAAGTGTGATTATCCCGGGCAACGCCGGTACTTTTGCTAGTATATATTTAAAGAAGGATGTTTGTTTGTGGGTTTATTTGTTTGTTTGTTTTTTATACAAATCTAAAGTTTTATTCCGATCTTGATAAAATTTTGCATACTTGACCTCCAAAGCATGAGGAAGGTCACTGTCTACCTCAGATTTCGAAAAACTACCTCAGATATTCATTATGATGGTAAGGCAAATTAATGAGCAATAACTCAAGACCAACAATGCAAGGCAAAGTTTGTGCAATATAGAAAAGTTTCTATTTGTAACAATAAATAGAATTCCTGTTATTCAGGCTTTTCTTAGAATTGAGAGTTCTTAGTACTTTACAGTTTCTTGATAATGTTTAACAATGATCATTAACTGAAGATAATGGAGAGTTAACAGACTACTGAGAAAAAGTGGAAAGACGACAGAGGAAGCAGTCCTTCAGCTCTGTGATGTATTGAGCTAATGGTAGGCATGTCAATGACTGCTAGACAACTAAAAGTGATGAATGGCCAAGTTGTGCGTTTAATATATTGTTGTAGTATTCCATTTACTTTCCCATTCATCGAAATTAAGTTAACATATACTTAAGACATTGTTGGAAGGGGTTTGAATTGCAACATCAAGTGTACATCTAAAGTAAGATTACGTGACTAAGAAATTATTTAGACCAGCAATGTAGTACTTGGAGAAGTTCATCCATTGTGAGCCTTTAAAAATATTTGTTATCGAATTTTTATTAAGAATATTTACGGTCTTAATTCTAAGCGTTTTCATGTTTTTATTTTTAAGGTATTTCAAAATTTAATCAGAAAAACAGCTATGCCGGGGTTATCACCTTGCATATTTGGTCGCACAACAGATCTAGATATGTCATAAAAAACCATTTTGACTATATTCTGTGTGAATGTGAATATTTTGGAAACTGAGATGCTGCTAATGCGATGATTGAACGTTCGTTTTCAAGAATTATTCATAATGAACACAAAATGATGCAGTGACAGGACATAAATAATGCAGCGCCTATTGATGAGGCAAACTTGTCACACGTGTCTCTTTTGAGCTCCCTATCAAACGTCTAGACGACTGGCAAAAGTCTGTGTCTGGAAAGGAAAGAGAAAAAACGAGTATTGGTCAGAAAAACTGCAGCTAAAACAGTAAAAGCTATACGGGCATTGGAAACATCTGAACAACGGGATTTCGAATAGATCAAGTTGTGCAAGAGCCTCTACGTCAAGGTAACAAAAAGTTCGGTCTAAAAGTATCCAGTGATGTTTCCCGGTGGTGAAGATGGATATCATTTATATCTGAGGCATGTCAAAAGGAAGTTAAATGATGTCCCGATATATCTCCTAGAATTCCTGTTTTTCGTATTTTTCTTAGAATGTATAGTTTATTAGAATGGATGTTGTATGGATGGAGTTATCATTTAACCAATTTGGAGTTATAATTTAATTTCTTAAGATTGTTCTATTTATCTATTATCCCGGACAATCCGGGTCCTCTGCTAGTATGGAGGTTTATGTTGTTGTATTGGAACTGGTCGTCGAGGCGGACGGTACATTTAGTATAGTTGTGAAGCAAGTGCCGCTGAGTGCGTTCGATTTCGTTGAAAAAAGTTTCTCAACGCTTCTTTTCCCTGCACGTGGGTAATTACTTGGCCAATGATGTTTTGCTGTTTGATTGAGCATTAAGCCAAGCTCCATTGTTGTTTTATTGATGTATGGATGTGTCGATAAAAAAGGGGACTCATCTTGCTGCCATCTTCGTACGAACGGGCCCTTGCAGAGCTGCTAAGGAGAGATGACAACTTGGTGAGACCGTTCTATATTACCTTAAACTGTGATGACTCCCGTAACAAACTAAGTCCGTTGTGGGCCTTTTTGTTCTTTATCCTGCATATTTGGTTCGCTCTGTTTATGAGTCAGCGTCCGCATGCCCCGGCTGTGATAGTGATCGCAATGTCCGCGATCTGATTTAATCTACAGGCTGCAAAGGAACACTTTTTAGTATGTGGTGTGTCGTTCGCCACCTTCGGCAACTATATGATTTGCCTGATTATTTACATTCGCCGTTTAAGCCGAAGAACTTATTTATTTTAAAAAATTGATTAATTTCCATGTTTCTTATAAGGCTGCGCATATTGCAAGCACTGTGTGTAGCGTTGACCAGCCTGATACACCGTCGTAGTAAACCACCGGCAACAGGACTCAGAGTCGCGAATGGCACTTGTTGCGTTGCATGACGTGTTGGTGTTAAAAGTTGTTGCATAAGGGGGTTCCAGCCTTCTTCCCCGTTCCATCGCTGTGTACTAAGGCGTGCAAGTTTTAAAAGGAGGGCACGACGCGTTCCTGGCCATTCGTACCTGAATGCCTTGTGAGGGAAGAGCAAATGACAGTGAGGGCTGATATCGAAGAAAGCTGTCGGCACTTGCAAGTAGCTGAAGCATTAACCTCTAATGGAATTTCTGAAGTCAATTAAGTATACAGGTGCCTAGCATCATCAATGACGTCTCCCTTGGTGAAGTGAAGTTCGTGACGCTCTACAATTCACCCAAACATACTCTCGACGTTAGCGAACTCGATGAAATCTTCGATGGTGATATTCCAGTTATACTAGCTGGTGACCTTAATGCCAAGCATCCAAGCTGGAACTCCAGAACGCAGTGCTGCAAAGGCATGATTCTATATATACAAAGTAAGGATGATATCAATGCTGCAGGGCCAGTGGAGGACACTTGCTACTGTGACCATTCCCCTATGATGTGTTGGATATCTCACTAATGAAGGGTTTCTTCAAGCCATACATCTTCACGATTGATGACCTTTATTCTGACCACAAGCCTGTGGCGTTGAACTTTCACAATGTCGACATCATTTTCAGAGAAGAGATGAAACATCAGCAAGACTGAAAGTTATTGACAGAAATCCTCAACGACCATGACTGCCATCTCCAAAGAGCAAACAGTATGGATGACATCGATCGACGTGTTAAAGACATCACCAGGCGAATAAACAGTGCCTCTGAAGCTAGTGTCTATCCATTGGTAAACAAACGTATTCATCGAATTATGCTCACTCCGGGAATCAACGCTTTATTGCAGAGAGAAACAAGACCCGTAGGCTTTGGCTGCGCTATCGTTTACCTTGGCTAAAAACCAAATGCAACAGTTTAGTGGAAAAGTTCAAGAAGAAGTAAAAAATCTTCGCGTCGCTATATGGAGTGACAAGCTCCAAAGAGACAATTCCATTTGGCACATGGTTAGAGCTCTTCAGAAGAAGAAGAATGATACGCTTCCTATACTTCGCACGCCTCAAGGTATTTCGTTCAAACTATTTAGGATAAAGCTCAAATAATTGCAGATTCCCCCCTGATGCAGTTTGTTACCCCTGATAACAATAATCCCGAGAGTCAGCTCATGTCCCAGACGGTGGAAGATGTCTTGCCAACTTTTGTGAAGTCCGACAGCCTACAACTAAGATCATAATCGACGTCGAAAAAATCACTACCATCATAAGAAATCTGAAAAAGAGGAAGGCTCCAGGAGGAGCAAGGTAAATAATAACGCCTTAAAGAATCTCCCAAAGAACACCATTAGCGACATCGCTAATATCATAAGCGACTGTTGGAAGTTTTTCAATTTTCCGAAGTATTCTGTTAAGTTTTTCTATTTTGCCAAGCAGGGGCAAAATCCTGCAATTCCCGCGAGCTAATGACCTATCAGCCTACTCCCGTCGATGTCCAAAGTCTTGGAGAAAACGATCCTAACCAGGTTCAAAAACTACTGTCTCACCAATGGTTTAATGCGGAAAGAACAGTTTGGCTTTCGAGCCACCTATAGTGTCAGATGCAAATTGGAGGCTCGTTGAAGATCTGAGCACCCCACTAAACCTTTCCAGATACTATGGCGTGGTTTTTCTTGATGTCAGCAAAGCTTTCGATCAGGTGTGGCACGAGGGGCTAATCTACAAGATGATTAGAGACGGTTTCTATCAAGACGGACCTTCTGATTTGATTATGATGGTGAGATCCTTTCTCAGCGACGGGTTCTATCAAGCCAAAGTTGGCGAAAACTTATCTTACCCGAAAGGTAAAGGTCGGTATCCCACAGGGTTCTGTCCTCGGTCCCGTTCTCTTTAATTATTTTGTACACGATTTCCCAAAACCTGAGAAGTGTAATTTATTCAAGATGATCAAAATTCATTGTATAAACTTGTAGGCGTGGTAGTATGGGTGATTCTAAACAAAAAACTTCATATGAACATGGGTCCGAATTTAAGCGCTAACTGAGATATGAACAGAAATATAAATGCCGCCACCAAGATCAATAAGTTAATAACTCAGGTTCTGCAACGCCTGGAATTATGAATTTTGGAAGAATAATAAGGTACATAAAACAGTGTACACCTTTAAAATTTTATGGTATTCAAACGAGTTTCCGAGTTACGCATTTAAAATCGTAACGTGCTCACATTATGATGTTGACAGCGTAACTCAGAAACTACTCGTTGGAATTCGATCACATATTAACGGTATACACATGTTTATGTACCCTATTATGACTCTAAAACATATTATCCAAAGCGTTGCAGAACCTGAATTATTAACATGTTGACCATGGTGGTGGCATTTTATTTCTGTTCATGTCTCAGCGATCAAATTCGCACCCAGGTTCATATGATGTTTTTTGCTTAGAATCACCCCTACTACCAGCCCTATGCAGAATGCCTTGAAGAAATTCGAGGACTGGTTTAATTGCTGTATTTTAACGTCGAAAAATGCAAAGCCGTGTGCTTCCACAAAGAACTGACGTGTCTCCCGGATTCCCTGGTTTTATTCTATAAGAAACTCGAATGGGTTGACAACTACAAGTATCTTGGCATTCTCATCGACTCAAAACTCTCCTGGAATCGTCACGTAACTTTAGCTCTGAACAGTGCAAAGAGTACTAAGTACAGTGAACGGATATTTATAAGAGAAAAGGACGAGACACAAAAACCCTGGAATGCAATAAATAGTTAATAAATACAACTGAAAAATAAAATAATAATTAACAAATAACAAAATAATTAATAAATATATAAGTAAAATCAAAATAAAACTAA
>JAHWFO010018445.1:37718-81873 GCA_023313115.1 Rhysida immarginata | reverse complement strand
TTTTTGCTTTGATAAAGGATAGGCTCTATCCGAAACGTCAGCTCTTTATTTGATTTGTTAGTTTTATTTTGATTTTACTTATATATTTATTAATTATTTTGTTATTTGTTAATTATTATTTTATTTTTCAGTTGTATTTATTAACTATTTACTAAGTACAGTCTTATAGCTCTCCTGGGTAGAAACAGCGCCCTCAGCATCGACAATAAATTACTACTATACTAGACAGTGATTCGGACCATCCTCCTTATGGTATGACTGCGTGGACGAGTATATGTTGTAGCAGATTGAGTGAACTCCAGTCTTTCCAGAATATTACCGTTAGGATCAATGCGCAGCTTGGAAGACCATAAAAAATCATTACATCCACTCGGACTCATATAAGAAAGTGTGTCGTAGATCTCCTAATGAACATGGTGCACACGATTTAGAGCCATGACAATGACCTCGTGGCTGGAATAATGAATAACCGGATGGAAATGAAGTGGCATATAAAGTATAGGAAACCGAGGCATATTCTTGAAGTCAACTTCGAAGACATTGGCAACGTTTCCTTCCCGGATTATTGGAAGATGTAATACCACCCTCCCTCTCCCCCGCTCCCACTTTTCTGACAATCGTCAATCTTATTAGTTTTGTTTTTTCGTACTGTGGAAGACCTCTTTGGGTTAGTCAGGCTTCTTGCCTATTTCAGTGTATTTTACGTGGAGTTTTTTCCGGAAGGGTGAGAATCGTGTAAGCACTCTTACGTCCCACCTGAACAAATGTACACTTCACTGTTCGAATGTCGACTCCTTTCATAACGTCAGGATAATTCTCTAATATTCTGTGCTTTTAGAGAATTGTCCTTTTCACTTTGATAAAGGATAGTCTCTATCCGAAACGCAGCTTTTAATTTTGGTTTTATTTATCATTTATTATTTATTATTTATTCATTTTTTAATTTCTAATTAATAACTATTATTTATTGTATTCGAACCAAGGCAAAAATAGGGTGACGAAAAATAAATTGTAGATGATAATACACATAATAGATCATGGTAGAGTGATGCATTTTCCCAATATGAACATGGGTCCGATGAACTGAAATAAAAATGCTGCCACCAAGATCAACATGTTAATAACTCAGGTCCTATAACAGCTAGAATGATGAAATTTGGCGGAGTAATAGGGTACATAAAGCTGTATATAACGTTACAATTTGATCGAATTCCAACGAGCAGTTTCCGAGTAACACGCGTAACATGTGTAACGTGCCGTTATTTTTTTTTTTATTTGGTTTTAGTAGCCTTTTTATAAGAATTTTTGAGTCACTTCTACTACTAATTTCTGGATCTCTGCTTGTTGGATTCCTTTTTATCACTCAAGTAAAGTGTGTCTTAAACACTCTCCTCCCGCGCTGTGTCTTTCTAGCTTTCCACTTTACCGTTATTCCTGGTTTCTGCCGCGAGTAGCTTTTCCCAAAACTGGGGTGCTCATCGGTTGTCTCGGACGTGAGCTTTGTCTATTAGATGCCTAATTAATTGTTATTACGGAGGTTACTGTGTTCCCCCTCCTTTTTATATATTAAAGGGTTCACTTGACGCGCTCTGTTCGCGTTGTTCTTGGGTTAATGATATCTCATTTGGGGAGTTATTTGTTCTATTGGATTTTGTCCTCGCGTTAAATAATTTTTTTTCAGTGGGGTTTATTCATTTATTGACCGAGATCGCGATTCCTCGTGTGTTGAGTCATTAATATCGCTATTTCGTGTCATCGGTTGTTTTTTCCGTGATGAATATTTTTTGCGCTTGACGGACAAATGGATATTTAATTCCCCGTTGAGTCAATAATTTTAAGCATCTAGCTTTGGCTCGTTCTTCGTCGCGTCATTTATTTGACTCGTCTTGTTCGTTATCCGATGAAACTTTTTCCGTTGTATATTTATAAACTTTAGATACGTCCCTCTCTTTAATTTTCCAGTCTGCAATTAGATTTTTTTTTATCGCTTAACAATTTCCTTTAAGTTATTAGGAAAATTGGTTTTCGGGTTTTCTCCCTTTGACAAAGGATAGACGTAGATTTTCACCTTCGGCTATAGTTATTGGATGTATTATTTATTGTTAAAAGAAGTATAATTATCCAATTCTTTTTAATTTGCTTTGTAAGCTAAAAAATGATTTTTTACTATTTTAAAATATTTTTTTTTTATTACAATACGTTTACGTTGGCTTCTTATCAATGCTATTGTTAGTTACGCATGCGTGCCCGCTTTTCGCTTAGTTTTTCATTGTTCAAACGTTTCGTTGTATTCGACCGCTCGTTTTCTTAGAGCGACTAGCTGTCTTCTTTTCCTTGAACTCGGATGCCGCGTCGCGTGCCCGCGATATTTAAATTTTCTTCTGATTTTTGTAATTTCTCGGTCTTGAAAAAAAATATCGGTCAGAAATAGCAAAACCTTCAAGGGAGGTAACATCAGCTTCTCAGCCCTCTCTTGGGATAGAAGATGGCTTTTCTTTGGAAAACGGACTTACTAGCTTTAGACGTCAACGACCTTTACTTTAATTCATGAACGGATAGCTCGTGTTGGATTTCTATGTTGGATCTTGCCCAGTCGCATCTCAGGATCATGACGTTTATCACAGCTTCCTTCCCAGTTCTTCCCTTTTGCGTAATTGAGGCGGACCAAGCACTACGTCTCCGTGAGATCGTCCACTGACTTATCGTCGACCGGTTCCAGTTGCGATCACGTCCTTTTAAGATAAGTTTTCGCCCCAGCGATCTTTGAATTTGTCAACGCACAAATTAACATAGGAAATCGTGGGGTAAGCCCGGCCATGCATCAATATTGATAACAAAGCTGAATATCCAAGGTTCCAAGCTCATTCTCTGTATTTAGTGGGATCAGCTGGCTGTAGTCAATGAATATGATATGAGCTCCTCAAACCGTAGGAAACCATCATGGGAGATCCCTATCGATTACAATTGATGCATTTGAGTCGACTACAGTTGAGCCGAGCATTGAAGGAAAACACCCGCAATACGAGGAGCGACACGACAAAATAAATTTGCAGCATGACAATGCTCAGCCACATGTTGCAAAACCTGCCAAAACCTATGGTAAGCCGTTAAATATTTTCACATTAAACAGAATTTTCACACGTTGGGTATATTGTGTCATTAGATGCAGTTTGCCTTAATATATTTTATGGAATAATTCGTTTCCCTAAAATTAACAGTTAATTATGTGAAAATTGGGTTTTTAATGTCAATTTCCAAAGATTGCCGAACATCAGCCACGGCGGCCGATAGTTGGCGCTGCATGTAGCCTCAATGTCATGGAAACATAGCACGATGTCTACCATGCATAGTACACTGATTGGAAGAAAGTAATTGCACACCTCGCACAGTGCATTTATTTGCTTTTATTGATAACAGCTAATATCCTGTTGGCCCTCCTCTGGCTGCAATCACAGCGGCCACTCTCTGGGGCATGCTTTCCACAAGAGTACATACGACCCCCTACAGGAATCTCCCTCCAAATGTCCCGTACAGACGTCCACAGTTCAGGTAGTGTTTTGGGGAGTGGGCTACTATCCCTCAACTGATGCTCGACTTCAGGCCACAGATGTTCGATGGGATTCATGTTGGGGCTCTGAGCTGGCCACTGCATGCGTTCAACATTATTATCGGCATACCATTGCAGGGTATGAGCTGCAACATGTGGCCTGGCATTGTTGTCTTGGTACAGGCATGGCTCTAGACCGTAAGTTTGCCAAAGGATTGGGAGAAAGGAATTGTCCAGGATGGTAGTGCAGTCCATAGCCCTCATGGTAACTTCCAACTTCACTACCGGGCCTATGCCATACAATGAAAAACAGCCCCACACCACAATTCCTCCTCCGCCCAACTTCACTGTTGGGATGATACACTCAGGAAGGAGCCGTTCTCCAGCTAAATGCCACACCCAAACTCTGCCATCCGATCGAAACAATGTGAAGTGGGATTCATCGCTTCTCAACGGTCCAATCTTTGCGTTCCCTGGCCCATTGCAGTCTATTCGTTTTATTCGCCGGTGTGACTAGCAGATTGTGGGCTGCTGCTCTGCCGTGATAGCCCAGCATGTGGGCGTCCTTTCGGAGGGTCTTGGTGGATACGTGACATCCAGGTGCCTGCTGTAATTCCGCGGAGATAGTGGTCATCGTCGAACGTCGGTTCTGCCATATCTCCCACTGCAGCACTCAACGGTCCCGGTCGGTCAATGCAGGTGGACGACCAGGCCTTGGTGCATTCGTACAATGTCCATTGGTCCTGTACTTCTTCAGCACATATGCCACTGTTGATTTCAGGTGGTTCCGGCTGCTGACAATCTCTCGTATGGATGCGCCTCGGAGCGACATTCCAACCAGGACACCTTTTTCGAACTCTGTCAGCTCCGCCTGTCGTGACACGTGTGGTAGCAGAAAGGTCCATTTTTTGCCGGGTGGATGGGTGTCCAATTACTTTCTTATAAGCAGGAATGGCTGAGGATATAAGGTTGTAATCTGATAAAAATAATTAAAATTAAAACTTAAACCCCATTAGAGTATTAATTTTTGTTATTTAATCGAAAATGGCATATGAAAGAATGTTTTCTTCGTCTTTTCAAAATCCTGCTCAATGAGAGCGAAATAAATGCAGGATAATGAAAATATAGAAATCATTTGCGCCAGGGATATATGAAGAGCTGAGCTGAATAATTTGCTTATCATTTTTCTTCATTCTATTTGAATTGATTATAATGATATCGGGAATGAGCATCCCTTTTAAAAAATAATTCCATATTGAACCAAGCACTTGCGACAATGGATAGACGGCTTTGAAGATACAGTATTTCTAAGGACAGCTTCGAAGCCAAAGGAATAGAATTTTATTAAACTTCTTCTTTTACATTTGAAAATACTAATCACAATATTTGCAGAAGTTAGCATAAAAATGAGGGAATTTGCAGACAATAGATTCTATATTATTATTATTATTATTATTATTATTATTATTATTAGTATTCAGTCGATTAAATGAAGTGCGCTTAAAAAGGCGTTCACTTAGGTGTTCACTGCTAAAACACTCTTACCCAAACTAATTTCTAACGAAAAAAATGCAAGTAAAGAAATATGAAGTTTATAAAAATTCTTATCAGTTATCATACTGAAGTTACAGACACATGTAAATAAAACAAAGCACACTGTAAACAATAATGAGTTTCATGCGTGCGTTGGTGGCCGCTTGCAAGAAATTTTCTGCTGATCCCAGAAATGGGCTCCAACGAAGCTCCGATAAAACATTTACAGTTTTGATATTAATTTTATACATCCTTTTTCCTCCTTGTGGATCAGAGGTTTTCATTTATGGCTCATTTTAGAGATTATATATAACGATATATGACGTCAAATTATTTCCTGTGCCCTCCCCCCATGTTTATTATTTTTCTTCCACATTCATTATCAGCGTGGGGCCTACTAGATTTATTATTACTTTCAATGAATATATATAATTCTGTTCATATGTAATGAATTTCAAACTGTGCATGTAAATTATTAAGCAGAATGTATAGATTATTTGAATTTAGTATTTTGTCTTCTTGCTCTCTGCATCTTGAGAAAAAATACGCACACTTTTGCCGACGACTGGGATTTAATAATTGGGATTTAAAAATTAGGATTTAAAAATTTAAAAAATTTAAAAAATATCTCGATTTAAAAAATTTATCGCTTTCGCAAATTCAGCATTTAAATGAGGTATTTTTGTCTTTTTTTAATGCGTTAATTCCGATAAAAATAATCTTAAGTAAACAGATGTACTTGAAAACTGAATGCGTTTTTGCTATATTGCATTATAAATATACAATAATTATTATTTTTTATCAGTATTTAAAATTTCAAATTATTTCTTCAATTTTAGAAAATACTGATGAATAATATATTTGAGGCATCAGTTTAATTAAAATATTTCTATTGTTTGCATGAAAGTGATGAGGGAAACGAGATACTGACTTCCAATTTTGCAAACGTTTATGTTATACCGATGGCACCAAAGTATTTATGATGTCATTCCCCGAAAATTTACGGAGATTGCCGAAGCAAAATGTTACGGCGCTCCCTTGTAAAAGTACTCCTAAAATTAATAAAATAAAATAATAAATTAAGGAAATAGTTATTAATTACTATACAGATATTTTGTTTTCGTTGCCTTCTTTAATATGACACCATAAAATCAATAAGTCAAAATCCATGTCACTTGACCTTTAACAACGAGACCCCTGAAGCGGCTAGTCCATTAATGAAAATGAGTGAGAAGGGCGGGAGTGGAATTGTTTCTTCGTAGCTCACTTTACATAAGCAAAGAACGTCCAACGCCCCTCCCCAGTCTACTCACCCACTTTCATCAATAGACTAGTTTCTTTAGGGGTCTTATTGTCAACTGTTGACTGTACCTAAAAATGCACAAATAAGTAATATTCCACCCATCATATTCACCGGACATCAAGCCATCAGACTACCCATGTTCCAATCGATGCATGGCTTGGCTGAGCAGCACTTCCATTCGTATACAAATGCCAAAATTGTGCTGAGCAGAACTTCCATATTTTTGATTCGCGGATAACCTCAATAGATGAGTTGTACTTTCGATATGGTATTTGTATACTGCCAGAAAGATGGGAGAAAGTAGTGGTCAGCGATGGACAATACTTTCAAAGACATGTCCCTTTACTCCTTGTTGTGAAAAAAGCATTCATCTTCACGAAAAAAATCCAGTGAGAACTTATTCAAGCCCCTCTTACAACTGATGTGACAGATTGCATGATAGTGTAACTATGCCAAATAAAGACTCTAGAGACTTGCTTCAATCCCTATTCAAGTGTACATAGAACTGGTGTTACTAATTTTGCCTTGAACGTGCTTCACTTTCTATATCACTTAATTTAAAATCTGAATTGATCTTACAATCTATTGCGGAGTTTAAAATCTTGTTTTTCTTCTTTTCTATTTTTAGAAACAAAACTGCCTATAACTGAATGGGCAATAACAGGCGAAGATGTGGCTTATACTAATATCTTGGGCGTTGTGCTTTTTGCTGTTGTCTTTGGAATTGTCATTAGCTATCAGAAAGAACAAGCCACTGCCCTCCTCACCACTTCCATCGCCATAACAAACTCAATGATGTTATTAACTCAATGGGTCATGTGGTAAGTAGACTTGAAAAGAAAATACCTCTTCCATTTAAAGAAATAGTTTGATGTCCTTATACAAGGTGGTATCTAAAGCTTCTTGGAGTAACTCTATTAAAAAGTACTTTACTTACTTTAGTTAGAACATCGTCTTCTTCGAAAAAGTCATTTTTGCAGCAATACACTGGTCCCCGCATTCCTGCCACTTCTGGAATGTGACCTTGAAGTCATCTTTTGTAAGTGAATCGAGAACCATTTGCGATTCGTGTTGGATCTCGGCAATGGTGCACAAGTGTGGACCTTTTAGCTGGATCTTTATCTTCGGTAAAAGAAAGGAGTTCCCAGAAGCTGAATCTAGCAAGCAGGGAGGGCGCGGAAGATATAGCGATAAGACATTTCAATTCTTCACGTGCCACAGATACGATTAGATTACTTTCGCCAAATGTTCTCCTTCAAATGCCTCAGAACGTCGCAATAAAACTCTCTAGCAATGGTTGGCTTTGAGATACGAATTTTTGATAAATAATGACACGGATGTTGTAAAAAACGATGAGCATGCTCTTGATTGAGTTTCAACTCTGTCTCGCCTTCTTCAGTCATAGAGATGATGGGCTCTTTACTGCGACGACTTCTGCGTTGTCTGAGGGGTATGGCCGATTTCCCAAGATTAACGCAAAATTTCACGTTGACTTTGTGTTTCAACATGATGTCCATCACATGATCGCAGACACACATGATAGCACATGAGCGTGATCACAAAACGACAAATTTAACAATTATCGATGTAAACACAGTGATATCATTTGGCACACTCATTTATTAAAGTTACAGCTCACTATTGCTGCGAGCGAAATCCTGTGTCATCTGTCAGCGCGCTATAGGCAGATGATGAGCTACTTTTGAACATGTTATAATTAATATTTTTTGTTGAGAATTAACCGAAAAACCCCGTTAAAGAACCCCTGCTATATCCCAGTTAACCATCAAGGGTAATTGAACGTTTCGCATTTTGTCATTGATTAGAATCTAAAGTGCAACAAACTTTTCCAGTTTACTGGTCATTGTAAACATACATAAAATAAACGGCTCAAGAGTTAGAATATCTTTACGGAATTTCCTAGAGTGATGTTGCCAGTGCTGCCCAATTTGCATTGGAAAACAGTTTCTAATCCCAGACCTTTATGATACCACTTTGTATTTTGATCTTATGCAATATAACTGAGGAATTGTTTTTCTTCTCCTGATCTGTTAAACAGGTTGGCACCAATTGGAATCATATTTTTGATTGCATCAAAAATCCTGGAGATGGAGAACTTTGCTGTGTTTGCGAGTAAATTGGGCCTGTACTTTCTGACCGTGTTCCTAGGATTGCTTATTCACGGAGTCATCATCCTTCCACTCGTTTACATGATTGCTACTCGGAAACTTCCCTATAGATACATCTACAACATGACTCAGGCATTACTCACAGCTTGGGCGACATCGTCCAGGTGAAAAGGGGTTTTAGGTCAGATGATAGAACCCTCTACATGTAACAAATACTTTTAATTATGCAAGAACAGTAAAAATGAAAACATTCTCTTTTCTTAGTAAATATTGGATTTAGAAATTAAACATAAGTAAAACTTAAAAAGAAGTTAATCATACTTTTAGTTTGCATTGCCATTTCTACAACGTTTATCCTTTTCTAAATAATTATTCCATTCGAATGCCAATTTGTCTTCTATCTTAGCAATATTTAGGTCGTTCAAAAATGATTTGGAACAAGGTTTTTTTTCTTCACAGTAGCCATTTATTACGACGAACTGAGTGCACGTTTTCTCTGCCAATGCCTGTGCACTTTTCCCATCGCTCTGGCAAATTTCCGTACTGCCGCAGCAAATCATTATTTGGGGGTATCTAGCACAAGTTCTGGACAGCTGCCTGAAGCTGGTCGCTGGAAAACTTCAGATCATGCATCACCTTTTACATTGTGTCGAACAAAGTACAGTCGCTAGAGCAGTAGGCAGCACAGCGTAGCGATAGTGGTGGCGATCAACATGTAGATGCACATTGTCGTGTTTGAGAAAAATGCTATACTCCATTTTCATTATCATGCCTTTATCAAGAAAAACATGAGCATGATCTTGTCTGGTTTGCATACAATTGCCGAAAGCTCGCTGCTTTTGCCTTTTCCAGCATAGTCCTTGCCTATAAACTCCAGGCCTTTGAACTCCAGTATCTAGCAAAACACGATTCACGAATTGTTGCTGCGTTCTCACAAATGACTTGGATTCTAAAGCAGCCACTCCTTCCCTCGTGAGAAATCAAACTGACTATAATTGTGCAGATTGTTTGCTCCCGTGTTTTCTCGCTCTGTCAGGCCTAGAAGCAGGTCTCTTTTCTAGCTTTTAGTCCCTTTTTTGAGCTTAGCCTCTTTTAGTCTCTTTTTTAGAGAATTAGTCTTTTCACTAGCTTTTTTAAAAATATAAGAAATTAATTAAAATTCACCCATTTTTCATTTGGTATCAGAGTCTCTTAATAGAAAAACTTACCAAAGTCCTTATTCTCTTTCTCTTATATTGAGCATAGTAGTGATAAGAACTCTTAACCAGAAGTATAAAGTTACCTTTCCAGGACTCATAAGCATCCCACCCCTCACCATCCCAGAGCAATGCTTAACAGCATCAGCAAAATTATCCTGGCATTGAGGGCATGGTGAATGGCTGTTGCTACAATAGTCCCATTCAAAGTTCCTAGATAATGTATACTCACCAATGCCTGGCCCTACCATAAACAACCCTTTATTTAGAATGATCCTTTATTTACTTGACCACAGGGGGTAAAATTCTATACATAGAAAAGAAAGGTTACTATCCCACTTGAAGGGAAGGAAAGATCAGTGGCACAAAGAGGGGGGGAGGGGAGAGAAACTGAAACTGCTGGGTCAAGAAAGTTTGGGTTTTTTTCTGGTCCATTGCTGTCATTGTTGAAAAGAATTTCCCAAATCAAGGAATAGAGTAATGAATCATGGGAAAAGCTTTTCTTCCTAGTTCAGAGAAACATCTGGTAGTCTCATATGTCCCTTGGTTGTTGACTGAGCAAATCTTCTGTTTTTTGGTCCTGTGTTTGTTAATCAAATCTGGTATTTCCTGTAATTCGTTGTTGAAAAATTAATATTATTGATGACCTGAAGTTTATTTATTTATTTATTTAAAGGGGGGGTTAGTAAACATTACATCAGAGCCCAACAAAGATCTGTATGGTCCAAAAAACCGACAAGTTAGATCGATGCAGCTGCAAAAACAACGTACAAATTGAGTTAATAATTATTGTAAATATCAAACATAGCGTTAGTTTAAAATGAAATTAAGATGGATCAGCAGGGAGTAGACATTGCCCAAATATTTACAGTTTATACAACTATAATACTAACCTACAATAAATACTAAACAAAAATGTATAGAACGCACTACGTATATTTATAGATACATGTTAATATACTTCATAATCAAACAAAAGTAATCAACAAATAAACAGGGAATCTAAAGGGCCCGAAATGAAAAAATGTAAGCCTTTTAAAAATAAAAAATAAACTTTCTTAAATTACTTTGAGTAAATCTATTACTTCAAACAATAATAAATAAACTAATATCTAAGTTCATATAAAGCCTTAACAATGGGCAATAACAAACTGATCCTTAAAACCAATACAGGAGACAACAAAATAGATATTTAATCAAAAAACATCAAAAAAATTTATAAAAAATTTGTGGGACTTATACCCAGGGGTTAAAGTCTTTATGAGTATAGCAATAAATCTTCAGTAGTTTACAAAACATAGAATATGTGGGGGCAGAGCTAATTTCCGGTGACAATTGCGCCCAGCTGTTTGATCTGGGATAAGGTATAAGGTAAGCGTATTTCATTTGCAGTTCTAGTAAAATGCGTATGCCTTTCTTGATTTGCACGACAGTGAAAGTGGTCGACACCAGTGATAGAAAATATAAAAGCTTGTAAATAAACGTTCACGATTACTTAAAATAGATTTGGTGTATGGTTAGAATACCATTGAATAAAAATAGGAAGATATGAAAAGAGATTCAGGAATACCAAGAAGAGTCCGGAGGAACCATTTTTGAAGTCTAAAGATTCGCTTAAAGTTAAAAGAAGTAGAGGATCCCCAGAAAATGATATCGTATATAAAGCGACAGCAAAAAGAAGAATGAATTCAAGAATAAAAGAGTAGTAGAATGTAAAATGGAAGATAGAGATTAGACCTTGCTTCTTATTCAATTTTGTTAAAGAGTGTCTATGTGCAGGTCCCAGGTGAGATCTTGAGTAATAACCAGTCCGAGGTATTTAAATGATGTTAGAGTGGTGATAAGCTGATTATCATAAAGGACTGGCAGATATTCGGGTACATTCCTGATATTGCGCTGATAGAACATAATCCCATTCGTTTTGTCAATATTTACTACTAAAGAGTTTGCAGCATTCCATGCTTTTAACTTATCGAGAACCTCATTAAGGAAAGACAAAAGACAGAGAATATCAGGGTTGGCAAATAAAAGGACGACGTCATGGCATATAACCTTGACAAAAGGGGCAATAGAAAAAATTGTAGGCAAATTGTTGATGAAAAGGTTGAGTAGTAGAGGAGAGAGGATAGACCATTGAGGTACTCCTGAATTTCTAATCAAAATGGTAAATAATAGTTAATAATTAAAAAATAAAAATAAATAAATAATAATTAAAGAATAATTAATAATCAATTCATCAAAATGGTGGAAGATATTCCGGAGTATGACATAAAATCACTTCTGTTAAGTAAAAAAATCGAAAGCCCCGAATGTTATAGAAAATAGCTAATTTGTACAATAATAGTGGAATAAATATCGAGTCAAAAGCCTTTGCAGAATCAATAAATATTGCAGCTACGAACTTTTAGAAGCCATTCCAAGGGATGCATATTCCAAAAGTTCATAGTAAGCTGTCTCCACGTTTCTTTATGGGGAGAATCCATGTTGGCAGGTATTGACAAGTCCAGAGTCGTAAACGTATTGTGATAAGCGTGAAAAATAAAGCTTTTCAAATATTTCTGCAAAGGTGGTGAGGGCGGTGATCGGGCGATAATTCGCAAATTCTGAGAGTAAGCCCTTCTTGAAAATGGGTGTAATGCGCACCACTTTAAGGGCCTCAGGATAGATTCCAATACTTAAAGAATGGTTAAAAATTATTGTGAGAAGATTAGCTATTGCAAAACCAAGATTTAAATGACTTATAACTGAAAATCTAAAGGGTCAGGTGTTAAAGTAGATTTCAGGTGTAATATAACCGAACAAACCTCATCGACCGTTGCAGGAAAGCATTGAAACCTGGTGCGGCGCTCGAGACAGAGTAAGGACAGATGAGATTCGGGCGGTATAAGGAAACAGAAGAAGACGGTAACAAAGTTTGGAGAAAGCCCGTAAGAGCTGAAGTTGATATTTGATCGGTTTGATTCAAAGGTGAGTGGTAAGGATCGGAACCCCGAGATAGATGCTTTAACGCCTGCCACTTATCCTTACTAGAGTTAAGTCGGAGAAATAGAGAATAGTAATAACTTGATCTTAATTTTTTAATTTGCTTTTTCAAGTCATTTGAAAATTTCTCAAAAATAGCTAAGGTCATAGAGGAAGGATTTCGCCGGGTTTTTTTTTTATAGTAGTGCATATTTCTTTTTTTTAACACCATAATTTGCGGCGTTATCCAAGGATGATGAATGACATTGTTTTGGCATTTACGATGATTTAAAGGACAATGTGGCAGATATCTATCGTAGCCAAGTCAAAAATAAGTTAAAAAGCTATTGAATAATTAATTGGTATCTTTATTGTTAGCTAAAATATTTTCCCAATCAGTTAGCTACAAATAAGAATTTAGCACTGCAATCCGATTATGAGAGATAATCCTCTTAGAATTAGGATGTGTACTTGAGAGATAGTAGTATTAAAGATAATTAATAAAGGAAAGTGGTCCGTTATGGCAGTATCAAAAACATTCCTGAAATAAATGGAATTTAGATTTGAAAAACGTGCATCTATCGCAGAGTAGGAACCAGAAAAAGAAGAGTAGTGCATATAAAAGGAAGACATGGGTGAGAGGCCTGAACAGGTAATAGGATCAAGAAGTAGGTTTAGCATTGAAGAAGGTTTCCTGAAATCTACATTGAAATCACCTATTAAAATCACTGGCTTACCCAACCTTTGCAAATCCAACAACACAATAGAAAGAAAGGTTCAAAATGAAGCTACATGTCCCATTGGGGGGCGGTAAATAGCGATGACAACAAATTTATTGTTAATAATAACCGTTAATATTTCATAATTAGTTGTAACCAAAGTAAATTGGGGAATTATACTGGATGTGATTGTATTTGTGAGGTAAATGCAGACTCCTCCGCTCCCCCGTTTATCATTATGATTAATGGAAACAATGGAAAAGTTTGGGATAGTCGGTATCTCGATGGCATCACAACACCAGGTTTCTGTGTATATTAGCATATTGGGGTTTATCGACATACTTTACGAGAGTGGTTTGAAGGTTAGCGTTAATACTTCTTATATTTAAATAAAATAAATAAACGTAATTATTGGAGTCAGCATTTTCCATTTTGTGCCATTGAGAATTAAAAGAATCAATAGTAAGCGGGAGAGTAAATGGTGACATTACTTAGACAAGACCAAGCACTTGTAAAACGAAACTAAATCAATAAAGCTGTATATTAAAATTGTAAACCAAAAATATCTCTTAAGTTAAATGGTTTAAAAAGAAATAGGAGTAAGCTATACAAAGAGTTAAAAAGAAACAAAGAAGGAATATAGCTAAGTGACATAAAGAGAGTAAACAAAAGATATAAACTGGTAAAAGCCTTGATTAAACTATTATAGTACTGAAGAACTTATATGAATAATGGCAAGCATTACAAAAAACTAGACAGAAAAAATGGTCAAATTTAAAATGAACATAAAACTGGAGAATCGTTCGAACCAATGATATTCTCTAACAACATAATAATACATAAAACAATAGAGGCGGTCAACAGATAATCCAAAACACTTGTCTAACAAGTAAAAATTATATATGAATTAAATTACAGAAATCGGGAAATTTAAAGATCGGAATACATTAGTGACAACTCGGAGCTACATTAAGAAACAGATTGGAAGTCATCGACCGAATAATTGAGGACATGTTTACCAATTGAGTTTTTAGCAAAAATCCGCCCTCCAAAACTCCAAGCACGGCTAACTCCAAATTTGGACTTCGGCTGGAATTGTCCTTTCCCAGCTAACTTCTACCACCAGCATTAGGCGCCATCTGTTATCAGATTTCCTCTGAAAATGGCGGACGTAGGTAGGATCACGCTATGCGCTATAACCACGTGCTCTACAAATTCTTTAGAAAAGTTACAGAATTTCAAATTGGAAAATGCTTTTGAGTTTTTAGAAAGTAACAGCATGCATAGTAGAAGGTGTAATGAACAAGGCTTCAGATTCTTTTGTGGCAGTTTTATTCCCAACATTTTATTAACAGCTCAAACTATTAGTTAGGCTAGCAATTTAGTCAGCTCAAAAAGTTAGTAATTTAGCAGCAACTCTATATGTTACATCTGAACATTATAATCACATTTATCTACATTATTTAATTAATTCCATGCATATTACTTTACCAAAAATTCAATAAAATTTAATTTCTGTTATGATCGTTTGGACCATAATTTTACAAAACTTATTGAAATAAACGTATTGAAGACCTTACTGAAAATAATTGAAATTGCCTTCAATATGTGGAAAATCTTCAGAAATAAAAATGCTTTGAGCAGACTCATGTTGCTTGTTAATTTTTTCCCAATTCTCAACTTGTGTCGCTAGACTTCCCTAAGTGATTTGTTTGCTGGTAAATAACGAAAGCTGACATATTCTCGACCATGCAAATTATTGCATTGTGGTACACAAGAATTAACAATCATGATTTATTTCACAATAATAAATGTTATGTGATGCACAAACGTAGTTGAAGGAACACGTCTTTCTTCTTCTTAAAGTCTTTTCTCCGTTTAATTGAAGTCGGAGATAGCTTATTTTTTTGCATGTTAAAATTGGTTTGTTTTTATAAGGAAACTAGCAGAGGACCCGGCGTTGCCCGAGATAATTACGCTTGCAGGTAAACACACACACATACACAAAGAAACACACACACTTTTCCCAATCGCCTGAACGCTTGTTAGGGAACTGAAGGAAGACTCGTGTACCTCCTTTGCCTCATCGAGAGAGACTGCCCTATCTGTATCGTCTATTATATCCATTTCCTGTTCATTATTATTAATTCTTGGAAACGAATGTTCTGTCATTGCATCATCATTTTATGCTCATTGTTATAATTCTTTGAATAATTTTGTGCTCATTGTTATTGGTGAATTGTGCATTGAAACCATTGTTGATGCGAACACGACGGGCCTATTGTTGCACAAACTTTGCCTTGCATTGTTGGTCATGAGATATTTCTAATTATTATGCCCTTCCATAACAATGAATATCGATTTTTTATCGATAATTATTATTTTTTCGAAATCTGAGGTAGACAGTGATCTTCTTCATGGTTTGAAGATCAAGTATGGAAAATTTCATTAGAAACAAACGAACAAACAAACCCACATCTATCTTTATATATATAGAATTAGCAAAGGTACCCAGCGTTGCCCGGGATAATTACACTTGTAGGTAAACAGAACAATCTTAAGAAAGTTTAAAATGAACACATGAAAATGCTTAGAATTAGTACAGTAAAAGTTCTTAATGAAAATTCGACAAAAGATAATTTTAAAGGCTCACAATGGATGGACCTCTCCGATAATTTCTTCCTCATTTAATCTTACTTCAGATGTATACTTGATGATGTTACAATTCCCTTTCTTCTTTCGATGTGTTGAAGCAAAACTTGGCCATTCATCACTTTGTGTAGTCTAGCGATCGCCGATTCTTCTATTTACTTGCTTCCGATTTGCTCAATACAGCCCGGAGCTAAAGGAGTACTTCCTCTGTCATCTTTCCAGTCTTTCTCAATTGTCTGCTAACTCTTAATAGCCTCCAGTTACTGATCATTTTTAAAGATTTTCAAGAAATGTTTAAGTGCGTAGAACTCTCTTATCTAAGAAAAACCTGAATAACAGGAATTCTATGCATTGTTACAAATTGAAACTTATCCATATTGCATCATCATTTTATGTTCATTGTTATAATTCTTGGAAAGGATAGCTTTATCATTGCATCATCATTTTGTGCTCATTGTTATTGGTGAATTGCGTGTTGAAACCATTGTTGATACCTATTGTTGCACAAACTTTTATTTGCATTGTTGGTCATGAGATATATATTGTTGGTCTGTGCAGAGTGTTTGTGAATTGCGTGTTGATACCATTGTTGTTATTTATTGTTGCAAAAACTTTGTCTTGCATTAATTTCCCATTTAATGAGATATTTCCCATTAATATGCCCTGCCATAATCATGAATATTGATTTTTTATCAATAATTATTATTTTTTCGAAATCTGAGGTAGATAGTGGTCTCCCTCATGCTTTGAAGGTCATGTATGCAAAATTTTATCAAGATCGGAATAAAACTGTATATTTGTATAAAAAACAAACACACATCTTTCTTTATATATATAGAAAGAAAGATGATATGGTAAATATTGAATATACCCACGCGGTCTGTTAAAAATAGAACGCATGCAAATTTTGACGTCATTTTGCGCATGCGCCTTGCGGAAGGTGTTAGGAAGCCCTAGAAATGATGTCCAGGGGTTCCGGATGAAAGGGCGGGGGTGGAGTGCGATGTTAGGGTTAAGAGGGGGGCGTGGCTCTGAAAACGGGACGATTAGCGGGTAAAATAGAACAAAAATACCTTTAAAAAGGTACTATTAAAGACATTTGTTGATAAATACGAATACTCACAGCGCAGCAAAGACTCAGATCGCTGTTATCGAGAGGTCAATGGGAGGAAGAAGAGAACCCATGCTTACTGCTTGTGGGTATGGCAACCATGCAGTTATTTTGGTGGCAATTTCCCAAATAATACTGGTGGCTGGACCCAATTTAACGTTCCTAACATTTAGTAGTAAATTACTTTATAAGAATCGAATCGGCATAATTTTAAGAGAACGTAAGTGGCAATCTAATGCCTTTAATCAAGACAAAAGGGACATCGCGACAGCTAAAACAAGCCGAAAATGCTTTGAAAATAAACAGTGCTTACCTTGAAAACATGGTTCCGGTAAATTTGGAAACAACGTAAATTTATTAATTTACTTTGGGTATACCAATGACGAAGGATAGGCATTACGGACAATATTAACCAGTCATTTTTTCGAACACGCTGAGCTTCTTGTCGTGCCTTCTTCGATCATTACTGATTAAAAACACCATTAATCATAAAATAGGGGCAGAGAAACGAGTATAGTTCAATTTTGGGGGCATAATCCATTTATAAAACTAAATTACAAACAACAACCACTACAAATGTTCGAAAACTCCCCGATATGCTAATTATTTGTGGTTGCCAAGGCAACGTCAAGTGCGCATGATGGGAAGAAAATGCAATTTTGCCACCAGTGGCGTTACTGCTCCCGCTGTCAATAGTGTCGATCTCACTAAAAGTATGAAACCATCCTTGCTCCAAAATTAATAATTTTCCCTCCCGTATTAATAATTTATTTACAGAGGGAATGTCCGAAAAGGGTAAATTTTCCGTATCTGCACAATCGCAACCGCGAGCCAAATCGCAAACGATCCCCAACCTATTTGGTGAATTTACTTTTTAAAGACTGGGGGGCTGCGCCCCCCAGACCCCCCCTCTAACGAACTGATATATACCCCAACTATTTGGTTACAGGGGGCAGTTGGTTTCCCCCCGGCCGGTTACAGGAATCGCGACAATTCAATTTGTGGATTCAGTCATCGTGCGATTGTGCAGATACCGAAGATTAACCCCGAAAAGAGCATTAACGACCCAAAGGGAAATGGCACGGACTGTTTCTGAATTTATTTTTGTTAACCTGAATACTTGGCTATGAATTTGTCTAGCTGAATACTTTGTTATGGATTTATATTGTAGGTCAAATTGATGTTTATGATTGATTTTAGTCATTGATTTTTTGTATGACTTTTTTATCATACAAATGGCATTCCATATACATTTCTTCATGCAACTGCTATTTTCAGTTAGACTTGCGCAGCTCCTAATGGCAGATTTTATGCAAATTTCTAAACTGAAAGCATCTGGTGTCAAAATTGGGAAACATGAAGCCACCTGGTGTCGAAATTGAGAAACACGATGCCACCTGGTGTCGAAATTGAGAAACACGATGCCACCTGGTGTCAAAATTGGGCAACTCGTTGTTTCCAAGCTATAACGAAGCTCAGGCATTGTTGTCCTCACTATAAAGACGGAATCTTTGAGGTTCCATAACTCCCTAACTAGATGATCTAGATCAAAACCGAACGTTCCATTGGACTTAGTATAATTTTATCTATAGATGGCTATAATTAGAACGTGTTACTATAAGGGGATCTATTTTTAACAGACCGCGTGGGTATCTTCTATATATATAAAGAAGGATGTTTGTCTGTGGGTGGGTCTGTGGGTCTGTGGGTACGTTTTTTATACAAATCTACAGTTTTATTCCGATCTTGATGAAATTTCGCATACATGACCTTCAAAGCATGAGGAAGGTCACTGTCTACTTCAGATTTCGAAAAAATAATAATTATTGATAAAAAATCGATATTCATGGTTATAGCAGGGCATATTAATGAGAAATATCGCATGACCAACAATGCAAGATAAAGTTTTTGCAACAATGGTATCAACACGCAATTCACAAACACTCTGCACGGACAACAATATATATCTCATGACCAACAATGCAAATAAAAGTTTGTGCAACAATAGGTATCAACAATGGTTTCAACACGCAATTCACCAATAACAATGAGCACAAAATGATGATGCAATGATAAAGCTATCCTTTCCAAGAATTATAACAATGAACATAAAATGATGATGCAATATGGATAAGTTTCAATTTGTAACAATGCATAGAATTCCTGTTATTCAGGTTTTTCTTAGAAAAGAGAGTTCTTAGTACTTAACAATTTCTTGAAAATCTTTAAAAATGATCAGTAGCTGGAGATAATGAAGAGTTAGCAGACTATTGAGAAAGAGTGGAAAGACGACAGAGAAAGCAAACCTTTAGCTCCGTGCTGTATTGAGCAAATGGGAAGCAACTAAATAGAAGAATTGGCGACCGCTAGACTACCCAAAGTGACGAAAGGCCAAATTTTGCTTCAACACATCGAGAGAAGAGTGGAATTGCAACAACACTAAGTATACATCTGAGGTAAGATTACGTGAGTAAGAAATTATTTAAAATAGCAGTGGCATCCTTGGAGGTCCAGCCATTGTGAGCCTTTAAAAAGTTTTTTTTCGAATTTTCATTAAGAATTTTTACTGTATTAATTCTAAGCGTTTTCATGTGTTTATTTTTAAGATATTGCAAAATTTAATTTAATTTTTTGAGATTGTTCTGTTTACATCCAAGTAATCATCCCGGGCAACGCCGGGTACCTTTGCTAGTATTCAATATTTACCAATGATATATAAATTGCATGTTTTGTATTTTTTATTTGGGTATTAGACGAGATACAGAATGGTATGATCTATACAGAATGTTATCATTGAAAAAGGACAAATACAAAGAACCATACCCGCGATGGGACTCGAACCCACGACCCAGCAACTCAGAAGTCAGCATGTTAGCCACTTCGCCACCTGGGCGGCTTGAAGAGATACGTGAATATGGATGGATGGATTTCCAGCTCGCATGTCCCCCTTCCAGGAGACTAGCTGATTGGGATGAAAGGATGATGGTGAAAATAGACAAACACAAACATCCATGCCCTTGGCCGAATTTGAACCCGCAACTCGCTGGTTACGAGAGCGGCAAGACATACGCCTCAACGCTCTCGGCCACCGAGCCGGCATACGTGAATATTCTATCTGATCCTATCTAGCACCTCCATTTGTAAAACGTGACGTTTTTTTGACGTCATCATCCGACCAATCACATTGCACTGGGAAAGGACAATTACTTGGACTCCAGGTGAAGACTTGAATTAACTGATTTGAACATTATAATTATGTCTTACGTGAGCGATCTTGTTGAGACGCGAACGAGCAGATGAATTGAGAAGGAAAGTACGCGAAAGAATGAGAAACGAACTGTGTCTCTTACGTGAGCGAAACATGAGAGCGAATTCAGTACGACGAGCTAAAGAGGTATTGGAGTGAGATCAGTCAGATTAATTTGCCAGGCATGCTATCTGTCGTTTTCTGGTAATGGTATCCCCTTATGTAAAATTAGGCAAAGTTGATTTTTAGTAACTGCAAGCACTGCGTGCACTGCAGTGAAGCATCTCTCAGAGACACCAAATGAGCAACTCATTCATAGAAACTGTTTCGTATCTGCCCTGCAGTGATGCATCACTCAAAGACGTCACTGTTGACCCATTATTTCGCAGCATTTTACTCTGAAGTTACTAATTACGATTAGAAATTAATAAAGTTTATTTATAATTCGTATATATTTAACAATAATCAATAATTGTTATTGAAACGCTTAGTATAAGAATTTACAAAATTATTACTAATTAATAATTGATTTGATATATTAAAAAATATTACTAAATTGCATAAAGTAATCAGGTCACGAAACTGCGGATGTAAAAACAATAAAAATAAAGAAAACACTTTTCCACAAATTAATTTTAATGCACGTATGCACATTTCGAGGACTACGTCCTCTTCGTCAGCGTGATAACGCAGAAACTGACCCCTCGCAACGAGCGCAGAGAAAGTAAGACAGAGAGCCACCGCAGGGTCACCAGTCCACAAAAGGAGCCATTCAAAGAGAGAGGGGAAAGGTTGTAAACGAGAAGAAGAGAGGCAAAACAAACTCACGTGGTCACCATATGCGCAACTACCGCACGCAGTAAACCACCTCTTCCTTCAAAACACCTCCTACATCCTCAAAACAATACTTAATGCCAAGAAGCACACCAGTGGCGACATCAGTCCCCATCCCCCACCCGCTGCACGGGGACAGCTCACAAAATAGATCATGGATACAAAATTTTTAAGAAATAATATATACTGAACAAACAAAAGAAAACAGTGATTAATTGAGATATCTGTAGAAAAACAACCAATCAGTGACATCCATAGAACCACGGTCTAATTAATTTGTGGAAAAGTGTTTTCTTTATTTTTATTATTACTAAATTGCAAAAAAAAAAAAAGTTGAGTGGGTCTTGCATCACAAAGAAATGACGGGTCTTGTATGATTTTATTTGCGTAAAGTGACGGTCCTTTAAAATCACACAAAAGAATTCCATGTTTCCATGTTTGTAAGATTACCAACAATTAAAACGCTCCTTACTCATTTCTTATTCGTATAATTTCATACATTTAATACCAAATGAGTAAATAACCTAAATGTGTAACCCGGAGTTTCTTTGTGAGATTATGATTTTATTCCCATAAACGGCCGTCATTTTACGCAAATAAATACTAAAAACAAACAAACCATCTGGTATAAATAATAATAATAATAATAATAATAATAATAATAATAGGTAACAACAACAGGGAATAATCCACCAAATAAACTGGAAGGCCAAGCCGCTGTTTTGGCCCCCAACAGGCCAAAGGCCTAAAATGGGGTTATTTAAGATACAAGTAAAAGAGAAGTAACGTAAAAAAAAGGACAATAAAAAAACAGAAAAGCAAAATTTTATTTATACAGATTAATAGAAATATAGTAATAATTACAAAGATAAAAATTCAAAAATAATAATAATTCAATTCAATTCAGTTCATGTACTGTGTTCACACAGCTAATTCAAGCCAACACGGAACTACAATATCGAGCAAATAGAATGAGAGTTACAAGATAAACAATAAATACAACCATAATCACAAAGGCAGGATAGTAACATGACGAGGAAAATTAACTAATAAATCAATGACATCAGAATTCTCATTGTATAGTTTTTGAATTCTGAACATTGTATCCCGACGAAATTCTTCTCTGAGTTTAATAGGAGGCCAAAGCTTCAACACGGGCTTTCTCGTAGTATGAGACGGTATTCGGATGAAAATGGACTCGAGAAGGTTCGGAGCATCCATCTTCCCTACTAAAACATTCTTAAGAAAGGCAAATTCAATCTTCATTCCAATGTCTGAGAGTGCACACAGATCTGAAGGTACATCAAATTCGGGAATTTCCGCTTCAGAAACCGGAGAAAAACATTTTGCACCCTATCAAGTTTACAAGACTGCATATTTGATCCCCCATTTTATAAAACAGAACAGTAGGACAAAATGGGTAAAATTAGACTCCGATAGAGCCGAACAAATGTAGAAGGGCACCGAAAATCGGCTCCATTGCGCACAATGGTACCAAGAGCTCTGTAAGCCTTCAGACGAACAGTCAACATGGGAATTATAGGAAAACGTGCTATCAACGTTTATGCCAAGATCACGGACACAGAGCTTGGCAACTTGCACATTTCCACAAACAGACTAGTAGAATTCGATAAAATTGGTCTTTTTTGTCACATATGGTTGCATTAATTGCAAGATCATTCAGCATTAAGACAATTATAATGTTACCAAAAAGTTTCTCATCATCTGCATACATCAAAATATGGGAGTTTCTAATCACCTCGGGGAGGTCAAGCAGTGAAGATAAATAATAAAGGCCCTAGGACAGACAGTTTCACTGAAATGCTGGGCAAAACAGTTATTAATATCCAGTCCATCAGTAATGGTAAGACCAGCAGAGGTAGTGATAGTAGTTATAATATGTCGATCTTTTCTTTTGGAGTAGTAATAAATCTGGTTATTTTTCTTATTACGGGAGTTATTCGTACCTTCGCTACATGGTCTTACGCCGTAAATATAAAAATAATTCTGATAAAGGATAGGTCATAGCGTAACCACCGTATATGTAAACAGTAACAAAGACCCCAATTATCAAATTTATTAAAGAAAAACTGATGGATTATTTAAACACGATGCCTCAGATGTTAAAATGTTACAATACAGATGTTAAATGCGTTTAAATAAATAATAAATAAAAATAGGAAAGAAAAAGAAAATTCCAATCTGAGATCGCGACGCTCTGAGCAATTAAGTCATTGTTGACTGTAATGTAGGGTCGTGGCTTAATTTTTCATTTATCACTTAATTTTAATGTCATATTCACCCGGATGCACGACAATAATGAAAACATGTAGTATAAATTTTATGGCCAACGCCATCACCAAATAATTAATTCGGTAAATTAATATTAGAAAATAAATTTAAAAAGAGACACCCCCCTCTCCAAATACGAAAATAAAAACTCTAGTAAATTCTGATAAAAACCCAGATATTTTTCAAATAATTCGATAAAATAATGTATAAGTTATAAAATATCAGATAAAAATTAAGGTTTATTTCTAGGATATGTCCTCATTTGTGCTATTACTCTAGGAGATTTGACCGGTGGGGTTTTTGCAGGATCCTACTTCAAACAAATCACAATCAAATAGATCGCGACAATGTTTATACAGAATTCATTTATGTGATACAAGACCCACTCAACTTATTATTTTGCAACTTAGTAATTTTTTTAATATGTCAAATATTTAAATCAGTTATTAATTAGTTATAATTTTGTAAATTCTTATACTAAGCGTTTCAATAAAATTAACTGATTATTGTTAAATATTTACGAATTAAAATAAATTTTATTAATTTCTAATAGTAATTAATAACTTCAGAGTAAAATGCTGCGAAATTATGGGTCAACAGTGGCGTCTTTAAGTGGTGCTTCACTGCAGGGCAGATACGAAACAGTTTCTATGAATGAGTTGCTCATTTGCGTGTCTCTGAGAGATGCTTCACTGCAGTGCACGCAGTGCTCGCAGTTACTAAAAGTCAACTTTGCCTAAAATTATTACAAACGAAAAAGAATAAATGAAATTGTATTTTATTTTTTATTTTATTTTAGTTTTTTATATTATTTCTCCGCATGAAGAAAACCTATCCAAAATCACCAGGGCTTAATCCTCCTTATTTGTGGAGAATTAGTTAAGATAAATAAACCTCCCCTTTGAGAAGTCAAACCCGCCTTTGAAAAATTCCTGGAATCGGGCTTGATGCCACGCTACTCTATTCTAAATAAATAATGAGCACTCTCCCAGGTCATCCAACTCAAGTATTGGCCTAATATTGAAGAATTGACCTTATTATTATAATCAAGTAACAAATTAATTTTTGCAAATTACTATAATAGATATGCCTTCAAAGCAATTTTTTAGAATCAATTTTAATGAACTTTTCAAGCACAAATTTAATCTTATTAACAATTTTTCAGTTTCTATTTCACGTGATTAATTTTTAATTTCCATTCTCGGTAGTTTAAAAGAAGGTTATATTAATCTTCATTCCTTTGATCCCACAAATATGGTCTTTTCTGTACGCAGGAAATAAAGTTTTCCTCGACCATTATAGGAAGCACCACTTCGTTCGCGTGAAAAAATCAAAGTGGTTTGTTCTCTTCGTGCCCGCCTCTTTGCCACCTGAGCCTCTCGCCGCTAGGATTCGCTCACGTAATACACTCTCACAGAAATAATGCCCTTGATATTTTCGCTGCGAGCCACTTTGCTCCAAGTTCGCTCACGTAAGACAAGCGTGAGTGTTAGGTAAGATATGGTTGAAGAGTAAAGAGGAGAGAGATTTGTCAACAACATGGGCAGGGGCTGAAGAGTTGCCAAATCTCTCTCCTTTTTCCTTTTCAACCTTAATATCTTGAGAATAAAAAAGTGAACTGAAAAATAGAACATTGTAGAAAAGTATTTAATGAACACCTATGCGTTTCGAATACACTTCATCAGGATGGGATACAACCATAGTCTGGTTGGCATCTGACCCGGAATATATGGGAACATTCCACCAATTAGGGAATAACGCTGCTAATTGGTGAATTACAGAGAGCAAGACATAACAAAAAGCAGTGGCTAGGTAGCCAATAAAAAATTACAGTAATAATCCACTTTCATAAAATCAAATATAGAAAATATAAGGGTAAAGAAGTAATCCAGATTCAACAAAAAGATTTTTTGATTATTTGCTTTATTGCTATCCTCATTATTCATTATTATCTGGCCACTGTTTTTTTGTTATATCATGCTCTCTGTAATCCACCAATTAGCAGCGTTATTCCCTAATTGGTGGAATGTTCCCATGTATTCTGGCTCATATGCCAACTAGACTGTAGCTGTATCCTATCCTGATGATGAAGTGTATTCGAAACGCGTAGGTTTTCATTAAATACTTCTACCATTTGCTATTTCTCAGTTCCCTTGTTTTATTCTCATTAGCAGCAAATTAGACCACTATGCAATTATTAGATCTCCTTAATATGTTATATATAATGTTCAAAACTCATTTACCCTCACGGATAATCTTTCTTTGTTCCACACAAACGAATCCCAGTGTCTCATGTCACTCGACATTACTAATATGTGCACTAAAGTCCTCGCCCCAGACACTTTTTCCATCCTCGATGGCCTTCTTTGTTCATCTTCCTTCCCTGTTACCAACTCCATCCATCTTCTAGCTATTCTCTCCGTCATATATAATCAAAACTATTTTACCTTTAATAATCCTTCTACTCTCAACCCTCTGGCCTAGGAATGGGCTTCCCCCTTAGTAGCTTCCTCTCTAAAGTCTATCTCCAAAACCAAGAACTTACCTTTGGTTCCCCCTCCTTTGTAATTCTACTACATATCTTACCACGGGTTCGTTGATGTCCTAATAATATTTGATTCCCGCACTACCTCCCCTGCTGTTATCTCTAGTGTTTTTAATTCATTCTCCCTCCCCCATATTCAGTTCACATCCGAAGTTAACAAGTCTATCCCTTCTCTTGACGTTCTCATCACTTTATGACTCATCACTCTTTACTTCTCCGTCTCTATATACCATAAACCTAACACCAATGGTAGCACAAGGGGCCAAAATTGATGTTATTTATCCACAGTTTAGGTAATTTAGTTTTTTATTTTTATACAGTTAACCTAACACATCTTCTAACCTAATCCACCATTCTTCATCATGCCCTTCTTCCCATAAACTTGCTTCCATCAGTTTCCTCATAGGCGTGCTCTCAAGCTACGCCTCAACCCTTCTTGTTCCTCTGAATTCCGCATTATCTGCTCCCTTGCCTCTACGAATGGTTTTTCTCCCTCTACCTTTTCTGTTGTCGCAGAAAACTTGCCCTCTTCAACCCTAAGCCTCCAGTCCCATCCGCGCCCAAGAAATGCGTTTTATACCTTTCCTTGGCCTCCATATCTCCCACCTAACTAATTTTCTTTCTTCGTTTGGTTTCCACATTTCTTTGCGATCTTCCACCACCTGTTTCCATACATTGAACCCTCCCGTCCATATGAATACAAACAACTATTCCCGTTACAGTGTTTATCACCTAGACTGCGGAGTTTGTGACGAGCTGTACATAAGACTTTGATACCATAACTTCGCTGTTCATTTTATAGTACGTATAATATCATTCCAAAAGAAAGATGACAAATCCCCTATGCAAACCACTTTGCCAACACTCAAAACGCACCTAAGAAATGATGTCCGTTCTCCGCTTTTGTAATGACCCTTTTAAAATCGCAACCCTGAAATCCATAGATAATTTCAAAGCAAAGAAGTCGTCTCCTGACCTCCTCAACTGTCAAACGGATTTTTGTTTTTTTCCCCATCGTAATTTATTTATTTATTTATTTATTATTTATTTATTAGGTATAATACATCGGTATGGTAATAAACCGACAAGTCAGGTCATAGGGGGCTCCATCATTCAAATTTCAAAAGTGATCTAGCACAATAAGTACAGAGTGAAATTTTAAAAAAATATAATACATAATAAATAGGGATTAGTGTCAGTTGTTAGAAGTGCAGGATTGTTTAATTTTATGAATATATAATTTACATGGTGAGCCAAAAGTCACAGTACACCCTGTTTTTTCGAAAACCTTGCAGGAATTAGGAAATCTGAATATTCCAGTAAAGTATGGATGAGGTGGCCTATCTTTTACAGTATATACCGAACATGGCTGCCATCTTGAAATCAATCATATTGAATCTAAGTCATTTTTTTTAAATGGAAAGGCTGTCATGTGATATATCAAATAACAGAATTTTCTGACATTTTTCATTCCTGTATACAGATTTGAAGTAGCAGTTATGGTTCAAAAGTTAAAACACATATTGTTTGCAATTATAGGCTGGACTGTTCTCCATAAAAGATATTCATTTAATGTGTTCCACCTGGTGTCCCTCTTGGTCAAGGGACATTTGAAGGTACTGAATCCAATCGTCATGCACATGCAGAAAGGTTTCCGCAGGAATGCTGGCACACGCTTCTTCAATGCGTTGCTGGAGATTGTGTCTGTTTCTGATTTTCTCTGCATATACAAGTTGCTTTAAATGATCCCACAGATGCAAGTCAAGTGGTGTGAGATCAGGAGATCTGGGTGGTCATTCCACAGCACCACATCGGCCAATCCAATGATCAGGAAATTGAACATCTAACCACTGAACAAGATACCTTGTGCAAAAGAGGGATCTTGTAGATGTTGCTCTAGGGCCCACGTGAAAAACCGCATATATCTGTCAGGGTCATACTCTGCTAGGTGCTGGAGTATCTGAATCTTGAATGGATGCCATTGATGAGTATGAAGGAATCGTACGATCGATGACTGGCTGATTCCACATTCTGCTGACAAACGCTGTGTGCTGCATTGTGGGCTCTTGACGAAGGATGCCAAAACCATTGCTGAGGTTGTCTCGTCAGTACCAATTATTGGACAGCCACTCCGTGCATTGTCAACCACAGCCCCAGTTTCTCGGAATTTCTTAATTAAGCACCTGACAGTGTTATGTGAAATTGCAGGTCTTTCTGAGTGCCAGTTGTTAAAATCTGCAGCTATGACACGAAAATTTCGTTCTCCTGACTTCAAAATGACCTCAAATCTCTCCTCTGTGGTTATAACTTCTTCAGTTACCTGCTACGAAATTAAACACAATGTGTTGTAACTTTTGAACCATAACTGCTACTTCAAATCTGTTTACAGGAATGAAATTGTCAGAAAATGCTGATGTTATTTGACATATCAAATGACCTCCTTTCCATTTAAAAAAATGACTTAGATTCAAGATGGCCGATTTCAGGATGGCGACCATATAATGTAGAAGATAGACCAACTCACCCATACCTTAATGGAATTTTCAGATTTCCCAATTCCTGCAAGGTTTTCTAAAAACAGGGTGTACTGCGACTTTTGACTCACTCTGTACATAAAGTGCAAATCATCAATTAGATAAATTTAATTATCAAAAATTATGACAATCTCAATTGTAATAAATTGGCAGACAAAGTTATTTAAGGTTAGGATTAGAGGGATGAGTGGATGAATATATTAAGAAAGGGCTTTAAATTTCTTTTAAAAGAAGCAGGGGTTGGAGCTTGCTGCAGATGTTCAGGCACGCAGGCCCACCAATTTATACCAGCAACATAAACACAGTTGTTTTGATGATTTCGATGGACAAATGGGCGTCTTATATGTCAGACTTTTATAATCTTTAATGGTATGGTATTTGATATTCAGTCCTTTTTTGCGATAAAAGATCTTATCGCAGTTGCTGAAATAGATCCATGCTTTGTCTCTAAGATTATCAATTTTTATCCATTTTTCTCGTTCCAGGTGCCGATTATACAATTTTCAGGAACGCGCTGGCTCTTGCACTCTGCGATATAGCGTAGCAGTAATTTGTGAAAATATTTTTCTGCTTTTATCCAGTTAGTACATATCTATTAGTAGGTCATATAGTGTACAAAATATCTTTTAATTTGCTGTATTCTTATCTAATCAACATACACTTATACTGTTTATTTTGCTTCTACCTTTATTCAGTCATTGTACACAGGCTACATTTGTCTTGTGTAAAAGCACGCAGTGGAAAATAGCTTTTTGATGAAACCCACAGAATGTTCATATGCAATTATAAGGTCCATAAACAAGAAATTCGTGTTTATTGCAAAAGAAGAACAATAACAAAATTAACAAATAAAGCTTAGCTTCTATTAAATATATTAAGAACAAGAATTAAGCGAATTAGTTGGGCTAAACAGAAATTTTATCAGTAAAGAAATTGGTTACTTAATCCTAGTAAGATAATCGCAAAAATATCAATGGCTACAATTAAAAATCGCTAAATTCAGCAGCTCCAATGTTAAGCTTCAAAGAATAAACATAAACTTAGCAACATTAAACGAGCTTGCAAAGAAAATGCGTAATTATCAGTAACATTAAATCCTTAAGGTTTAAAATTATAACCTAACCAAAGTTTCAATTGTAACTAAACTAAATTATCAATCTAACTTATAAACGAGCAATTCTATTACATGGGCTGCTCCTTTAACAACTCATATGACAATATTATTCAACTCAGCCCAGGAGAAATTCATGTACGCAACTCTTACAGTTCATTCAATAAAACAGACTTAATATCAGTCCAAATAGTAATGTTACAATTCAATAGTTCAGTCCACAGTTAATGAACACCATTGAGCTCTACAACAAGTAAAGCAAAAGGCTTTGCAAAATGTCATAACAAGAAAAAGGCATAATTAAATACATTCCTCTGCTTGAAAGTTTGCTTAGGCAGTAACGGAAACAAATGACACTCCAAGTACTCTCTGAACACACAACGAATAAATGATAACCATAAATTTCAGTCTACAGAGAAATGAACGTCGGCTTAGCCTCTTAACACAATTTGTCATAAAAGAAATGAAGAGGTACTTGTTAAATTTGTTTCAATCGTTTAGCAGAAACTCGCAAAATTCACAGCTTGAAGAAACTAGCAAAATTTCCGGACAAACGCTGAAATCGAAGAACACAGCAGTCTCTTTCGTGGCTGAGCTGCGACCAGGCTTCCCTCCATTGCATGGCATCCACCAACATTAAGAATTTCCACTGGAGTACATTGCATAATTTCCACGTGCACAATTTGTAGTTATTCATGATGATGGGCTGACTCCAATGGCATGTTCATGCTGATGCACAGTGGGCGAAAATGCCGATCCAGCCAGAAAAAAATTATTTCGCATACTTTTAGTTTTAGAGTTTTTTTCGTGGAAATGTCTCTATTAGTAACCAATGTTACTTTATCTTACAAACAAAATGTCTTTCCAACTCTCAAAGCAACTCTAGTGGTTCTGTTGTTGTGGATTGTATGTTCTGTCCGTGTTGACGCATTCATCAGCATTTCAGAATACCGAATTATACATATTTTCTTAATGGCTATACTCGTTTATATCACCATATAATCAAAAACATTGAAGAACATTTGAGTTGATAAGCAATAGTTGTAGGCCTTTCAGTTGTTTCATGTAACACATATAACACATCTGTATGAGCACTGCCAGTTTACTTTCAAAAAGACGAATTCAAACAGCCTTTTAAAACCAGTGTCAAGGGCTGTCACAATAACATAAACTACTCTGAGTGGAGTGTGTTTTGCACGTCAGACTGTTTTAAAACTATAGTGCGGTAAAGTGCGGAATAACTTTATTACACTTTTTGTACAAAGATGCAGACCACCAAAATTATTCAGGGAGAACTCTGTGACGTGCTTTTGGATATAGCAGACAGAACTCTCGCTACTATCGTTTGTCATCAGGAAACTAAGTTTGGAGAATTGTTCTGAAGACATTCTTGAGAGGAATATCATTCCTTTACTATAAATTCTCTTTATTACTAGTATTGTTTGAATTATTGATCATTAATCATATCTATTATTAAATTACATATAAATTACCAGTTTACATATATTCCAGGTTATATGTTTTGGTATTGATATGTGACTGATAATTGCACCACCCTGTACATATGCATAATACTGTATAGTGTTACTTACAGAGTATGTATATGTATATATGCATACATATACATATTAAAAATAAATCCTCTGCTCAAGAATTACACAAAAAATATTTTTTCCAGCTAGATTGTCATTTTCACCCAATGTGTGATGGGCTGACTCCGCACACCACTATTTTTTATCCATTTTCTAGCTTCTCTTTGTTACCGGCACTTATTGATGGAAGTTGCTCGACTTTTATAACATATAGTTTTCACTTACCTCCTCATTAATCAAGCACAACGGATTCACTTTTTTTATCAATGTTTTTAATTCATGAGCCATTCTTTTTCCCATCACGGCATTTGGGTATGAGCTCTTGTTTTAATCTCTGTCCAGCCTTGTCTAAGCTACATCTCTTCAAAACTCCCACTGTCGCTTCTTCACACGTTATCTAGGAGTGCATTTTTGACTAAAGGCTCTCGTATTATAATGGCACTTCAGCTGAGAGTTCTGTAACAATATTAGTCATTGCCTTTGTCATGCCATTCCTTGAATATTTATCCAATCATATTACTCCATTGTACCATAAGTCTGTATATAAGGCTGAGAAACCTCTAAGGTAGTATATAAGCAGTGTAAAAAAGTGTCATTCTAGCACAGTTTGCTCCAATGTCGGTGCAGTTTCCTATCCACTTCCATTCCTGCTATCTAATTGGTGTGATCAGGTCACGTGACTGTAATTTTGAGACGTCACGTTGCAATTTGTAACATCACTTCTGGTCATGTGACCAGAAGTGATGTTTACCGAGATGGAGTCATCCAACTTCCTGTTTTGGTTTCATTTTGGTCGTGTGACAAGATACCAAATACATCACTGTGCCCTCCATTGGCAAAAAATTTAACTTTAGTCTGTTTTCTGAGATAAAATTAACATTTTTTGTTAGGTTTTTTTTAAAAAACAGGTATTAAATTTGAGAAAAATAATTTCTGTATTTTATGTTTATCGTGTATAATGCACCACCTCAATCCCCCTACCACCCCTCCCATCCCACCCCCCCTTTTTTACAAAATAAATTCTGTGTATTTTGTGTATTGTATTTCAATCTGTTGTGGAATTTGTGAAATGTTTGTACAGGTTTTTCTGTCAATTTGATCATGGAGTTTTTAGTGTTCTGGTTACCAACTTATTTCAGGTTTCTTATGGAATATATGTTCCATCTTGCTACTTATGACTCATGGATGCATTCTTTTCCAGATATTATAAGATAGCAAGAGCTGGTTTTTATTATACAAAAGTTAGCAGTTAGTGATGTGGCATGCTCTTATTGTGGGTTACATATGCATAAATGGGAACCAGGCGATTGTCCAATGTTTGAACGTATTCGATTTTCTCCTCATTGTATGTATGTAAATTTCTTCTTTATTCCATTCATTAATGGAGATTGTCACCATGAAAACAGATTCAGAAATGTGGATGACTTTGACTTGTTCTTTTCTATTTTTGATGCATCAACAGCAGTTGATGAACCAGACATATAAATTTTTCTTCTAATTTGATTCATTCAAAAAACTTTAATTATTTTTAAATTTTTTTTTTTCATTCAATACACTGCTACACTTGTTCTTGTTTCAACTGGTTCATTCCTTTTGAATAAACCTTTTTGTTACTTCATATTCATTGGTAAACTTGTTTTCACTTGTTCTATCTTGTTAGTACTTGTTCAAAAAAACTTTTTTAATTATATACTTGATGTTTACACATTTCATTTGTTCAAAAACGTGATGATGTATTCGTTAACTCTGCCTCTCAAAGTAATTGTTTTGGATGAGCATATATATTCTCAGTACCTGAGGAAGATATCAATTTTTAACATTTGACAATTAGTGAGGCACACAACAACAATCCTCTTTTGCTTTGTCTGTAATCCAAGTTCTTAATCATGACTTCACAGGTTAGTAAATTTTTGTTATCAAGGACTATGATAATTTCTAGCTAGGTAAAATTAGAGGTTTATTTATTTTATTTCATTATATTTTTTCAGATTTTAGAACCTTTTGTTCAACAATTGGGATCAGATATTTTTGTCTCGGTGAACTTTTTCAATAACAATGTGTATGTTCATTTGAGAAAATTTATAAAATATCAGAACGGATCTTATCCTTCTAAAGAGGAAAGTCTTTCTTTTGATGAATTTGCCTGGAAATGCTTTGCAGAGAAGAAAGTATGGATTATTGAAACCTGATATTTCAGAATCTTTTCCTATTAATGAATTGTATTTTGTTGAGGCATTTGAAGATGTTAACAACAGATGGAAAATCAAGTTCTCTCATCCCAATCGTGAACAAGAATTGATTTTAAAGAAAAAAAAATTCAAACGTCTTATGTCTTTGTTACAGAATATAAATAATGTTATTTTTAAATTGCATCAAGAAAACTGTTCTTTCCTCTTCAGATGATGATGATGAAGATGATGACTTTTGTTTTTAATTCACAATTCTTATGTAAATGTTTTTTTACTTTGAACATGGTGTTAATTCACAATTCTTAGAGTGATGTTTCTTAACTTTGAATAATATCCGATTTGATTTTTAATTTTTACATTAATTTTGATTGCTTTTTATTTAGTTAGAGTTGTAGTTGTTAAAAAATTTTGTTTTTTATATGTATAACATTTTATTAAGACTATAATAAAAACACTGAAATTATTTTGCATGTCTTTCATTTTTGATTTTTAGACAAATGAATTACTATTTAAATACACATATGCAAATGAGTTAGGTAACTGAATGAAATGCAGAATTGTTTGCAAAAAAGTGATTATGTAAATGAATGAAATGCAATAAAAAAGTGGTGTTCATGATTATCATTATTCATCAGCTTATGCAAATGATTGGTATGTTAATGAATAAAATGTCTCAGTTGATGATTATCATTTTCTAGTTTGAAGCAACTGGATAAAGAGAAATACACATATATGCATCATAATGACATATTAATATTGCTTTACATAATTTTTTGCAACATACTGATATTGGTTTGTAAGTTGGTATGCAAGTGTTTTGTCTGTCTGATTTTCAAAAATTTATAAGTTATCATAAAAAAGTTCAAATAAAACAAACTATTGATTATGTAATGATGCATAAATTGTCTGGCTTTCTTATCTTATGAAAGTGAAGACATTCTGCTACATTTCCAATCAGATTCAATGCAAAAAGGATCGATATTTTTTTCCTATTAATTCAGTCAAACTTTTCCTGTGTTGGTATTGTCCTAATAAGAAATAATTTTGCACACTTGAAAGGTTCTTATCTGATGTCTCATTTGGATCACGTGATGTCTTGTTTGGATCACATGATGGCTGGTGTTTTTCCTGTAAATATCAGTCTTTTCATCTCCTAATTTATTCAAATTGCAACATTTGCTCTGAGCAAAACCGAAAAAAACCTTAAGTTTTCTTGACAGGTATTCCCGTTTCTGAATTGGAAAGAAAATCTGCTGAAACTCAGAGTAGATATTATTTTTCATTATAATGTTAAGAAATTTTTATCTTTCAATGTAATAAATTGAACATCTAAAATTTTACTATTAAATTTAATTCTCACCATATATGCATTTTTAATCATTATTAAGAATTTTGATTTCCTACCCTACTTATATCTTAGGGAAAAAAGTCAATAACATTTTGTCTTCATTATTTTTTTAAATTAAAGAAAATTCTACAGAAATCCTTAAAAGCTAGTAAGATATGTTAATTCATTTTTAGGAAACTTAATTTAAATTGAATTATTGTGTAATAAATAATTTATACTTAAAATCTTATATGCAGTATCAAATTTCAGTGAATTTCATTGATTGAAAAAATATAATGAAAAAATATAAAATAAAATTTTTAAATTAAGTCTTGATGAAATCCAGTAATGAGAAAAATTTTGTAACTTTTTCTCTTCAATACACAACAAAACATTTAAATTATGATAAAGGAAGATTATCAACAATTATTATGCTTTGTGATGAGGTATCATCTTATTGTATTGCATCATCAGAAGAAGAAAATTTAATTTGGGGATTTATTCAATTTAAAACCACAAAAAAAAACTGTGATGCATGTGAAACCTTAATATTAACATTAAGAAACACCAGATACATTAAATGTTGAGTTATTTTTAAAAAATGAAAACTCCATTTAAATTCAAAATAAAATAAATATTAAAAACAGTTAAAAAGTCACCCGATGTTTTTAATATCCATTTTATATTTAATTTTTTTAAATTTAAATGGAGTTTTTTTTAATAATTATACAGAATTCAACTCCTACTCTTATATAAATGTTGAGACTTCTACTTTAAAATCAAGAATTCAGAAAAAAAATTGGCTCAATAATTTGATGAAATATGACATTCAATCTTTGCAAAATTTAAGTGAATATGTAAAAGATCTTATTCCATTTCAATTTTTTTCCTATCTGGTTGAACTCAAAATTGGGATTCTATGTATCCAAATCAGATCCATTTTTAATGAAACAATAGAAGAGGTACCCGGCGTTGCCCGGGATAATTAGTTAAATAATAATTCAACACAGAGCAAAGGGACTATCCATTCTACGAAAAATACGAAAAACAGGAATTCTAGGTGATATACCGGGACCAGATAGTTTAGACTCAAGTTTTTTTTTTCTCTTGACGTAGAAGCTCTTGCTCTATTCGAAACTCCCGTTGCTCAGATGTTTCAAATGCCCATATACCTTATTCTATTTTAGTTGCAGAGTTTCTCTGACCAATACTTGTTCTTTCTCTTTCCTTTTCAGGCATATAACTTTTTGCCAGTCGTCTGGACGTTTGATAGGGAACTCAAGGGAGACATGCGTGACTCCTTTGCATCATCAATAGATGCTGCCTACATTCTGTCATTGCATCATCATTTTATGCTCATTATTAATAATTCTTGGAAACGAACATTCAGTTATCGCATTCTAAACATCTCAGTTTCCAAAATATACACATTCCTACAGAATATAGTCAAAATATATTTTTATGAAAAGTTTGGATCCGATGTGCTACCAAATAAGCTAGGTGATAACTACGTGCTTGGTTCGTCTATTTTTATGATTAAATTTTGCAATATCTTAAAAATAACACAGGAAAACCCTCCAGTTACTAGTCATTTTTAAAGACTTTCAAGAAACTTTTAAGTACTAAGAACTCTCAATTCTAAGAAACGGCTGAATAACAGGAATTCTATGCATTTTTACAAATTGAACCTTACCTATATTGCACAAACTTTTCCTTAAACTGTTGGTCATAAGATATATATTGCTGGTCCATGCAGAGCGTTTGTGAATACCATTGTTGATAAGTATTTTTGCACAAACCTTGCCTTGCATTGTTGGTCATGAGATATTTCTCATTAATATGCCCTGCCATAACCATGAATATCAATTTTTATAAATAATTATTATTTTTTCGAAATCTGAGGTAGACAGTGACCTTCCTCATGCTTTGAAGGTCATGTATGAAAAATTTTATCAAGATCGTAAGAAAACTGTAGATTTGTATAAAAAACAAACAAACAAACCCATAAACAAACCCACAAACAAACAAACAAACATCCTTCTTTATATATATACTAGCAAAGGTACCCGGCGTTGCCCGGGATAATTCCACTTGGATGTAAACAGAACAATCTCCAAAAATTAAATTAAATTTTGCAATATCCTAAAAATAAACCCATGAAAATGCTTAGAATTAATAAAGTAAAAATTCTTAATGAAAATTCGAAAAAAAGGCTCACAATGGCTGGACCTCTCCAATAATTTCTTACTCACGTAATCTTACCTCAGATGTATACTTAGTGTTGTTGCAATTTCCACTCTTCTCTCGATGTGTTGAAGCAAAACTTGGCCATTCATCACTTTGTGCAGTCTAGCGCTCGCCGATTCTTCTATTTACTTGCTTCCCATTTGCTCAATACATCACGGAGCTAACTGTCGTCTTTCCATTCTTTCTCAATAGTCTGCTAACTCTCCATTATCTCCAGTTACTCATCATTTTTAAAGATTTTCAAGAAATTGTTAAGTACTAAGAACTCTCTTTTCTAAGAAAAGCCTGAATAACAGGAATTCTATGCATTGTTACAAATTGAAACTTATCCATATTGCATCATCATTTTATGTTCATTGTTATAATTCTTGGAAAGGATAGCTTTATCATTGCATCATCATTTTGTGCTCATTGTTATTGGTGAATTGCGTGTTGAAACCATTGTTGATACCTATTGTTGCACAAACTTTTATTTGCATTGTTGGTCATGAGATATATATTGTTGTCCGTGCAGAGTGTTTGTGAATTGCGTGTTGATACCATTGTTGCAAAAACTTTGTCTTGCATTGTTGGTCATGCGATATTTCTCATTAATATGCCCTGCCATAGCCATGAATATCGATTTTTTATCAATAATTATTATTTTTTCGAAATCTGAAGTAGACAGTGACCTTCCTCATGCTTTGAAGGTCATGTATGCGAAATTTCATCAAGATCGGAATAAAACTGTAGATTTGTATAAAAAACGTACACACAGAACCACAGACCCACCCACAGACCCACAGACGCACAGACCCACAAACATCCTTCTTTATATATATAGAAGATATAGATAGAAAGATAACATGTATTATCCATACATAATTGATCAATTGAACAAAAATGAAATTTTTATTACAGTTTAGATATCTAAAATGTTATTTTGATACTATTTTTTTTGGATTTAAATCTTTCCTTATAATATTATTTTTTATCATTATATTTAATAATAGTTGGTATTAATGGCTTATGAACAAATTCATAATATAATCCATTATGAACATATCAAATTAATAATTTTAAATGCAATAAAAAAATCAATTTATAAATTTTTGTGTCATAATTATAATTATCTATATATATTTTTTCTCATTTTTTAAACATCTTGGTATTAAAATTTTTAAAAATAAACATGAAAGGGTCAGGAAACACTACCATAGTTTTCAGTATAAAATGCGTACAATTTTGTACAAAAATATGTACAAAATTTTGTACCCATACACCTACCACCCCCACTTTACTTCATCGACCTCACACTTGCACTCCCTCTACCCCTCATCCCCCTCACCCTCCTGCCCTCACACAACCGCTCCCTGCCCCTCACCCCCACTCATCCCCACTCACCCTAGATCAATGATAGTAGTTAAATAAATAAGATAAAAAAAAATGAATCTTTTCATTATTCACCATGGATGTGCATTTGCATCTTCCATCAAATTTCATTGTGGTTGGTCCCCCTATTAGTCCCGCATGATCAGGAATAACTACCATAATTTTTTGTATAAAATATGTACCCGCTCTAAAATTAAATTTGACTTTTAACCGTTTTTCTTTTCTTTCTTACTTAAAAAGAAAGTGAATTGAATTGAATTGAATTTGATAGGGGTGGTTATCAAGAAACCAAGCACTGCGACCTCAGGTCTATTGTACTATCCCCACTATCCTCTATTAACCCTGTCTGACTATTAGACCTTAAGCATCTGCAAATCGTAAGATTTGCCTAACAGTAATATTTTGAATTTCTGCAGGTTGAAGTATATAATCCCGTAAGTGTTTAAATCTAAGAAATGATAGATTAACACAACTGCAGAGAACATGAATTGAACTTTCCTCTGCTTCTTGGCATTTCCTACATCTAGCATCAGTTGCAACTCCAATTAAGGTCATATGTCTATTAAGATGGCAGTGACCTGTGAGGAGTTAAACAATTCTTTTAATTTCTATTCTTTTGAGTTTTAACAACTCACCTTTCCTAGAAACAGGATATTTTGGATTAAGTTCCTTGGCTTGTCTTTGGCCATACTCCTTAATCCATATATCATAAAGCTGTCTACCCATATAATTTTGGATAGTCAGTTTAATCAAACTTTGGGAATGGAGTCATGGACCCTTCTTTGGCAAGACAGTCAGCAATTTCATTGCCTTCATAACCACTGTGAGAAGGTATCCAACACAGTTTTTACCGTGTTGATTTTTGCTAAATCACAGAGGGTACGATGAAACTCCCAAACAAGGTTAGACTTGTAACATACACTATCAAGTGCATGTAACGCAGCTTGGCTATCAGAACATATTAAAATCTTCATATTCTGAAGCTTCTGAGTAATCAGTTCTTTTCCACAGACAATAATTGCAAAAATTTCTGCCTGAAAGACTGTAGAATATTTACCAAGGGGGAAACTTCTTCTGAATTTCCTCCTAGGACAGCATACACCCACGCCTATTCCAGATGCCATTTTGGATCCATCTGTAAACCAGATTTCATGATCCTCAAATGACGTAAGCGTCTTTGTATTCCATACTTCCTTAATAGGGATGGAAATTACGTATTGCTTATCGAAATCATATTTCGAAAGCATTCTATCAGCATTCATATGAAAAACTGGATGTCGTAACACCCTCTTTGTTAGTTTATTATATACTATATTATCTAAACATCTATGCCAGTTGTCAGGGTTGCATATTTGATAAACTGTCAATGCAGCCTCCACTTCAAGCAAATTAATAGGTTTCAGGTCCAAGAGAAGTTCCAAAGCACTTGTTGGAACTGTTATCATTGCACCTGTAATTGTAAGACATGCCATTCTTTGAACTTCAGTTAGTTCTTTTCTGACTGTCTTTAGTTGCGTTCTAGGCCACCATACAACAGAGCCATAGGTTATCATTGGACATATAACACTAGTATATATCCAGTGAATAAGTTTAGGGCTCAGTCCCCATGATTTGCCAACAACTCTTCTGCAGGTCCAGAAGATCATTTCAGCACGAGATAGACAATATTCTAGGTGTCTTCTCGATGAGAGTTTACTATCAAGAGAGACACCAAGAAATTTGACCTCTGAAGTATAAGTTAACTTTTTACCAAATAAATTAATACTTCTAAGATTTAAATTCTTTTTCCTAGAAAAAGGAACAATAGCAGCTTTGTCTGGATTAACAGACAGACCTACCTCCTTACACCATTTCTCCACCTTCTCGAGAATCCTTTCAAGAATGTCCGAGACAGTGTTATTAAACTTTTCCCCTATCAATAATTGCAATATCATCAGCATAGCCAAGGCTCATTCCAGTTCACATAACAGTTTGTCAACGACGAGGCACCACAGTAAGGGTGAAAGAACTCCACCCTGTGGGCAGCCTCCTGCCACTCGAACCATACACGTGTCACCAAGATGATCAGCCTCAACTTTCCTAGTTGTAAGCAACTCGGTTGTCCATTTGATAATAATTTTATCAACTCCCCGATTGTCAAGAGCCTTGATAATAATATGAGTAGAAACTTTATCAAAAGTTTCCTTCATTGTTAGTGTTTTATCAATAAGAAGCACCAACTCAAAAATTGCAGCTTCAGTTGATTTACCTTGCTGGTAGGCAGATAGTTGTCTAGAGAGGGGTTTAGAAATCAAAACCTCCTCCCTAAGATATCTGTCTACCAGTTTTTCCAAAATCTTAAGGAAAAAGGAAGTGAGGCTAATGGGTCTAAAAGATTTTGCCTCAAAGTAAGTTGATTTTCTAGGCTTGGGGATAAAAACAACTTTTGTTTGTCTTCAAGCCTCTGGAATATAACCTTGCACCAAACATACTCTTTAAAACTTACACAGTATGGGGATGTCAATTCCTTTCTGCAACAGAATCGGGATTACATCATCCTTCCTGGGGGACTTAATTGGGTCAAATGAATTAATTGCCCATTTAATTTTATTGTATGAAACAATCTTCTTTGAAACATCCCATTTTCTTTTACTTTTAGTTTTAAATCTACCAGTAGAAATGGATGTCTCCAAATCGTTGACACGAACAGAACCAGGAAAGTGTACTCTTAGCATTTCTGCCAATGTTTCTTCACCTGATTCTGTGAATTTTCCATCGCTTTTTTTAACAGAATTTAATTGATTTATCCTTGGATATTATCCTCATTACTTTTGCAGTAATGTATAAGTCCCTTAGATTCTTGCAAAAGTTAATCCAAGAATCATTTTTAGCTTTCATAACTGCCATATTATATCTGGTGAGGGTTTCTTTATAAAGAGACCACTCACCAGTTTTTTTGGCCCTATTAAAGTGCTTTCTGCTACTTATGCGAAGAAAATTAAGCTCTTTGTTCCACCAAGAAACCTGTCTTGGTAAGCTAGTTTTCCTCACCATACAATTTTGAAGGTAAGACTGGATAATAGCATGTTGCAACTGGGTAACAGCTAGTTCCAAGTACACCAGTGAAGACTTTTTATTATACACACCTTCCGTTGCAATCTTCAGGTCTTCAAGGTATGAATCCCAGTCGGTGTTTCTGGGATTCCGCCTCCTTTCCATCCTGTCTAAAAGTCTGATGCCTGTAATAGAAAAGCAAATAGATCTATGACCAGATAAAGATTCCTCGTCTGTTACAAGCCAGTTACTGATAAAATCAGTAGTATTGTCAAGACATAATGTGAGGTCAATGACCTCCTTTATTACAAGTCAGATAATAGGTTCATTACCTGTATTTATGATTTGCAAGTTCTTTTGAAGGATGAATTCCAATAATTCGTCTCCTTATTGATTACAATCACGGCTTCCCCAAACAACGTGGTGTACATTGGCAAGGCTTCTGATTGAACTTTAAACAATAAGCTTGTGATTGAACTTTCTTCAATTGAACAAAACTGTCATCGTAAGGAAAGTATGAAAACATTATGAGAATTTCGGTCTTATTCTCACCAAACTTGGTCAATTGTTGCATTATCACCATAAGAATTATTGACCATGAACATAGCATGCAGATCCTTTCTGACATAAATGCATGCCCTAGGTCTGTTGGAAAGTGTATCAAAAATACATTTCCACAGCTTTTTGGTAGTCCAAAGACACTACCATTCCTTACCTGGAGTATTGCTCCTGGACTATTGCCAGGTCAACTTCACCACAAGCCATCTTGTTGTAAAGCAATGCAGAGGCTGATCGGCTGTGGTGAAGGTTTATCTGGATAATCTTAAGCACAGCCACAGTAACAGATAAGTTAACAGTACATATAAAATATGTACTCCCTCTAAAATTAAATTTGACTTTAACCTGTTTTTCTTATCTTTCTTACTTAAAAAGAAAGTGAATTACTGAGCACTCATTAATTATCACCATAATAATAAATACTAAAATAGATGTAAGTCTTGTCATTAATCATTATGGATGCATGAATGAAACATCCTTCAAATTATAGTTTATGTGGACCAACAGGTTCTGGGAAAACGACATTTGTGGAAAAGTCTATTTTAAATAGTCAAAATTTAATTGATCCACCACCAAAGAATGTAGTCTTTATGAAATTTAAGAAAAACTTCGTAGACAGGGTCCCATACATATTACATTTCATCATGGATTTTATTTTCAAATTTTTGAGTCGTTGCATTTGTTGACATTGTTGATAATATATGATCTCTTGTCAGATTTAAACCAACGGGATTTAAACTCTCTGTTGACAAGAGGGAGTCATCAGTGAAACATTTCCTTTGTAATTATCAGTCATAATTTATATATAAAAAATATTTACACTGCACATTTGAATGTAAAGCATCTTTTCCTCTTCAATTCATGTTGTGATGTATCTCAAATTAAATTTTTGGGAAATCATTAGGTATTGGAAGTTTGCGGTTGTTAATCATATATAAAGACTGCATGAACAAATTGAATGCTCATTTCTTTTTACACTTGCCACCTGACACCAGAATACATGTGATTTCATAGCAATATCTCTGAAATACCTTCTGCTGTATACATAATGAAAGATTATGTCTCATCGAGTTCGACAATATCTTCCAGTTCTACAACTGTTAACATCTAACCAAATAAATTCCCAAGTCAAACGCAATTTATTGAACAATCCGGAACTTATCAACATATTTAATTTATATGCTCTGAATGTTTTTAAGGGTTGAGTCCCTTTAAAACCTTCGGAAACTTTGGCAACTAAAAGATTTTGTTTTCGTCAAAAAAAAAACAAGCAATTAAACAGGTCAAGGACTTTTTTGCACCATCGATACCGCCACTAGTTGGATTATTAGGAGGTTTATTCAGTGGAAGAAAATTTGTTCTACAAAATGTTTAAAAAAAATGATGTTAAGTTCTGCACTTCATTTTCCAGTACCTTCCCTGCAAAGACCGTTAACTGAACTCAACGGAGAAATGAATGAAAATTTAATCCACGAGGATTTTGATGAACCTACAAAAGTAAAATTGTATTTAAAATTATTACAAAAATATTTAAAAATATAGTAAACTTTACAAAGATGAACCCATTCTATTGAGAACTGTCACTGAAAAGTCAGAAAAGAAAACAAATACATTTGTTCCAAACTTAGCAGTAGAAGAAGAAATAGTACCTTTTTTGAAGAACAAAGAAAACCTATTGAACAAATTTTGTAACCCATACATCTGAAGTATTGTAGACCAATAAAAAGAGACTTAGAGTCGGGTCGATTATATAGGGACAATTTGGGCCAATTCATTCATCACGATCGCGTGGTTGTCAGTTCGTTGCAAGGGGTTATTAGAGCAAAACCTATTGCTTTCAACAGGACTTTGACTGCCAAATTACGACCCATTTTTAAAGAAGCGAACTTGACTGTTGCCTATAAAAATCCAAACGTATTGAGGAACCTCTTGGGAAACCCAAAGGACAAAACTCCTTCTTTATTCCAACCAGGGATATACGAAATAGCATGTGGGAAATGTTCCAAGGTCTACAGAGGGGCAAACTGCAGGAATATCCTCAAAAGATTTAAGGAACACACAGCCCATGCCAGATATAGACGCCCAGAAAAATCAGCTGTGGCTAAGCACATGCTGGATACAGGA
>JAHWFO010018445.1:18234-37708 GCA_023313115.1 Rhysida immarginata | reverse complement strand
GGATCGGTAACCTGTTCCCTATAAATATATGTTTTGCGATTTGTATCGATTATTCCTTTGACATTGAATAATGAACCCAAAGGGTTCGAAATACGTATATGTCCAGTAAAAATAATTTGTGGATAAGAGGTGTGTCTTCTGTTATTATGTCGCTTTCCACAGTCGTTCAACGTTTTTCATATGCAAGAATGCTTAGTGGATTAGGAATTTCATTTCAAAATTTTTCTAATGGTGTCTCTCATAAGAACTGGGGAGAAGATGGTAGCACATTATTTTGTTTTAATCTTACATCCGATCATGCAGCAGATGAACGCTCTCGTATATCATTGATACGAAATGGTGTTGTCAGAATTGAACTGAAATTCAAACCAAATCTCATTAGTAATGTTAACATCTTGGTCTATGGTGAAACGGACAATTTATTTGAAAATGATCATCAAGGCAACATCATCGTGGAATATCAAAAAAGAAAAAAAGAGTACTATACATAAAAAATTAATGCAATGAAATTGAATAAAAACAATGAATACTTTAGAAATTGATGATATTATTATCCCATTGTGTTCGCAATTCTTGGTCTTTATGCGAGCGATCATATTCCATCAAACCAATCCAACGGTTGGATGGTTGTGAATATTGATCCTAGTACTAAAAAGGATCTCTTTGAATTGTCTTGTCATGTAATAAATATTAAGATCCTCTGGGATTGCCCCAGGTAACTTTACTGTAATAGAATATTTATCAAAATGTAGAGATAACAAAATACTTTTACAGAGATATAATTCTAAAGTTTGTGCACATTATTGTATTTATTATATATACAAGGTGTTTTTGAATTAAGTACAGATTTTTTGGGAGATGATAGAAGAGGTCCTTAGAAGTATTTTTTGTCTTATGAACATGGGGTCCCCGCAGCTCCGTTGACTTACAATACTGCATTGAACAATCAAATGACACCAAGACGCAGTGTGCGTTGGTAGGCCTAGATTATTTTATTTTTTATTTTTAACAATTAACACAAGCAATCTACTGTAATAACCTTTAAAGTAATTGTTTGCAAAGAAATTTCAAGGTGCACGTGCTTGTTTATTGAAAAGTCTTAGGACAAACTACGTCAAGGAGATTCCATGGTATCCAACCCCTTTGTAAAATACGATTAGTCCATATGTAAATGAACTAATCGCATTCTGGGAAAGCAGTAGGTAAAGATTTGTTTTAAAAAGTTCACTTGATGTACTTTTTACATGTGTAAATTTAAACAAACAGTATAAATCGTTTTACATGGAATGATTATGCAGACATGCATCTGTGTCTCGGTGCTGCTGGTAGCATGGATGGTGCAAGGCGTTTGTATGAAGCAAATGGCGGTCATTTCGAACAACTACTGTAAAGGTCATACAGTAGATTGCTTGTGTTAATTGTTAAAAATAAAATAATCTCGGCCTACCAACGCACACTGCGTCCCGGTGTCATTTGATTGTTCAATGCAATATTGTTAGTAAACGGAGCTGCAGGGACCCCATTCTAAGGACCTCTTCTATCATCTTCCAAAAAATCTGTACTCAATTCAAAAACACCCTGTATAATAGATATAAAGGAATTCGTAGTGATCAAATTATTGCTAACTTGTTAACTCGGAATGATTCCGATCAGTTGGTATATCAGTTTGTGAATAAATTAAAGGTTAAATAAAGGATATTTTATTGTCTTTTCCTTTTTTTTTGATTTTTTTTTCTTTTCAAGATGGTATTCACATGCATCATCTGTGAAAGAAGCTTTGAATACAGAATAAACTTGAGACAACATATACAAGCAAGACATGCAGATGGATTCTGTACATACTGCGATGAACATTTTGAGTCCCTTCAACAACTGGTTTTGCATAACTAATCTCAACATAACGGGGAAAATTCACTTACTTTGCATGTAGTAAAAAATTTTCAACAAAAAAAGCAATGAATGTGCATCATAAGGAAGTGCACAAATCCGAACAATGCCCACAACTTCCTCGAATTTCCAGTTATCAAAAAGTGCATATAAAAAGTTTTGTAAATGTTACTCATACAATATGAGTAATTCTGCAATAGAATTTTCCAAATATTTTGATACTTTTAAAAGTGAATTATAAAATTTAATTAAACGTATTCTAAATTGTCTCTTTCATATGAAATTTATAATCTACTTGATGGTGACAATGATGGAGGCAGCAACAATTCAGGAAAAAACTCCCAGGCATATCTTTTCATATCGACTCCGCAGTTCTTCCTCGGATGGACATTGGTCCCTTAGCCTCGGGCACGGCCGACTTCAAAACAATGAAGGATATAGCAGTGTACACGTTTGTAGGACCCCAGGTAATTCATCTGCGGCTCGGATCCAGTTCCTCCGGGAGGGTGCTCGGTGGCTCCGATAGACTGACTCACGAAATGCCCAAGGTAAATAAGTTTGATTTAATAAACTCCAGTGTCACCCAACTCCTCGCTGCAGTGCCTGCTAGGATTGCTAACAAACACTGCGTTTACATGCAAGTTTCGATCTGGATCGACTTGAGTTAATCCAAAATTGCCTCACGTTTACATGCATCTAACTCGATCCGGATCGAGTGCGATAAGATGCCCTGTGGGTAATGCTCTAGATTAGAAAAGTACACCAGACTTTGTCATCTGCTACAGAATCCGCCATTGTTGGCTCAGTCGGCCTTATCACTTGAATTACGCTTCCTCTAAAATACGGCTGAAATGCAATTTTTTAAAATTTTCTCATTATTATCGTCTGGAAATATAATTAACAATCAATAAATTTTGTAATTATTGATTTTTTCTTTAAACTTTGTTTTCAATTAAAATTTTCTATATATAAATAATAAGGTTGAGGTTATTTATTATGTTAACTATAATGTTATTTAAAGTTTTTGATTTATTTACCTCAATATAATAATCCTTAATAACTTTTAAAATGCATTTGCATGTTTAAGTTTTTTTTACTTATTTTTATCAAAATATAATTTTATACATTCTTATCAAAATATAATTTTAATAGATTTTATCAAATTAATTTTTAGATTTATATCAAAAAATTTAATAGAAAGAAAAATAACTCCGAAAACACTATTCCACATTTAGTTATTTTTCTTTCTATAGTTGTGTCCACAGGTTTTGGCTTTATTCCATTGTTTCAATTTAATAGTTCATTTTAATTGTATTAAATAATAAAAATTATAAAATTACAATTACAATAGTTAAAAATAATTATCAAATTCTACTTTAATAAAATAGAAATTGTTAAATTGAAATTTTTGATATAATTATAATATTTAATTTGAATATTATAACTGGATAAAAAAATTATTAAATTAAATTTTGGTAAAAAAAAAATATTTATATATAAATCCAATTTGATAGACAATTAGAAAATTTTTAATTAGGAAAAATGACATTTTGATAAAAAAAAGTTTACAAAAAAATTTAAACATGCAATGTATTTTAAAATTTATTCATTTATTTATTTATAGATGTTTATTGTGTTGAGGTATAAATCAACCAAGAACTTATTTTAGCTAAAATTTTCTATATTTTTTTTTCAACCAAACAGCAAATTTAAACTCGATCCGGATCGGGGTGTTTATATGCACATTATTGGATTGACCTTTTTCCTGAGGCATGCTTCCCTGGTTTCAAACCACCTCTTCCCACTGGATTGAACTCGATCCGGAACGGGGTGTTGAAGCCAGTTTACATGCCACTTTTTGCAGGATTGACTTGAAACTGGTCTTTCGATCCGGATCGAAAGTGTGCATGTAAACGCAGTGATTGAGGCTATGCTCTCACGTGCTAACTCCCTGCACACACGCTGTGGAGTGGGCGGATTTGCTTCGCGCCTCTTCGTTGCTTTTATCAGATGGTTCTCTAGCTCACCTATTCAATTGTTATTCAGCTAGATTTAACACACAGAAAAAGACTATCCATTCTATGAACAAAACGAAAAACAGGAATTCTAGGTGATATACCGGGATTTATCTAAACTCTTCTTGATATGCCTCAACACTGCGGAGCATCACCAGATACTTTAGACTCTAGTTTTTCTTGCCCTTGAAGTAGAAGCTCTTGCTCTCTTCTAAACTCACATTGTTCAAATGTTTCAAATGCCCGTATAGCTTTTTCTGTTTTAGTTGCAGAGTTTCTCTGACCAATACGCGTTCTTTCTCTTTCCTTTCCAGGCACGTAGATTTTTTCCAGTCATCTGGATGCTAGACAGGGTTCTCAAGGGAGACACACGTGATTCCTTTCTCAGGGTTCTCACAAAATAGACGCTGCCTCATTGATGTTCTGTCACTGCATCATCATTTTATGCTCATTATTAATAATTCTTGGATTCGAATGTTCAATCATCGCAATATCAGCATCTCAGTTTCCAAAATATACACATTCCCACAGAATAGAGTCAAAATTTTATTTTTATGAAATGTTTGGATCTAGCGTGGCTAGGACTTTTTTTGGATTAAATTTTGCAATATCTTCAGAATAACACACATGAAAACGCTAAGAATTATTAGTGTAAAAATTCTTAAAGAAAATTCGAAAATTTTTTTTTTTAAAGGATCACAATGCATGGACCTCTCCAAGGATGCCACTGCTTGTCTAAATGTTTTCTTACTCGCGTAATCTTACTTTAGATGTACACTTGATGCTCTTGCAGTTCCCACTCTTTTCTCGACGGCTTGAAGCAAAATTTGGCCATTAATCACTTTGTGTAGTCTAGCGGTCGCCTATTTTTATATTTATTTGCTGACCATTTGCTCAATACAGAATTCAATAAAGAGTGTTTCCTCTGTCGTCTTTCCTCTCTTTCTCAATATTCTGCTAACTCTCCATTATCTCCAGTTACTGGTCATTTTTAAACATTTTCAAGAAATTGTTAAGTACTAAGAACTCACTTTTCTAAGAAAAGCCTGAATAACAGCAAATTCTACTGTGTATGCATTGTTACAAATTGAAACGTATCCATATTGCACAAACTTTGCCTTGCATTGTTAGTCAAGCGATATATATTGTTGATCTTTGCATTGTGTTGGTGCATTGCGTGTTGACACCATGGTTGATACCTATTGTTGCACAAACTTTGCCTTGCATTGTTGGTCATGAGATATTTCTCATTAATATGCCTTGCCATAACCATAAATATCGATTTTTTATCAATAATTATTACTTTCTCGAAATCTGAGGTAGACAGTAACCTTCCTCATGCTTTGAAGATCAAGTATGCAAAATTTCATCAAGATCGGTATAAAACTGTAGATTTGTATAAAAAACAAACAAACCCACAAATAAAGAAACAAAAAAGAAACATCCTTCTTTATTTTATAGAAGACTAGAAGAAGTACCCGGCGTTGCCCGGGATTATTACACTTGGGATGTAAACAGAACAATCTCAAAAATTAAAATAAATTTTGCAATATCTTAAAAATAAACACATGAAAATGCTTAGAATTAAAACAGTAAAAATTCTTAATGAAAATTCGAAAAAAATCTTTTTAAAGGCTCAAAATGGATGGACTGCTCCAATAATTTCTTACTCAGATAATCTTACTTCAGATCTACACTTGATGTTGTTGCAATTTCCACTCTTCTCTCGCTGTGTTGAAGCAAAATTTGGCCTTTCATCACTTTGGGTAGTCTAGCGGTCGCCAATTCTTCTATTTACTTGCTTCCCATTTGCTCAATACAGCACGGAGCTAAAGGTTTGCTTTCTCTGTCGTCTTTCCACTCTTTCTCAATAGTCTGCTAACTCTTCATTATCTCCAGCTACTGATCATTTTTAAAGATTTTCAAGAAATTATTAAGTACTAAGAACTCTCTTTTCTAAGAAAAACCTGAATAACAGGAATTCTATGCATTGTTACAAATTGAAACTTATCCATATTGCATCATCATTTTATGTTCATTGTTATAATTCTTGGAAAGGATAGCTTTATCATTGCATCATCATTTTGTGCTCATTGTTATTGGTGAATTGCGTGTTGAAACCATTGTTGATACCTATTGTTGCACAAACTTTTATTTGCATTGTTGGTCATGAGATATATATTGTTGTCCGTGCAGAGTGTTTGTGAATTGCGTGTTGATACCATTGTTGCAAAAACTTTGTCTTGCATTGTTGGTCATGCGATATTTCTCATTAATATGCCCTGCCATAACCATAAATATCGATTTTTTATCAATAATTATTATTTTTTCGAAATCTGAAGTAGACAGTGACCTTCCTCATGCTTTGAAGGTCATGTATGCGAAATTTCATCAAGATCGGAATAAAACTGTAGATTTGTATAAAAAACGTACACACAGAACCACAGACCCACCCACAGACCCACCCACAGACCCACAGACGCACAGACCCACCCACAGACCCACAGACGCACAGACCCACAAACATCCTTCTTTATATATATAGATAGACTAGAAGAGGTGCCCGGTGTTGCCTGGGATAATTACACTTGTAGGTAAGCAGAACAACCTCAAAAAATTAAACTATAACTCCCAGAGTATAGAAGGAGATGAAGCCAGAAACTGGACACAGATTAACAAGAACAACAGGAAACCACTATTCCACATCAGAAGTTTATTGCAACGTATGCGCATTTTGGCAGCCAAGCTGCCTTCTTCAGCGTATACAAGAACTTGATCAGACCAGAGAAAGTGGGCCGGACCAATACAACGTTGTAAGTGGGCCGGACCAATATAAAAAGGGAAGCTGAGTGGCGTCGACAACAGTAGACATGTTCCATTTTTCAACTATGGGTAAACGACGCGATTTAACAGCCTTCGAAGACGCGATGATTGTAGGTTCTCGGAGCTATGAAACAAGTATCAGCGAAACAGCAGCATTCGTGGGTTGCTTAAGAGCAGCCATCGTTAAAGTATTTAGAGACTGGACGGTTAGCTGGTAGACTGGCTCTGAACGTTTGCGTTGTGGCCGCCCGCGGATGGTTGATGATCGGACAGAACGAAGACTGTCACGACAGGTAAAGGATAATAGAAGGGCAACTGTGCATCAAATCACTGCTGAACTTGATCAGGGGCCCTCCAAAACGGTCTCTGAATGCACTGTCTGCCGCACACTGCATCGCATGGGATACGGAAACCGAATACCTGTTCGCACACCTTTGCTGTCTGCAGCCAACAGGCGGAAACGACTCCATTTCGCTCAGGAGCACAAGGACTGGACTAGCAGTGGAAACAAATGTGGTCTCACAAGTCACGATTCCAGTTACATCATGCAGATGGCCCGGTGGTAATCTGGCGGAAACTGCATGAAAGCATGAACCCTGCATGCATGAGTACAACCCTTCAGGCCAGTGCGGGTACTGTTATGGTCTGGGGAGTGTTTTCCTGGCATGCGTTGGATCCGTTAATACGTGTCGAACAACGTCTGGATGACACAGCATACCTCCGTATCGTCGCCGATCAAGTCCACTCTGTCATGTTGATGGCATACCCCATTGGAGATGGCTACTTCCAGCAAGACATTGCGCCATGCCACAGAGCTCGTATCGTGCAGGAGTGGTTCCAGGAATATGAGGGGGACTTTACCTTATGTCGGTGGCCCCCACAATCCCCAGGTCTCACTCCAATTGAGCATTTGTTGGACGAAGTCGAGCGAACCACCAGACGGCTGGATCCACTACCGTCCAATCTAGCACAACTAGACAGTACTCTCCATCAGGCATTGTGTCAGATTCCTCCCCATCAACTTCCAACATCTCGTGAAATCAATGCCACAAAGAATCACCGCAGTATTAAAGGCAAAAGGTGGCCCAACGAGAAACTGACAGGGTGGTCATAATAATATGCTCACTCAGTATATATAGATAGACTAGCACAGGCACCCGGGGTTGCCCTGGATAATTAGTTTTAGGTAAACAGGACAAACCCAAGAATTTAAATAACTAAAACTGGTTTTCAGTAATTCTACAATTTCCTGCTGAAGACGAAGGTCTGGTTTTTCTGATGTTTCTGACGCCCAGATAACTTTTTGTCCTCTGACCAATACTCATTCATTTCCTCTTGGAAACGAACGTTCTATCACTGCAGCATCATGAAAGTATTTTTCTATCATCACCATATTGGTTTCAAACTATTGACATCCACACAGATTTTAGTCAAAGTGTGTCGGGGATTTTTTGAAAATGTTTAACCTGCCCTGCTACCAAATAAGCTACGTGATATCTCTAGCATTGCTTGGATGCTTTTTTGAGGAAAATTTGAAATACATTAAAAATGAACATACGAAAAAGCTTAGTATTAATACAGTGAAAATTCATACAGAATATCGAAAAAATATGTTAAATGCTCCCATTAGATGACCTCTTGAAGATATTGTTGCATTATCACTACATTTTCTTCTTCTTGCGTGGCAGTGGATATACATGACCGTTTGTGACTGTGGTCTTCAATCTCAACAATCTGAATGGAGTTATTCACTATTTGGTAATCTGTTGTTGCAAATTCTACTTAGCTCTATATTTCGCCATTCATCAGTTTGTCTGCTCTAGCAGTTGCCATTTCTTCTGTTGATACGCTTTCATCATCGAGGGCCACCTGGGAATTTTGATGTCTACCTAATCACTCACAGCTTGCTCAGATTCTCAATAGTCTGGAAACTCTCTTTTATCTCCAGTTAGTGCTCATCTTTTTAGACTTTCAAGAAAATGTTAAGGCCTGAGAACTAGCAATTCCAGTAAAGCCCAGGCCACAGGAATTCTCTCTATTGTTACAAATTCAATTTTGTTTTACCAATTCAATTTGGGATGAAACCATCATTATTAATGAACATACTTATATGGCAAACTTAGCCTGATAATCTGGCGTCGCCAGTGACTTTATTTATCCTCTTTTCGTTCTGCCTCAGATTAAAATGATAACGATCTTCTTCACCGGGGAACATCACTGGATACTTTAGACTCATCTTTCCTTCGAAATTTTCTCTTGCCCTTGACGTAGAAGCATTTATACCGGCCTGTTCTAGATGAAGCCCCTGCTGTTCACATGTTTTCAACACTCGGATAGCTTTGTCTTTTCGTTCCATAGTTTTTCTGATCAATACTCGTTCTTTCTCTTTTCTTTTCTAGCAGAGGCACCAGGCTTTGCTCGGGATAATTACAGTATAAGTAAACAGAACGTCAAGAAGTTAAATAATAAATCAATTTGGTTTTAAGTAGTTCTACAATTTCCTGCTATTGATTAAGCTCCTGTTGTTCATATGTTTCCAATGCCTGGATAACTCTGTCCTTTTTTGTCCAAATTCTCAAAAGATCATTTTGATAGATATGAATTACATTGATTTTTCGAACGATTTTTAGAGAGCATAATACACTGTGGTAGTTGATTTGAAGAGTCGACTTGATTTATGCTTTATCGGTTATGCCGTCAACTGTCGCCTTTTTACTCTTTATCAATAGTCTGATAACTCTCCATTATTTGCAGTTACTGATCATTTTTAAAGATGTGCAAGTAATTAAGTTCTAATCACTATCAGTTCTAAGAAAAGGTCTAATCAGAGTATTGTAACAAATTCAATTTTGTGTGATAATTCGCTGAGATAGGATGGATTCTTAATGAACTGACTTGTATTACACAGTTTGCCTTGCATGGCTGGTCCTGAGATACCGCTTATTATAATTTTGATTTAGTATCTTCCTGCTTAGTGTGCACTTAGTATGCAACAATAGGTATCAACAATGGCATTAGCATGCAATCCATCAACACTATGCACGAACGAACAATATACAGGGTGTATCAGGTTTGATGGTCATAAAATGCCTAGGGTGATCCTTTGCATGATTACAAACTTAAAGTTCCTTATGCAAAATGTTCAAAACTCAAATGTTAAGGGTCTAAACAACATGCAAAGTTTGCTGAAAACCTGTCAAAAACGTCATTTAATCTCAGCATTTGCCACCGATTTAATTGTAATCATGCAAAGGATCACGCTAGGTAATTTATGGCCATCGAACCTGATACACCCTGTACGTCTCATAACCAACAAAGCAAGAAAAAGTTACTGCTTTATAAATAAGATTCAGTGAGTAACAATAGATAGAATTCCGGTTGTTCGGGCTTTTCTTAAAATTGGTAGTTCTTAGAACTTAAGATTTACTTGAAAATCTTTAAAAATGAGCACTGACTGGAGATAAAAGAGAGTTATCATACTAATGAGAAACTGAGCAAATCCTGAGTAATTAAGTAGGCATCACAGTTCTCAGGCAGGCCTCGATGATGCGAGCGCATCAACAGAAGAAACAGCAACTGCTAGAACAGAGTGATGAATGGCCAAGTTTTTCTTCAGTACATCAAGAACAAAGTGGGAACTACAACACATTACCAAGTAGTGAATACGCTCATTCAGATCGGAATAAAACTTTAGATTTGCATAAAATACAAACAAACCCACAAACAAACACTCCTCTTTATATATATGAGTAGCTCATTACCCGGCATGGCCCGGGATTTTATTTAACCTCTTGTTGACCTGCCTGAGATACTTTAGACACATCTTTCCGTCGATGTTTCCCTTGTCCTTGAAGTTAAAGCTCTTATACCCTCCTGCACTAGATGAAGTTCCCGTTGTTCGGATGTTTATAAAGGCAGGATAGCTTTTTTTCATTGAGCTGCAGAGTCGTCTGGACGTTTGTTATGGAGGACATGTGTGCCTCCTTTGTTTACTCGATAGACACTGCCTTATCTATGTCCTGTCAGTGCATATCATTATATGCTCATTGTTCATATTTTAGGAAATGAACGTTCATTTAACCAATAACCACCACCTCGGTTTCCAAAACATTCACATTCACACTGAATATAGTCAAAACGCATCAGGGATTTTTTAGTAAGATGTTTGGATCTGCTGTGCTACCAAGTAAGCTAGGTGATATCCCCGGTCTTTTTTTTGGACTAAATTTTTGCAATATCTGAACGGAAATACACAGTAAAAATGTACACATAAAAATGTTTAGAATAAATACAGTAAAAATTCATAATGAAATATCGAAAAAAAAATTAAAACTTCAAACAATGGATGGGACCTCTCCATGTGTGAATAAATAATACCTTGACCACGTAATCTTACTTAGGTGTACAATTTCGACGATTCAAATTTCTTCTTAGGAGGCAGTGCCCATAGATGATCGTTTCTGTCTGTGTGTTCTACATTCCCAACAATCTGAATGGTCTTATTCACTACTTGTTAATCTGTTGTTGCAATTACAACTACACTCTCAATGTCTTGAAGCAAAACTTATTCATCACTTTGTGTATTCTAGCGGTCGATGTTTCTTTTTTTGATTAGCTCGCATCGTCAGGGCGGCCTGAGAACTGCGAAGCTTACTTGATCACTCCGGACTTGCTCAATTTCCCATTAGTCTGAGAACTCTTATATCTCCCTCTCAGTGCTCATTTTTAAAGAAGATTTTCAAGGAATTCTATGAAAAGCTCGAACAACAGGAATTCTATAAAGTGTTACTCATTGAACCTTATTTATAAAGCAGTAACTCTGCCTTGCATAGTTGGTCATGAGATACAAATTGTTCGTCCGTGCATTCTGTTGATGGATTGCGTGTTGATACCTATTCTTCACAATATTTGCCTTGCATGGTTAGTGATGAGATACTTCTTTTATTAGTATGTCTTGCCATCATCATGAATATCGATTTATTAACGAAAATTCTGTGGCATCATCACCACATCGGCTTTCATGACAATATTTCTCCGGCGTTGATGTGGAAATATATGATAACACTTCTTCTTTTGTGGAAGTGGATGTACATTATCATTTGTGCCTGTCGGCTCTACAATCCTAACAATCGATTGGGCTTATTCCTTACTTGGTAATCTGTTGTTACAATTGCACTCTGCTTTCGATGTCTTGAAGCAAAACTTGGGCATTCATCACTTTGTGTGTTCTAACAGTCTTCGATCCTTCTGTAGACATGATCAGCACTCGCTCACTACTTACTCACTAGTGCTGTGTACTGGCGAAACAAATCCATCACAGAGCGAAGACAGACTGCTTCCTCTATCGCCTTTCCAGTCTTCCTCAGTACTTTGCTAACTCTTCATTATCTTCAGGTATTGCTCATTTTAAAGACTTTCAAGAAAATCTAAAGTTCTAAGAACTCTCAATTCTAAGTAAAAACGAACAACAGGAATTCTATGCATTATTACAAATAGAACCTTATTTATAAAGCACTAGCAGAGGACCCGGCGTTGCCCGGGATAATTACGCTTGCAGGTAAACAGAACAACCTCAAAAGGCTAAATTAAACATCCAAATTGGTTAAATAATAACTCAATCACTACAATTTAGAGCGAATGGACTATCCATTCTAAGAAAAATCTGAGACAGGAATTTACCTCTTCACTGAAAAAATCCATGGTAGGTGATATACCGGGACTTGATTTATCGAAAAAAAAATTTTTAAAGGCTCACAATATATGGACCTCTCCAAGGATGCCTTCTAGTGTAATTTTTTACTCACGTAATCTTACTTTAGATGTACACTTGATGATGTTGCAATTTCCTTTCTTCTTTCAATGTCTAGAAGCAAAAATTGGCCATGCATCATTTTGTGTAGTCTAGTGGTCGCCGATTCTTCTATTTACTTGCGCACCATTTGCTCAATACGGCACGGAGCTAAAGGAGTGCTTCCTCTATCGTCTTTCACTCTTTATCAATATCTCCAGTTACTGATCATTTTTAAAGATTTTCAAGAAATTGTTAAGTATAAGAATTCTCTTTTCTAAGAAAAGCCTGAATAACAGGAATTCTATGCATTGCATTCTATATTGCACAAACTTTGCCTTGCATTGTTGGTCATGAGATATATATCGTTGTTCCGTGCAGTGTTTGTGAATTGCGTATTGATACCATTGTTGCAAAATCTTTGTCTTGCATTGTTGGTCATGAGATATTTCGCATTAATATGCCCTCTCATAACCATGAAAATCAATTTATTATCAATAATTATTTTTTCGAAATCTGAGGTAGACAGTGACCTTCTTCATGCTTTGAAGGTCATGTATGCGAAATTTTATCAAGATCGGAATAAAACTGTAGATTTGAATAAAAAACAAACAAACAAACCCACAAACAAACATCCTTCTATATATATATAGAAGATAAGTTATGAATAAAAAGTAATTTACGAAAAAAAAATTAAAACATAAATAAAAGGAATCATTTTAATATAATTGAATCATTAAATGGTTCTTTTAAATTTAAATGAGTTTAGTCTCCTATTTAATGGGGAAAAATCGTAAAATTAATATAAACAAAAAAATTAATAATAAATAAAGTCACCAATCTTGAAAAACGATGAAGGAACTTGTGAGATGGACGAAAACTCAAAGGATGTAGTCTATTGCAGATGTTGTTGATAGTAGAAATAAAACCAGTCTATTGAGGATGTAGATGAAGTCTTGTGAAGATAATGTTGATAGGGGAAAACGATAATCTTGAAGGAAGTGTCGGTTTTTAAATACAGATGAAATTTTGAAGAGGGTGATCCAAATATTTGTGATAAAATTTATATAAAAAAACGTTTTCGAGAATTTTCTCATCTTCAGTTGGATTAAATATTTTTGAAAAATTCTCGAAAACGTTTTTTTATATAAATTTTATCACAAATATTTGGATCACCCTCTTCAAAATTTCATTAGTATCTATATCTCATCGTTGCCATTATATTGCATTTCAAGAACAATTGTCTAAGTCCTAAGGATGCCCAAATGTATGGCCCTCTTACACCTTCTGAAATTGAGCATGCCTTTCTGACTCTTGTTAGACTTTCTCAAAACCACTCTTTCCCTGATGAGATTAAAATTTGTCAATCCCACAATCCTCGATCATGTTCGTAACTACCCTCTTTGTCTTTGTTTTTAGACCCTGACGGCCTGCTGCGGGTTGGAGGTAGATTGCTTCACTCTGATTATTCGTTTGATAAGAAATTTCCCCTCCTCATCTCTGGGAAGCATCCGTTAGCTAGACTGTTAGTGACCTCAGAACATCTTCGCCTTCCAACTTGACGCTGGACTCCCTTGTGCTCATCAAGGACGATCTCCAACCACCTATCCATTGGAAGCTTGGCTGTATTACCCAGCTTCATCCTGGCAGAGATGGCATCCCTCGTGTAGCTATCACCCGTACTTCTACTGGACTTTTGAAAAGATTGTTTGCCAAGATTTGTCCCTTACCCAACGAATGTTAATGTTCTTTAATTATTGTTTCATTGCATTTTTCCCCCACGTTTTGAAAGTCAAGCTTTTCAAGGCAGGGGCTATTATGTTAAGGATATTTACGTATTTGCTTATTTTCTGTTTTTGTCACTGCGTGGCGTTACTTGTTCTCTCTCTTCTTATTGTACTACTCAATGAATAAACATTGTTTTTTCTTATGCTCCCCTATGTTCGTGTAAATTGCCGTCGTTTCTTTCACCAAATACAACTCTATGAACTCATGAATCGCAAGTACACACTTCCTTAAGTTTGCCATCATAATTAACGCAAAACAGGAGCCTTCATGTGTTCTTGATATAGTTCACTTACACTTTCGTTGAACTCTTTCGAATGATTTGTGTTAACAGCTAACACACGCATGATGGCTTCCAACCGTTGAAGTTGCATGCCATATCCAAATTGTAATAAATGCTTGATACAGGATAACTCTGTCACAGTCAATGAAGAGGATATAAAACCATTAATTCTGTCATGGCATTGACTGATATACTTCTCTGCTTTTATCATAGCATACTGAGTTTTTTCAATTATTTCTACCCCATAGGATGGTTTATTTGTAACTACTTCTATTTCCAAATCACTGGTTTCAGTAATTCAACAGTTTAATTCTTCATCCTTCATTGTCGTTTGAGGAAAGTCACTGTCGAAACTAAACTTCTTATTGTTTTCTTATATTTCTTTCTACGAGGCCTGTGAGAAAAGTATCCGACCTTATTTTTTTTTTTGCGAAAACCTGATGGATTTGGATCGCGCGCGAATGCATGAGCCGACCTTGAACCTTTGTGCGTATGCGTGAATTTTTTCCTGCCTCTTAATAGCGTCAGTTGCTGGCAATCAGCATTAGAGGGAGGTAGTGTGTTGTGCTCTCGTCGGTTTTTGATTTGAAGGAAAATGACGGAACGACTGGAGCAGCGTTACTGCATCAAATTTTGCCAGAAACTGGGCGACAGCCAAGTGGAAACCATCCGGAAGATTCAGACGGCTTTCGGTGACGATGGGCATCACACAGATTAAGGACTGGTACAGCCGGTCGGCCATCAGCATGCCGAAATGACCAGGTCATTGCCAAAGTGAACGCTGTGGTGATGCGGGACCGTCGTGTGACTATCCGAGAAGTTGCGGAAAAAGTGGGCATCAGTACGTTTTCGGCACATTCCATTCTGACGGAAGATTTGGCCATGAAGAGAGTGGCGGCGAAATTCGTGCCGAAGCTGCTGACGGCGGAGCAAAAGGAACTTCGTGTTGAGGTGTCACAGGAGATGCTGGCCTCCGCAAACAATGACCCCGACTTCATGAACACCATAATCACTGGTGACGAGCCCTGGGTGTACGGATTCGACCATAGCATCGTCACCGAAAGCCTACAAATCAGAAAGCGACGAGAGCACAAAACACTAACTCCCTCTAATGCTGATTGCCAGCAACTGACGCTATTGAGAGGCGGGGAAAAATTCACGCATACGCACAAAGGTTCAAGGTCGGCTCATGCAAGCAAACGCGATCCAAATCCATCAGGTTTTCGCAAAAAAAAATAAGGTCGGATACTTTTCTCACAGGCCTCGTATTTCTATAATAGTGTAATTCCGAATCAGTATCGAAGTCTTTACCACCATCCTCTTCTAGTTGATTAAAAACACCACCAACTCTACGTTTATTCTTCATTCTTGTAGCTTTAAGCGTAGCACAATACGGTAATACGTCGACAAAATCTTCATCATAACATCTATCTCCACGATTGCCAGCCAGAGTCGCTTTCATTACAGTTCTTTCTTCACTCTGTATATCTTGCTTTCTCTCCTGATGATAAAACAATTTATTTTCGTCATCTCCATTGGACATCATGATTAACGAAGTTACGTCGCACTTTCTTGAAACAGTAGTATGCTGGTTAATAACTCTTGTAGCCTTTGGAGGCGTTTTCTTGATCTCCGTATCTGGCTTTTATCCGTACATGTAAAATTAGAATTTTCAGTTACTTTTTTCAAATCAGATGTGTTATCCTCGGTGACGTATTATAGACAACAACTGGTCTCCTTAAATAAGTCCTCGACTGATAAATCATCAAAATCACTTAAATGAATCACTACATGAAGACGCAATGTCATCATCAAAAATTCATAGGTTACCTTTGGATGTGTGATCCTAAGGCGATTTATTAGCTCCTTAAACTTACTAAAATGCTCATCTATAGAGCCGTTGAAATATTGCAAGTTTCTAACCTCATACGAGATTTTCCTTGTAGCATGCTGTTCTACTTTCTTAGGCTTTTTAGATGCATCCATGATGTTGAAGGCCAATTTATACATTCACTGCCACCACTATTCACAAAATTAGATTACACCGCAGCGCACACCATAACACAACAAAACACCAGTGCAAACCTTTTTTTGATGAACAACAACAAAACACCAGTGCAAACCTTTTTTTGATGAACAACAACAAAGTTCTGATGCATAAACATTTTTGAGGTACTATTGACAAAATTGAATCACTAAAACACTTCGCTGCTCACTACAATGTGTAGCGCAGTACTTAGGTTTTTCTGCACCACACAAGCTAAATCTTAGGGTTATCACATGAAGAAAACAGTAGAATACCAAATCACAAAAATATTTTTTCAATTGTTCGTACTACTAATTTCACAAAATGACAGTAACACAAGCGAAATAAAAAATCACACTTTCTTTTAAGAGTAATTGACAAAGCAGCAAGCAAAGATATAGTTATTTCTTAACTGCTATTATATATCTTACTTATTAAACATACACTCCAAAAGGAATATACAAATTTGTTAAGTGACAAAATGTTTTTAGAACAAATCAAGGCAATTATCTGTAATAGTAGACCCACAAAATACATAGAACAAACATCGCCCACTACAATGTGGAAGGTCTAAATAAAATAGAGCTAAGCCTGACGCAGGCGTCAAATTGAACACACTCGATCATATCGCCCACTACAATGTGAACGCGTGTCTTAAAACAAGAGCAAAACCCTGAAGCCGACGTCGAGTCGTATACTCGCTACTACGCCACCCACTCAACAATGAGCGCGTGTTTTTGAAACTGAGAAAACCTCTGAGGTCGACGTCGAATTGCACGCTCTACACCACGTCGCCCACTACATTGTGTCACATGAAAAAACTTAGCAGTGGAATGTCTATAGCTAGCAGAATGTATAGAACATCAGCACTGAGCAACACTAATTGTAGGGTTTTAAAATAAAATGATTTATTGAAAATAAATAAATGATTGCAAGATAACCAAGTTTGCTTTAACTTATTAAATCTTTGATCTATTGCCAGAATTCTAATTTGATTTAGGAAATAACTCGTTCTTATAACTTATACTGTCACACTTGAAAAATTTGAAATTGATGCTAATCAACAAAATTACTCATCCTTAAACAATTACCTTCATTAAATAATTAAATTGAATTAGACCAAAAGTATAAGCACCTACAGTTTATCCTAACTCCGGTTCCAAAATGAGAACACACGGCGCTTACATTCCAAAATGAACCCAAACATACGCTTAATACAAGATGCTAAAATACTGAGATACCTTGGTAAAATACTAGGCCTTGCTTCTAAAATAGCCCTTGCTTCACGCTGCCCGTGTATCGGAATTAACACGATAAACCCTGCGTGCTAACAACAGTGATGAGCTCAAACATATTTAATACACTCCAACTTATAATCTATTTTACAAGAGTTAATCATTACAAGAGATGCTCCTTTATACATACGCAGACAGTAATTCTATAAAAAAGTATATCAGCTCTCGCAGCTTATATCAGAAAATTTGTAACTTAGCAATAATCTCTAATTAGTCTCTGAAAAAATATTACTTCTCCCACTTTAAAAGTAAAGTGTTTTCACTGCGTTAAAATGCGCTTTTTAAGCATTCAATGCAAGATAATTACGTGCCCAAATTGTACACTTCACCTGCTAGTTACACAGCAAAGTAGATAATAATTGAAATTCTAAATTGCTCTTTAAATGACACTAAGATAAAGCAAGCACACTTCAACTGTGCATAAAACTTAAGATTGGAAAGAGTTAAATACTCCAACTTAGGGCCGGTTCTATTAACCTCGGATAAATCCTCAGACAGGATAAGTACTGTCAACACGGTGTTCTACCATCCTCAGAAAAGATAAATCCTCGGATAAACATCAGAATAAAGAACAGATATCCTGAAAAAGAAGAGGAAAATGGGTAGGTCATGTTTTAAGACACGACGAACTTATAAGACTGATTATCGAAGGGAGAATTAATGGAACCAGATCAAGGGGTAGGCCGAGAAAGGACTATATAAAACAGATCCAATAGGATACCAGTAACAAATCCTACCAGGAAATTTAAAAAATGGCCGAGAACAGAGATGAATGGAGAAGACATTTCTCATGATACAACCACCAGTCTACTGACTGAAGGATACTGATGATGATGATGATAATGATAATAGTTATACGGTCCTCTAGAGTCGGATAGCCACTTATTCCTCGTATAGTGAAACATTTTGCTCAAATTTGCGAGCGTTAATGGCGGTACTTCCGGTCAGCTTCTATTTATAAATGCCTTCAAAACCATAGTATTTCTTGGTATACATTTACCATTTTAAAATACGACGGTAGGAATAAGCTTTAGGGTGCAAGTAAACAGCAAATTAGATCTAAATTACCTGTCTGTATTTCATTTTCAATGATCGACAAAAGGAGAAACTAACAAGGGAATCCCTCGAACATGTATGTCACAGATTTCCACCAAATTGAAATATGTTACCCAATTGAAGCTACAATAGATGCTTGCAAAATAAGAGTGCGAAATTTTGTTTCTTTCAAAATAAACCATGAAAAAGAAAAAATTTGAGCACACACAGTCATACAAGGACTCCATTGTTAAAGCGATAAATTAATGCGCTTAACGGAACTTCTTTCTTCCACTACTCACAGCAATAAGCATGAATCCCCTTCAGATAAAATAGACAGCAGCAGATGGCAATTGAATGGTTTCTCAAGTTTCTAAACAAACTTAGTTTTTAAAAATAGATTATTACAATTAGCAATAGTTGCGCCACATAAGTTGAACGACAGAACACTGAATAAATGGAGCCAGATACTGTGGACAGACGTCAGAAGAAAAGAGAAGAAACCACTAATCCACATAAAATATTTAATCGGATGAT
>JAHWFO010018445.1:843-17834 GCA_023313115.1 Rhysida immarginata | reverse complement strand
ATCCATCATCCGATTAAATATTTTATGTAGATTAGTGGTTTCTTCTCTTTTCTTTTGAACGACAGGATGACGTCATTTCTAACGCCAGCCAATGGACGTTAACGGGAAGTAAATCGCTTAGCTATTCCATGAAACATCCGCTTTCGTTTTCAAAACATTGTTTTTGTATTTATATTTAGTTTCTATTATCGTTTTTTCTTTTAAATATATAAACTAAATTAATAAATGTAATTAATAAATTGAAAAATGACGCAGAATAGTCGACTCGAATGCAATTTGTTTTATATTATGACTTTTAATAGGCTTTCCACGTTTCAACGATATCTCCACCATTACTATAGTAGAACAAGTGCATCATGGGCAACATCCAGACAAAGCATATTGATGAGAAGACTTACTGCGCATGTCAAAAAGATCATTCAACTTACTTGGCGGCAGCTATAATTGCCTTCCAGTACAAAATGTCTATAGTAATTAATAACCATTTCCTTAACTTATTAAGTAGCGGAAGAATGGAGGCTACTTATTGTTTTCACAATGTCCGTCCGCCCGTCCGTCCCCTTCATAATTTCCGCACTTTTTGAGGCAGAAGGTTGAAATTCGGAACGTAGCTTACTATGGGCATGTGCATCTTCACTATTTAGTTTGGTTTTCATTGGTCCACTGGGGTCGGACTTTTGGGGGCGTAAACTATAGGGTACCAAATGGTCTACGCATATTTATGCATATAAAGGAGTGAAATTTGTTGTACAGATTCCTCTAAGCAAGATCAACATTACTGTAAAGTTTGGGCCAAATTGTCCCAATATGGTCGGAGTTGTGGGGGGTGGAAGTCACTTGGTCTTTAGAACTATGGCAACATATGGCATGTTGTATATCATTCGTTCGGAAATGAAGAGAAACGAAAGAAGATAGAGCTCTTTTTCATTTTCTAAATATACGTTCGAGAAAATCAATTGTTCGATTAAAAAATGGGGGGGGGGGGGGGTTAAAAAGTACAGATAAAAGGGTAAAATAGATGACCTCATCGCTTCCGCTACTTTCCGGTACCTTCCTCGGGAGGATTAATTTCTTATTTCATTTTATTAAGTAATTCGGTAATCAAGCACGGGTCTGGCTTCATGTGCAACGTCGAGTAATACGTTGTGTTGGTGAGGGGGTATGTATCGCGGTGCTTTATAATTTTAAATAAAAATAGTATTCATGGATGCCTAAGATATCTTATAAATTTTTTCGAGACGTATAATTGTACAGCAAAGTTAAGGTTTTATCCTTAATAACAATGTTCTAACTGCAATTCTTCGGCGATTCCCCTCTTTCCGCCAAGTTTGTTGAACTCTGCACACTTCCGGCTTTCTCTTAACATTGTAGGCTATGCACTGACTGAATGAATACTTTTGTTTTTTCACGATAGATAGAAGCACTTAATATCAAACTGACCAATCACAGTGCGCTTTACAATGCTTGTGCTCTATCCCTTCGATAAAGTTTTCCGAGGAATAAAAAACGTTGAAACTGAAGCGGTATACCGGGGATAAGTTTAAACCTTAGATTGCTATCTGAGGATTTTTTGGAGTTTGGTAGAACCAGCCTTTAATAACGTTCTCTAGTCTTTCATAATTGGTAGCTTCATCAGAAACCACATTGTCGGTATCACTCTTAAAGTTTCTTAATAAGGCATAACCTAGACTTACACGTAAGTGTCCCAGGAGGTAAGTATAAAGAAATAACTACTTCGCTTTTTGTAGATTTCATGACAGCATGGCCCACAATGAAGAAGCTAAAACGAAGTTCTATGCCATTCCTATTCTCTGAAGCAACGAACCGATATCATGGCGCAGGTAAACTCTCACCCCGTTCGGAAAATTTCCTAAGAGACGAACGTGGCGAAGTTCGATATGCGAGTTTCCGTCGACGCTCGGAAGTCTCTCTCCTGGCAATATGAAGCTTCCAGGATGCTCAAATTGCTGAATTGTCCCGTTCCCGACGAAACTCCGACTGGTATCTTTTCCTCAAAACGAGTTACCATTGCTGTTTTCCGGGCTTCCTGTCTTTCTTTCGTTCGAGACTGCAACGTGCTTTCCCGCTCTTCCTGCTGCAAATAGTTTACAGGACCGTTATACGCAGAGACAGTCGGATAAATTATCTGGTTATACGCCAGTAAATTTGTCTGTGAAAATGTTCTGCAGCGAGCTCCTCTGCATCCGCTGCACTCGTTTGCTCTTGCTTGTCTGATCTTGGCTAAGGTCAAAAACTCTCACCGGTGAGAAGAGTTAGCGCTTGGTCGGTCAGAAATCCCAGTGAGAAATTTGTGACGTCATCTTAACGCGGTCAGAAACGCCAGTTAGTGCTGCTATGCCGAACCGGTTAGTCTCACCGTCCTTACCGAGAAAAAGACGGTTAGCCCAGTGAGAAATTACGTCATCATTCTCTCACCGGTGAGGGTTTTTGACCTTAGCCCTTGATTCGTGTTTTCCTCCTTTCAAATTTCACGCCGTCGCCATCTCTCGGCGAGAAATGTCATTACTTCTTCTATAGAAATACCTGGTTCTATAGCGGCGCTTCGGCTTTCGGACCCGTAACAGTTTGTTTGTGGGTGTTTTTTTTTTTTTTTTTAACAAATCTACGGTTTTTTTTCGATCTTGATGAAGTTTTGCACACTTGATCCTCAAAGCATGAGGAAGGCCACTGACTAACTCAGATTTCGAAAAATAATAATTATCTATAATAAATAAATATTCATAACGTTGGCAGGGTATATTAATAAGAGGTATCTCATGACCAACAATGCAAGGCAAACTTTGTGCTTTATAAATAAGGTTCAATTTGTAACAATGCATAGAACTCCTGTTGTTCGGGCTTTACTTAGAATTGAAATTTCAGATTTAACGTTTTCTTGAAAAAATTTAAAAATAATTTAACTGGAGATAAAAGACAGTTACCATACTGTTGAGAAACTAGGCAATTCGTGAGTGATCAAGTAGATGTTCTCAGGCGTTCCTCGACGATGCAAGCGTATCAACAGAAGAAACGGCGGCTGCTAGATCACACAAAGTGATGAATGGCCAAGTTTTGTTTCAAGACATCGAGAGCAGAGTGGGAATTGCAACAACAGATTACCAAGTGTTATGCTGTACTTTAATCGTTCGAAAGACACATGTTAATTTATATTTATAGAAATGCCACTGAAGAAATGAATGAGTATTGGTCAGAGAAGACAAAGATTTATCCGTGTGTCGGAAACATCTGAACCACGGGAGCTTCGCCTACAACAGGAGATTGTAGAATTGTTGCAGGTTGTTGGGATTGCAGAGTGCACAGACAGAAACGAGCATGTACAGTAGGGTTCAGAAAGGTTTTTACCTGCTCCATAGGAACTGAGCTTACCGGATGTTGATCGGTTGCAACTCAGGTACTTTAATTGATTTTCAACTCATAATAGACTGGACCTGTCCCTTCTTAATGAAATTAAGGTAGCAGGTATATGCTTGGGATGTTATATTCACGTGCTCAATTACGACTTAAGTCTAAACCATTTTCCACCCGACGTTACATGGAATGCCACACAAGAAGATATTTAAATCGTCAGAAGTGTACATCTAAAGTAAGATTACGTGATCAAGGAATTATTTATGCTGGCTGTGCCATACTTGGAGAGGTCCAACAACTGGGAGAATTTAATAATGTTTTTTCGAAATTTCATTGATAGTTTTTACTGTTTTAATTCTAAGCGTTTTTATATGTTCGTTTTTACTGTACATTTACTGCAAAATTTAATCAAAAAAGAGTCCGAGCAACGCCGGGGCTCACCTAGACAACAGGCGAAAATTTTTGTGTTTAGACAGGAAATAGAAAGAAGGAGTATTGATCAGAGAAACTATCCCGACAAAAAAACAAAAGCTGTTCAGACGTTGGAAACATCTAAACAACTGGAGCTTCTTCTAGAGCTGGAGGGTATAAAATCTTCTACGTCAAGAGCAAGGGAAACTTCAAAGGAAAAGTTGGTGTTCGCCGGGGGTGTTCCCCTACGCCAAGAACAATGTTTAATGTATCCAGTGATGTTCCCTGGTGGTGAAGATTTTTCGTTTTTTATGTTTACTTTAAAATCCAATACATCCATCCAGAGCCTGTATGGCCTGAGGCCGACGAGTTGGGTCCCTGGATGAACCTGGATTAACGACTGCTGGATGATGATCACAGCAGCCGGGGGGGGGGGGGGGGAACATCCTGAGTCACTGATGACTCGCCCATACTGTGCCTGGTGTTGCTTACTTCACTGTTGTTTCAGTGAAAGCCCACCAGGCCACGACCTCCCCCAAGATTAATTAAAATGATTAAGATGGATATCATTTTAATCCGAGGCAGGACATCAAGAGGTTAAATAAAGTTCCGAGTACTCCGGTTAAATGAAGAGTACCTGAAGATAATGGAGAGTTAGCAAACAATTGAGAAAGAGTGGAAAGGCGACAGAGGAAGCAGTCCCTTCGGATGGTGCTATGTGGGTTTTGCCAGCGCACTGCTGCTACTGAGCAAATGGTGAGCATGTCAACAGAAGAAACGACGACTGCTAGACCACACAAAGTCATGAATGGTCACGTTTTGCTTCAAGATATCGAGAGCAGAGTGCAACTGCATTAACAGATAACCAAGTAGTGAATAATCCCACTGAGATTGTTGGAACTGGAGAGTACAAAGACGCCAACGACCATGTACAGTCGGGTGCAAAATGGTTTTTGCCTGCTTTGTAAGGGCTGAGCTTATTGGATGTTGATCGGTTGCAAAATCAGGTTCTTGTACTGAGAGTCAAGGTAGATTAGAATGGACCTGTCAATAGCAGGTATTGAATGAAAATAGGGTAGCAGGTATACGCTTCGGTTGTGCTCGTCGCGTGCTCTCTTTTGACAATAATAAGCGATAGCGGCTGATAGCAGTATCATTAAAGTCTCTGCCTACTGCCTCGATTAGCCGAATTTGAATCCGATATGGATAGACATTTTTTTCTTTTGCTCATTATCGCGTTTTTGATTTCGTTTAAGTTTTAAACAGTGTATGTAAAGAACACCATAAACAGATTAAAATTTTTTCATCCAAGTGTGCAATTTGATCTCTTTATTTGAGGGTTTAAAAAAGTTTTCATGTTAATTGTCATGTTAATTGTCATGCTTTATTTTATATTTTAGTTTTTAATAAAATATACACTAATTCATATCACCGTTACTTTTACAAAAATCCTCTTTTATTCAAATCATTTAATATTCTCTACTAATAAAATATATAATCCTATATATTAAAACGCAAAGCATTTTTTATAAGAGCAAAATTGGCACTTCTGCGCATGCGTATCTGAAGCCAACAAAGAAAGTTGCGACAGTCCATGAGAAGCCAGGGATTGTTGTAATGAGACAACATTCAATCAATGTTTTTAATTAAATAAACTGAAAATTTGCAGAAAGATTATCCTGCCTTGATCATCGTAGCCCACGAGAAAGACCGGCCTGGACACTCAAAAATCACCTGACCAGAGTAGTCTGAGCAACAATCAAAACTTCATTGTTTCCAACAAAGGAAAAATCACTGATTGTTAAAATCCAAGATGGAGACAATGAAAGTTGTATTATTGCTCAGACTACTATAGTCATGTGACTTTTGAGTGCCCAGGCCTGTCTTTCTCGTTGGCTACGCTTGAACATTTTATGACGTTTCCTTGTGACTACTGAAAAACTTTGAAAATGTTATGTATAATGTTATAACGTTAGAAAGAGCTTTAAAAACTGATCATTTTATCCACTGACACTTTATGTCTCAGTTTAATACTTTCAGAGAAATTTAGTTTAAAGCTATTTTGATTTTATATATTTAATTAACTCATTTCTTATTCTTTGTGCATAATGAGATATTTAAGCTCTGATTATTTTATTTATTTGTGCATAAGGTATTCTTTTTGTTGCTCTGACAATTATTTTATTATTTTTTAATTAAAGAGATGGGGATTAATAATAAGTTGGGTTGTTCTCCGTCAAATTTTGACCGGATCCATCTACAGTATTGAAGAGCCGGCATGCAAAAGCTCACTAGTCACAAAGTCACAAACTTAGAAAAAAATTTGACAAAAAAAATTTTTTTTTTAGTTAGCATTGGTTACGTATTCACCATAACAAGAGTTATGTGTTTATTTGTATCAAACTTAGAAAAACCACACCAAACCCTTTAAATAGTCGTTCAAAAAGTACTGGTTCAGAGCAGACACTCACATGTCCACCATTCTCATTTCTTCAAAACCTCACAGGTCCACTCAGCCAATGGCGAAAGTCGAATTAGTCATGTGACTGTCAGCTGTTTTCTTTCGAGTAAGCCTGTGTCCTTGCATACAGGTCTTGCAGTGTTTGTTTTAGAGGTCATGACTACATTTTGATCGAGTTTTATATTTTAATATAGTTTTTGTATATTTTAATATGGAACAAAGTGAATATGAAGGCTTAATGCTCGTGAAGGTTTCTAACCAAGGAACTAGAAAGCGGCAGTAAAACGTCTCTCAAAGTAATGTGGCCAAAAAATCAAGATATTCTAAACCATATGGTGCTAATACGTTGACGCCATGTAATCATAATGGCAAAGTATTTCAGTGTAGTAAAATACGGCCTACAGACGTTTTGGAGTTCCGTAACAAACTGTACAATACAAGTGACAAACAACTTCAAGACCAAATGGTCAGCAGATACATTCAGTTCTCTCAAGTGAAACGTCGACGCCCTCGCCAGCTTGGTTGCCTGGAACCAGAAACCAAAAAGAAACCGCATACTGTGTCAGCAAGTTACAGATTTCCTACAGTTCGTGGACAACAAACCACATGTAAAACTTTTTTTTTTTACATTTAACTAAGTTTTCTGCAGAACATGTAAGGCAGATTTTGAAAAAACTGAAATTGGGAGAAGATTTTGTAGAGAACAGAGATGGAAATAGAGTCGCCAAAAATCGGAAGTGAAAAAAAACGCAGCAAGGAAATTTATTTGAAATCTACGAGGGGTTGAGAGCCACTATAATAGAAAAAAGTCCAAAAGAATTTACCTACAAAGTGATTTCTCTATTAGAAAACTCCACGCCATATTTAATAATTCTGTGACAACACCTAATTTAAAAGTGTCATTGACAATGTTTCGCAGAATATTTTCTGGGGTATTTAACATTGATGTTCGCTCACCAGCTTCTGATGTTTGTAGTTAATGTGCCATGCTAGACAACACCATCACGGACTGCAGCAAGTACAGAAAAACAAGCCCTCATCACGGAAAAGCGTATCCATAAAAAAGAGCAAATGTTTTTAAGAACTGTTACGTGAAATAAGTGGCCAACATTTGAGAATAATGAAGATGACGATGTTTTATGTGACTGTTTGGAAGACTACCATGCTATTCACGTCTAAACAAGAACATTAGCGCAAAAAATTAATTCAGCGAACATTTATTTTAGCAAATATTTATTATGATTGAAATTAATTATCGCAAAAAGTTAATTTTTACGTACATTATATAAGTTAAAATCTGTCCCCCCAACATTTTAGAATTTATATATATGTATTTCGTTTATAACAATAGTATTTTGTACAATAAACTATTTTTATTGAAAAGATAAGACTGCCTAATGCTTCAATCATAATTTCACATATCCATATTATGAATTGTGCATAAGCTCACATGTACTAACTGTCCACACATAATCTCACATGTCCAAATTTAAATGTTATTTATTTAATGCACTATTAAGTTCTGATTTATAGGTGTTAAATAAAATGATTTCTAAGATCAATAACCCAATTATCATAACCTTTTTATAACTATCAGCTGTAAGATCATTATTTGTGTTTTTCATCTATACTCAACATTTGTATTTCGTGGACCTATGAGCTTTTGCATGCCGGCTCCTCAGTTGAGCACATTTTGTAAAACTTGCCTACCCCCCCCCCCCCCCCCGATGCTAAGCAAAAGCTTAATGTAATCGTTCCATAGTATACGTGTTTGACAAGACACCTGGAAAAAGCAATCTCATTGGATTGAAGTATTGTAAGAAGCCGAACAATTTTTGACCTAAGTAAAAACCTTTTTGCACCCGACTTTACATCTAATGACACCCAAAAGAGAGCTCTTTTTCTTCAAAGTTACCATTGATATATATTTCCACATTTATGCCGGGTTAAATATTGTTGCCATGAAAACCGATGTGGTGATGATGCTACATTATTTACAAAATGATGCAATGATAGAATGTACTGTTGCCTTGGAAATAGAACATTCGTTTTCAAGAAAAATTAATGACAAGGAAATGAATATAATAGTACGAAATAGATAGGGGAGGCAGTGAGATACACGTGTTTTCCTTGAGCTCCCTAACAAATGTTCAGGCGAGTTGCGTATTTGGAGACCTTGAACAATGTAGACCTTTCCAGACACGACAGCAGCTTCCCCTCTCTTTTCCAATGGGTTGTGTATGAAAGGCTGCTCTTGGTCTCGCGCGGCAGTTTATTACATAACCGTTAACATAACATACCTCAACTAGATTCTTCAAACTAACAAGCACATTATATTGTGCTTTTTAATAATCGTTGGAAGGATATATGTTAAATCATATCTAAAGAAATGTCACCGAAATAAAAAACGAGAATTGGTCAGAGAAGAAAAAGTTGGCCGGGTGTAGGAAAGATCTTTACAACGAGAAAGTCTACTGCAGGAAATTGTAGAATTATTGAAAAAAAAGTTTGAGTTATTACTATTTAACATCTTGGGATTCTTATATTTACCTACAACTCTATTTATCCCGGGCAACGCCGGATGACTCTGCTAGTAGAAGATAATCTTCAAAAAATGAAAGATTACGAAAGAGTGATTGAAACACAAAGATATTTTACACCATCCACATGAATGAAACTTCAATAAAATTGTGAATGATACGCTTCCTTCACTACGTACTCCACACGGTGACTATGTGCAAACTGATCAGGACAAGGCGCAAGTCATTGCAGATTCACTGGAAATGCAGTTTGTTACTCCTACCAACGATAAGCCCGACACACCCTTATACATCATCTCTAAAACAAAAGTCTACAATTTTCAAACGGTGATGGACTTTCATCAGTATAAACACATTTGAACCATGCATATTGAACATTTTTGGAAATCGAAGAATTGAAAACTGATTATGAATCAGTGATTGCAATTTAATGATTTTATTTCCTTGATGCAAACTGAAATCAGTTTTTCAGGCAAGTATTCGATCTGAAAACAACCTTACTGTCACGTGCTTTTAATTATGGCCCTTAACAGAATTCAAAGCTAATAACAGTAACTTTTGTTAATGCCCGTTGAAGATGGTGTAAAACCGAAACGCGTCGGCAATAAACGCTTAAGTAACCGTATCACTCTAGACGTCCATTTATTTCTCAAATATAATAATTAAACCCCAGAGGATCAAAAGTCGTGATCAGGAAAAGAGGGGAGGAGGCAATTTGTACGCTTAAAATTGTGAAAGCAATTTAATTTCCATTCTTAATATGACCCTTACAAATGAATGTATTTTTTTCACAAATATAAATAATACTATGACATGAAATCTTCAATCCACGGTGTCTTCATCCATAGACGAAAGGCTTCGTTGAGCATTTACTTCCTGAGATGGTGCCGTTAAAACAGAGTATGGCGACCTATAAAGGTTTGTCGATGGAGGACCTCTTGCTATCTGACAACATAAAAAGAGAACAACAGCATTAGGCAGATATCAACACAAACTTCAAGCACTATGATTAGCCCAACTAATAAACCCCCAAGTAATCTTTCTTATCAACCCCAGGCTGAAGTGTGACAAGCCAGGCGCGGCCCAGTACACGAGATCTCGCTTGCGAAGCGCGCACCTGCGCAATCTCCTTTTGTCAGCTGTGGCGAGGTGGACTCTCTCCTTGTCGAAGTTGAATAAAACTTGTTGAGTTTATCCGTCTTGTCTGGAGACGGTAATGAGCTTCTGGCGTGGGGATTTGGTTAATTCCCTTCAGTAGTTGTGTAGTGCTTCCTGCTTGGACCTCCACTCAAAGCTCCCGTGGGCGAATTGAAAACTCCATAAAAAGTTCTGGTTCGGTGAAATTCCCGGCGAACCGGATGCCTGCATAAATAATTTGAAAGTTCACCATTAACATTACATACAGTCACGGTTTAACCTATACTTTTCTGCACTGTTCCATCATATCCTTGCCTATGGGTATCCTTCCGTTGCGAGACTGAACGATGCCGTGTAAATGATGAACACTTGTAGGCACAACGTAGAGAACGAAAAGTTTTAACATTAATTGTCCTTGCCTGTATAGGTGAAACGGTTTGTCTCCCGCGATCACTTGTTCCACGATCGCATTGTTCGTCAGTTTCCCGTACCTCTTCGGAGCTATGATGCGTGGCCTCGATGCAGCTTCGTACCGGCCATGCTTTTTGGATCGACTTCTTCGAACTAGATTCTCCTTGAACTCTTCTAGTTTAGCGTCTCCCTTGCTCACGCTCAAGGACTGACTTTCGTAATCTGTGAGTCTCTCTCTTTCACTGGCTTCGCTATGAGGACTCTGAACGGACCTTCGATTCGTACCATCAGTTTCCTCGTACTTAAATATTCTCATCGCCATTGAATTCTCAAGTGGATCCCGGATGGACCTCCTATTCGCAGCATCATTATCTAAGTACATAAAACCTCTTACTGACGCCGAATTCTCTAAGTCTCCTTGGGACTTCTGCTTGGCCCGTTTAAAGCTCCTCGCCACGCCAGTCGTTAACTCGTCATGAACGGAACACTCTCTGAATTGCCTCCACTTCGCTGACAATTTATCTTCGTTTTTAATGAGCCGATTGGGTATGGAATTATGCAACATCAATCGGCTTTGCTCACGCGATTTCTTCGCTTCGCGGACGGGCTAATTCCACAACGGAGTTTGGAGCTCCTTCGCTGAAGATCTTTTTCGCGGCCTTTGGTTCCCTTCCAATTTCTTTGCTCTTGTCATACCGTCGGAAACACTTTGTTCCGTCTGACGGCATGACACATACAAAATAAAGAGCAAATGGTTGAATTAACGGCGTGGTATGCTTTGGAATAATGCTTATTGTTAAAGATTTGTTGTGGGGTTTTACAATATTAAGTGATTTTCTATCGTTATAGCCTGTCCATGAGAGTACACGTAAAATAGTGTTTTCACTAATTAACGGAAAGTAAATTCAAGCCATGCTTTAAGGTGATCTTTTGTCAATTTCCCCGATTCTGAAGCGATCAAGTAGATGTTGGGAGCCTGAAACAGTTTTTCGACAACGCGACGACCAAAGTCACCTTTAGTTTCTTGCAGAACCAAAAGCAAAGGAGAAATGGCGATATTAATGGCTTGATAGTACATGAATGCGTTGTTGATGACTTCGATTGCACATTATCATGAATTGTTTTAGTTCCTCGTATATCTACTGTTCGACCTGAATATATTTCTTCTGAAACACAGATTGATCGGTATTGAATATTCGAAAAGCATCAAAATTAAGGAGCTGTTGACGGCATGCTTGCACAAACAAATTTGCACTATTTACTAATTGTCATTTTCAAAATGACCCCTTAAATCTGTAGTTACAAATTTTGTTATTTTTCGTGAAACAATATTATTTATGTAACCAGGCTTTTGAGGCTATAAATGTGTTTAGGTCTCGTTTACAAGCAAAACCTAATGCCGACCTCTTCAGATTTTTGTCACGAATAATGAAGTTTAGATTTCTAGCATTGCTAAATTAGTGTAAAATTTGTTGTCGAAGCTGAATTTCTCACTTTTGAAGTGCGTGTTAGTTGAGTTCTCCATCCACTATACAGTTGAGTGACGGATTTTACTCGTTTAAATCTATGTTGAACACGACGTAGGCTCAAATGCGAATCAGTTTTACTGCTTTCCCAGAACTTTACTGTTTTTTTCTGATATGAACTGGAAATTGATTCTAGTAGTTGTTTGGGTTCCTTCAAATATGATTCGCAATTCGTTTCTGGCGATGACGATATAAATAATGATGCTTCAGAAGCTTCATTCTCTTCATTAGATTTATCTGCCTCGTGATCATTATTATCCTCAAATTCTAAATCTTCAAATTCTTCCAAATAGTTGTTTAGAGCTCGTAGACAGTTTTGAATTATTTCTTGCAAATAAAATTTTTTGGTTGTTTAATTACCATGACAAAAATAAATGAAAAATATGATTTAAAATGACAAGTGATTTAAAATTTTTAAAAATAGTATTATGCTACAGCACATGATATTAATATGAAAAAAATCTAAAAAGTAAATATAACAAAAACAAACTAATGATGAAAATAGGAAAGAAAATTCCACAGCCTGGATTCGAACCGACAACCTACTGCTCACCTTGCAGACGCACCAACCAATTGCGCCACTGTGAACATGGAAGCATTAAGTATCTACATGTCCGTAGAGCTGGTTGGAGCAGTACCCAGTTCGCAGGCTGGGACTATCTTTCTTACTGGCGTTATATTCGTTAAAGAGTTAATAATGATCTTATGGGATTTTACACGCCAAACCTCAGAGCTGATAAGGGACAACAGACGAATAAATGAGCCGATAAGGGAAAAACAGGCGGCTTCATGCCCGAGAATTTGCTTCAATATCGAACAGCATCACTGGCAGTGTGGAGATCAACATCCACGATATGTTGAAATTAAACACGATCTGTGCCAGATGGGCCCCTAGGCAACTCTCCGAGGATTACCAAACCACCCGGGTGAAAATCTGTTCCATGCTGCTCCAGCGATAAGACAGGGAAGATAAAAGCTTCCTAAGGCGTGTTGTGACCACCAACGAGACACGGATTCATCACCATACTCCTGAAAGCAAGCGTGCGAGCATGGAGTGGCAACACACTGACTCAAAACGCCCCAAGGAATTCAAGATGACACCGTCGGCAACGAAAGTAATGGCGTCTGTATTCTGGGACATTAAAGGCATCATTCATGTCATGGAACCATACTGTAACATTTTGAGGACGTCCCTGAAGCCGGAATTAAGGAAAAAGCGACCACTGGTGTTTACTTTCTGCAAGGCAATACCAAACCTCACACCGCCAAACTGACTATGGACACAGACGGCACTCAAAGAGGACATCTTACCACATCCTCTATACAGCCTAGATCTCTCCCCTTGCGACTATCACCTTTTTGGACCACTGTATGTGTTACTGTGTGTGTGTGTGTGTGTGTTGGTAGTTTCGCGTGATTTTATAAAAAATAAAGTCCAGGTCAAATTTGAACGCCCCTCCTAAGTTAAGATCCAACATATCTGATTTTTTAATGCTGTAACGAATAACTACTTATATTTGAAAAATTTTTGCTTCTGGTTTCCCCATGTACTAACATGGATTTTGACGCGAGAATGTCAGAAATTTATGACTTTTTATCTAGAAAAATACTGAAAAAGGGTCGCTACAAATTAAACTGCGGGTTAATATTGGTCTTATCTCTCAGTAAAAAAAATTGGTGAAATCGGTGAATTATACCTTCGTGAGTGTTCCTTGTTAGATCACCTGATCCTAACCAATCCTAATGACTGAAAAATAATAGAATCATCCCATATTTAAATTAGAGGAGATTTCTCTTCCCTGTGCAAAAAAAGTGTCAATCAATTTTTCCGAAACCATCAGCGAATATACCTCCGACACGATATTACTCTAGGAAATATAAGCTGCAAATTATCAATTAGGTAAAAATGAAAACTCTGTAACCACAAATAATATTTTGTTGTGGTTAACGAGTTTTTATTTTAATCTAATTACTATTACCTACATAAGTTCTTATATTCAATTTTGGTTGTTTGTCATAAATGTATGCAATTTGTTACTATCAAAGTTTATTTTCATAGTTATTTTATTGTATACATTTTTGCCCTTTTTCCTGATTTGTTTTCACTTATGCAAATTATCAAGTTTATACAATCCAGTTTGTCGCAAATATCAGTTGCTGACCAGCTAGTCGTGGAAAAAAATATCAGTTGTCTGGAAATGTGGAAACTGCCCACGAAGTAGTCCTTCAAGAAAAACTACCAAGAGACAAGACCAGTCTTTGTGAATAATTTGTCTCAAGGTTGAGTTCGTCCATCAATGGTTACAGGGTTGTTCTTTTCGAATGTTGCCAGCTGAATACGAAAAACTCCATACATGCGAAGAAGCAGAAAACCGTGACTCATCAAAGAAGGCAACACTCAACCAACTCCCAATCAACACCGAACTTCCCACCAAATGAACATTGCCTGGAAAAAACACCATGTTGGTCTGCAACAGAACAGTGCGCAGTCGTCTACACGAAATGGGATACAACTGCAGGAAAGCCAACGTGAAACTGTTTATCAAGTTGTAAACGAAAAGTCGGTTGCAATGGGCAAGAGATCACAGAAAGTGGACATTGGATGAGTGGAAAAAAGTAATCTTTTCGGAGGAGTCTCGTATTTGCGTGGGAGGCAGAGATGATTTTGGATAAAGGGTGGTGAAATATTTAAAGAGCAATAGTTGCTATCGAAAAGCAAATTCCCTCAATCACTGATGGTGTGGGGTTGGGGTTGTATGGGTTGGAGGTTGGTGAGATGGGGTTTATGACGATTGGTCTGGGTCTATGACGATTGGTCTAATGCCGATTGGTCCAAATAACGATTGCTTCAACTGGTCCAAATTCAGATTTGTCTAAATTCCGATTAGTCTAAATCTCGTTTCGTCCAAATTCCGATTGGTCTAATTCCTGATTCGTCTAAAAGGAGACTAAATGACTAAACATTTTACACTGAAAACGAGAAAATATGAATTCTTCAAAACTATTTTTCTTAATTGAAATAAAATATACAGATTGATGCAGACCACCCGTACCAAGTGTTTTTCTCGAAAATACGCATCATACGAAAAAAATAAACGAGAATATTAACTTGAAGTATTCAAAACTTTTTTTTGTCTTACAGTGAATAGGTGTAGTTTACAGGAGTATTCAAAGCACTCTTTGAACAATTACATGCACATGTGTTCATTAAATAAATAAAATTCTAAAAATGAATATTTGAGTTTCAAGAAAACTGACTTTTGCTTATAAGTATTTGTACATAAAAAAGAGAAAAAATAATTTCTATGCGCTGAAAAAAATGAGAATTTTTTATACGTATATAAAAGATTCAGTTATTTCATTTTTGTAAAGGTTATTAATAACCACGTTTTATCTATTTATAGCTATTTAGAGAATTTATTATTTCATGCATGTGTTTGGTACAATGATGTCATTAGCTATACCTTTTATGCCTTGGTATGCCTTTTATTTACCAGCCTCTATAGGACAACTCTTTAAAACACTTTATTGTTATAAAACAATCTCAAAACGAAGCCTTAATTGTTATATCGTTATTAATATGTAATTATTATAATAAGTCTAATTACAGTAAGAAGAAAGAATTTTCAAAAATTTACCGTATAACTCGATAAAACTATAATCTTTAATTTTACAAAATTATTCAATCTGCTTTGTATTTAAACTTGGGAGATTGGTTATGGGGGCTATGTTCTCTCTTGCACTCAAAATGAGAGGTTTGCTTACCTTCGTGCTTTTTTCAGGGTTACTGAAATTTAAATCTACCCTCTATTTTAGTAACCGTGCATTTTCATTCACTCTCTGGGGGAGGATCTGAAATTTTGGCTTACCTTCTAGAGGTTTATGAAATTGTTCCTGATATTGTTTATACAGGGTGACCCAAACTTATCCAGCATAATTGTATAGGAACATTGTATGGTTCAAATGGAACAAAAATGTCCTGTAAACATTACATGTAGTTTCGATCGTGTGTGAGATATCGACGTTTGTCTATTTTCTTGTAGAGTTCTTAAAGCAAATAAATAAACCACTTCAGAGTGCAGATCACTTTTATTCTGCATACTGACAGAACATCACATTGAACTACAAAACAAAACTAAAATGATGCAAGGAATAAGAATAAGAAGAAAGTAGCAAATCAATGTCAAGCAAGCCCCTCAAAATGGTTGCCCCCAGCTCCAATGCACTGGTTACATCTTCGGACAACTGAGCTGGTAGCTGCCACAATCTGGTCGGGTTTAATTGCTCGACTACAATCTTGAATGAATGCAATGAGCTCATCTCTGATGGTGGGTGGATTGCTGTAGACCTCCTCCTTCAGTGTTCCCCACAGAAAAAAATCTAATGGGGTGAGGTTCGGTGACCTAGGAGGCCAAGCCATTGGACCACCTCTATCGATCCATCTGTCCGGATAATTGACATTTAACCAGTCTCGCCACTCCTCTACCAAAGTGGGGCGATTATCCGTCCAATTGCAACCGGAGGTTCTTCGTACATAAAATAGAAAATAGGACAAACGTCGATATCTCACACACGATCGAAACTAGACGTAATGTTTATAAGACATTTTTTGTTCCATTTAAACCATACATTGTTCCTAAACAATTATGCTGGATAAATTTGGGTCACCCTGCATACCCAAATATTTTCTATGGGGGTTGTGATCTAGGCTCTGGGCCAAAGACAGAAGTGATCTTCGTGCTCGCTAACTCATGCATCAACTGTGCGCGATGGACAGAAGTATTGTCGTCCAAGAAGCCAAATTCTTTATGACAAATGTGATATTCAGTTATATTTGTCAAGAGTCCTTATAAATGACGATATTTAAATATATTTTACATTTCAAAATCTTAACAGCAGCTATAACTTGTAAAGAAGGAAGCAAAATATCAATCTCGAAAATTGAAGGGCGGGGAGGGGTGAAAATATAAAATTATATCTGCTTTATTAATATCTCTAAAAAGATATAAAGAGACAGTTTCGGGAAATAGTAGGACGAAATCCCCAGAATAAAAGCACACAGAAGCCCCCAAATAAAGTCTCATTTCTTTTTAAAAAAAAAAACGTTTTTATAGGTCATTTCTAATGAGTTTATAA